>CM055677.1:49892390-50459729 GCA_029448645.1 Andrena camellia | reverse complement strand
AAATTTCCGAAAATTTAACTCCTCCATCTAGAAGTTTTAGGATGAACTATTAAAACTGAATTTAATTTCAGCAAATTTTCTAAAAATATAGCTTCAGCATCTAGAAATTTTTACCTAATCAATTAAAATAGAATATGATTTCAACTATATTTAAGGAAATTCTGTTCCTCCAACTAGAAGTTTACAGTAATTAAATAAAGAAGACATTAAGTTCAACAACATTTTCGAAAAATTTAACTTCTCCATCTGGAAATTTTAAGGTAAGCTACTAAAATAGAAGTTAATTTCAAGAAAATTTGTGAAAAATTTAGGTCCTCTGTCTAAAAATTTTAAGGTGAACTATAAAATATGAATTAATTCAACAAAATTTGCGGAAAAATTTATCTCCTCCAACTATAAGTTTGAAGATATTTTATTAAAATAGGTGTAAATTTCAACAAAATTTGCGAAAAATTTAGCACCTGCTACTGGAAATTTCACGTAACCAATTCAAATAGGTTTTAATTTCAACAAAATTTGTGAAAAAATTACCGCCTACAAATAGAAATTTTAACGTGATCAAATAAACCAGAAGTTGATTTAAACAATTTCTAAAGAAATTTTGTTCCTCCAACTCGAAATTTACAGTAATTAAGTAAAGTAGAATTAAATTACATAAAAATATTCGAAAAATTTAGATCGTACCTAGAAATTTTATGATGAACAATTAAAATAGAAGATAATTTTTCCACATTTGCTTAAAATTTGGGTCTCCAACTATAAATTTTACGCAAACAATTAAAATAGGATTCAGTTTTTACAAACTTTGCGAAAAATTTAGGTCCTGCAACTTGAAATAAGCAGTAATAAAATAAAATAGAAATTAATTTCATCAAAATTTTCGAAAATTAAACTCCTCCATCTAGAAATTTTAACATGAACTATTAAAAGAGAAGTTGATTTGAACAAAATTCTCTAAAAGTTTGGCTTATCCATCTAGAAATTTTAATTTGAACTATGAAATAAAAATTAACTTCAACAACATTTGCGTAAAATTTAGCTCCTCCATCTAGAAAATTTAAGGTGAACAATTAAAATAGATGATAATTTCAACAAAACTTGCGAAAAATTTAGCTCCTCCAACTAGAAATTTACAGTAACTGAATAAAATAGTAGTTAATTCCAACAAAATTTTCTAAAAATTCAGCTTCTCCAACTAGAAACTTTAATGTGGACTATAAATAATAAATTAATTACAAAAACATTTGCGTAAAATTTAGATCTTCCAACTAGAATTTTACAATAATTAAATAAGCTAGAAGTTTATTCCAACAAAATTTCCGAAAATTTAACTCCTCCATCTAGAAGTTTTAGGATGAACTATTAAAACTGAATTTAATTTCAACAAATTTTCTAAAAATATAGCTTCAGCATCTAGAAATTTTTACCTAATCAATTAAAATAGAATATGATTTCAACTATATTTAAGGAAATTCTGTTCCTCCAACTAGAAGTTTACAGTAATTAAATAAAGAAGACATTAAGTTCAACAACATTTTCGAAAAATTTAACTTCTCCATCTGGAAATTTTAAGGTAAGCTACTAAAATAGAAGTTAATTTCAAGAAAATTTGTGAAATATTTAGGTCCTCTGTCTAAAAATTTTAAGGTGAACTATAAAATATGAATTAATTCAACAAAATTTGCGGAAAAATTTTTCTCCTCCAACTATAAGTTTGAAGATATTTTATTAAAATAGGTGTAAATTTCAGCAAAATTTGCGAAATATTTAGCACCTGCCAATGGAAATTTCAAGTAAACAATTCAAATAGGTTTTAATTTCAACAAAATTTGTGATAAAATTACCGCCTACAAATAGAAATTTTAACGTGATCAAATAAACCAGAAGTTGATTTAAACAATATCTAAAGAAATTTTGTTCCTCCAACTCGAAATTTACAGTAATTAAGTAAAGTAGAATTAAATTACATAAAAATATTCGAAAAATTTAGATCGTACCTAGAAATTTTATGATGAACAATTAAAATAGAAGATAATTTTTCCACATTTGCTTAAAATTTGGGTCTCCAACTATAAATTTTACGCACACAATTAAAATAGGATTCAGTTTTTACAAACTTTGCGAAAAATTTAGGTCCTGCAACTAGAAATATGCAGTAATAAAATAAAATAGAAATTAACATCATCAAAATTTTCGAAAATTAAACTCCCCCATCTAGAAGTTTTAACATGAACTATTAAAAGAGAAGTTGATTTGAACAAAATTCTCTAAAAGTTTGGCTTCTCCATCTAGAAATTTTAATTTGAACTATGAAATATAAATTAACTTCAACAACATTTGCGTAAAATTTAGCTCCTCCAACTAGAAAAGTTAAGGTGACCAATTAAAATAGATGATAATTTCAACAAAATTTGCGAAAAATTTAGCTCCTCCAGCTAGAAATTTATAGTAATTGAATAAAATAGAAGTTAATTCCAACAAAATTTTCTAAAAATTTAGCTTCTCCAACTACAAAATTTAATGTGGACTATAAATAATAAATTAATTACAAAAACATTTGCGTAAAATTTAGATCTTCCAACTAGAAATTTATAGTAATTGAATAAAATAGAAGTTAATTCCAACAAAATTTTCTAAAAATTTAGCTTCTCCAACTACAAAATTTAATGTGGACTATAAATAATAAATTAATTACAAAAACATTTGCGTAAAATTTAGATCTTCCAACTAGAAATTTACAATAATTAAATAAGCTAGAAGTTAATTCAAACAAAGCGTTTCGAAAATTTAACTCCACCATTTAGATGTTTTAAAATAAACTATTTAAAGCGAAGTTGATTTGAACAAAATTGTCTAAAAAGTTGGCTCCTCCAACTAGAAAATTTAAGGTAAACAATTAAAATAGATGATAATTTCAACAAAATTTGCCAAAAATTTAGCTCCTCCAACTAGAAATTTACAGTAATTGAATAAAATAGTAGTTAATTCCAACAAAATTTTCTAAAAATTCAGCTTCTCCAAATACAAAATTTAATGTGGACTATAAATAATAAATTAATTACAAAAACATTTGCGTAAAATTTAGATATTCCAACTAAAAATTTACAATAATTAAATAAGCTAGTAGTTTATTCCAACAAAATTTCCGAAAATTTAACTCCTCCTTCTAGAAATTTTAGGATGAACTATTAAAACTGAATTTAATTTCAACAAATTTTCTAAAAATATAGCTTCACCAACTAGAAATTTTAACCTAATCAATAAAAATAGAAGATAATTTCAACTATATTTAAGGAAATTTCGTTCCTCCAACTAGAAGTTTACAATAATTAAATAAGCTAGAAATTTATTCCAACAAAATTTCCGAAAATTTAACTCCTCCATCTAGAAGTTTTGAGATGAACTATTAAAAGAGAAGTCAATTTGAACCAAATTTTCTGAAAGTTTAGCTTCATCAACTTGAAATTTCAACGCGAACTATAAAATATAAATTAATTTCAACAACATTTGCGTAAAATTTAGATCTTCCAACTAGAAATTTACAATAATTTAATAATCTAGAAGTTTATTCCAACAAAATTTCCAAAAATTTAACTCCTCCGTCTGGAAGTTTTAGTATGAACTATAAAAACTGAATTTAATTTCAACAAATTTTCTAAAAATATAGCTTCAGCATCTAGAAATTTTAACCTAATCAACTAAAATAGAAGATAATTTCAACTATATTTAAGGAAATTTTATTCCTCCAACTAGAAATTTACAGTAATTAAATAAAAAAGACGTTATTTTCATCAACATTTTGAAAAATTTAGCTCTTGCAACTAGAAATTTTAGGTTGAACTATTAAAATGGAAGTTAATTTAAACATTATTTTATAAAAATTCAGCTTCTCCACCTACAAATTTTAAGGTGAGCTACACAATTTAAATTAATTTCAAAGAAATGTGCATTAATTTGAAATCCTCCAATTAGAAATTGTAAGGTGAACAATTAAAATAGATGACAATTTCAACAAAATTTGCGAATAATTCCGCTGCTCCAACTATAAATGTTACGCAAACAATTGAAATAGGATTTAGTTTTAAAAAAATTTCCGAAAAATTTAGCTCCTCCAACTAGAAATTTACAGTAATTGAATAAAATAGAAGTTAATTCCAACAAAATTTTCTAAAAATTTAGCTTCTCCAACTACAAAATTTAATGTGAACTATAAATAATAAATTAATTACAAAAACATTTGCGTAAAATTTAAATCTTCCAACTAGAAATTTACAATAATTAAATAAGCTAGATGTTTATTCCAACAAAACGTTTCGAAAATTTAACTCCACCATTTAGATGTTTTAAAATGAACTACTTAAAGCGAAGTTGATTTGAACAAAATTGTCTAAAAAGTTGGCTCCTCCAACTAGAAAATTTAAGGTGAATAATTAAAATAGATGATAATTTCAACAAAATTTGCGAAAAATTTAGCTCCTCCAACTAGAAATTTACAGTAACTGAATAAAATAGTTGTTTGATTCCAGAATTCGAGATTACTTCCTTAGCGTATTTAGATTTAAGTAGGTATAAGGTAGACTTAGGATTTTTAGGATTAACTAGGATTAAGTAGGCGTAAGTAAGATTAAGTAGTTGTAATTTGGAGTTCAGTTTAAAAAGAGAGTCTCCAGTTGTAGTATAAGGGCGGATTAATAAACTTATCACAAGATGATGGTGAAAAACCCAAAAAGTGTTTGAAATGTAGTAACGAGTTCGTTTTCACGTTTCTCTGCGTCTCTCTCTCTCTCGCTTTGATGGAGCAGTACAGTAATGACGAGTGTCACGCAGGTGACTTTTGAACCGACTAACGAGAGCGCGGTTCTCGCGAAGAACCGCGACGTTCGGTTAAGAGTGGGGAGAGAGAAGCACATGAGCATCGCATGACACGCTAGATGGAGACACGGTGATTAAAATCTTACAGCTAGATAATAAAACTATTTACAGTATGTACACGAAACAATAGTAGTTAATTCCAACAAAATTTTCTAAAAATTCAGCTTCTCCAACTAGAAAATTTAATGTGGACTATAAATAATAAATTAATTACAAAAACATTTGCGTAAAATTTAGATCTTCCAACTAGAATTTTACAATAATTAAATAAGCTAGAAGTTTATTCCAACAAAATTTCCGAAAATTTAACTCCTCCATCTAGAAGTTTTAGGATGAACTATTAAAAGAGAAGTTAATTTGAACAAAATTTTCTAAAAATTTAGCTTCTCCAACTAGAAATTTTAAAGTGAACTATGAAATATAAATTAACTTCAACAACATTTGCGTAAAATTTAGCTCCTCCAACTAGAAAATTTAAGGTGACCAATTAAAATAGATGATAATTTCAACAAAATTTGCGAAAAATTTAGCTCCTCCAGCTAGAAATTTACAGTAATTGAATAAAATAGTAGTTAATTCCAACAAAATTTTCTAAAAATTTAGCTTCTCCAACTACAAAATTTAATGTGGACTATAAATAATAAATTAATTACAAAAACATTTGCGTAAAATTTAGATCTTCCAACTAGAAATTTACAGTAATTGAATAAAATAGTAGTTAATTCCAACAAAATTTTCTAAAAATTTAGCTTCTCCAACTACAAAATTTAATGTGGACTATAAATAATAAATTAATTACAAAAACATTTGCGTAAAATTTAGATCTTCCAACTAGAAATTTACAATAATTAAATAAGCTAGAAGTTAATTCAAACAAAGCGTTTCGAAAATTTAACTCCACCATTTAGATGTTTTAAAATAAACTATTTAAAGCGAAGTTGATTTGAACAAAATTGTCTAAAAAGTTGGCTCCTCCAACTAGAAAATTTAAGGTAAACAATTAAAATAGATGATAATTTCAACAAAATTTGCCAAAAATTTAGCTCCTCCAACTAGAAATTTACAGTAATTGAATAAAATAGTAGTTAATTCCAACAAAATTTTCTAAAAATTCAGCTTCTCCAAATACAAAATTTAATGTGGACTATAAATAATAAATTAATTACAAAAACATTTGCGTAAAATTTAGATATTCCAACTAAAAATTTACAATAATTAAATAAGCTAGTAGTTTATTCCAACAAAATTTCCGAAAATTTAACTCCTCCTTCTAGAAATTTTAGGATGAACTATTAAAACTGAATTTAATTTCAACAAATTTTCTAAAAATATAGCTTCACCAACTAGAAATTTTAACCTAATCAATAAAAATAGAAGATAATTTCAACTATATTTAAGGAAATTTCGTTCCTCCAACTAGAAGTTTACAATAATTAAATAAGCTAGAAATTTATTCCAACAAAATTTCCGAAAATTTAACTCCTCCATCTAGAAGTTTTGAGATGAACTATTAAAAGAGAAGTCAATTTGAACCAAATTTTCTGAAAGTTTAGCTTCATCAACTTGAAATTTCAACGCGAACTATAAAATATAAATTAATTTCAACAACATTTGCGTAAAATTTAGATCTTCCAACTAGAAATTTACAATAATTTAATAATCTAGAAGTTTATTCCAACAAAATTTCCAAAAATTTAACTCCTCCGTCTAGAAGTTTTAGTATGAACTATAAAAACTGAATTTAATTTCAACAAATTTTCTAAAAATATAGCTTCAGCATCTAGAAATTTTAACCTAATCAACTAAAATAGAAGATAATTTCAACTATATTTAAGGAAATTTTATTCCTCCAACTAGAAATTTACAGTAATTAAATAAAAAAGACGTTAATTTCATCAACATTTTGAAAAATTTAGCTCTTGCAACTAGAAATTTTAGGTTGAACTATTAAAATGGAAGTTAATTTAAACATTATTTTATAAAAATTCAGCTTCTCCACCTACAAATTTTAAGGTGAGCTACACAATTTAAATTAATTTCAAAGAAATGTGCATTAATTTGAAATCCTCCAATTAGAAATTGTAAGGTGAACAATTAAAATAGATGACAATTTCAACAAAATTTGCGAATAATTCCGCTGCTCCAACTATAAATGTTACGCAAACAATTGAAATAGGATTTAGTTTTAAAAAAATTTCCGAAAAATTTAGCTCCTCCAACTAGAAATTTACAGTAATTGAATAAAATAGAAGTTAATTCCAACAAAATTTTCTAAAAATTTAGCTTCTCCAACTACAAAATTTAATGTGAACTATAAATAATAAATTAATTACAAAAACATTTGCGTAAAATTTAAATCTTCCAACTAGAAATTTACAATAATTAAATAAGCTAGATGTTTATTCCAACAAAACGTTTCGAAAATTTAACTCCACCATTTAGATGTTTTAAAATGAACTACTTAAAGCGAAGTTGATTTGAACAAAATTGTCTAAAAAGTTGGCTCCTCCAACTAGAAAATTTAAGGTGAATAATTAAAATAGATGATAATTTCAACAAAATTTGCGAAAAATTTAGCTCCTCCAACTAGAAATTTACAGTAACTGAATAAAATAGTTGTTTGATTCCAGAATTCGAGATTACTTCCTTAGCGTATTTAGATTTAAGTAGGTATAAGGTAGACTTAGGATTTTTAGGATTAACTAGGATTAAGTAGGCGTAAGTAAGATTAAGTAGTTGTAATTTGGAGTTCAGTTTAAAAAGAGAGTCTCCAGTTGTAGTATAAGGGCGGATTAATAAACTTATCACAAGATGATGGTGAAAAACCCAAAAAGTGTTTGAAATGTAGTAACGAGTTCGTTTTCACGTTTCTCTGCGTCTCTCTCTCTCTCGCTTTGATGGAGCAGTACAGTAATGACGAGTGTCACGCAGGTGACTTTTGAACCGACTAACGAGAGCGCGGTTCTCGCGAAGAACCGCGACGTTCGGTTAAGAGTGGGGAGAGAGAAGCACATGAGCATCGCATGACACGCTAGATGGAGACACGGTGATTAAAATCTTACAGCAAGATAATAAAACTATTTACAGTATGTACACGAAACAATAGTAGTTAATTCCAACAAAATTTTCTAAAAATTCAGCTTCTCCAACTAGAAAATTTAATGTGGACTATAAATAATAAATTAATTACAAAAACATTTGCGTAAAATTTAGATCTTCCAACTAGAATTTTACAATAATTAAATAAGCTAGAAGTTTATTCCAACAAAATTTCCGAAAATTTAACTCCTCCATCTAGAAGTTTTAGGATGAACTATTAAAAGAGAAGTTAATTTGAACAAAATTTTCTAAAAATTTAGCTTCTCCAACTAGAAATTTTAAAGTGAACTATGAAATATAAATTAACTTCAACAACATTTGCGTAAAATTTAGCTCCTCCAACTAGAAAATTTAAGGTGACCAATTAAAATAGATGATAATTTCAACAAAATTTGCGAAAAATTTAGCTCCTCCAGCTAGAAATTTACAGTAATTGAATAAAATAGTAGTTAATTCCAACAAAATTTTCTAAAAATTTAGCTTCTCCAACTACAAAATTTAATGTGGACTATAAATAATAAATTAATTACAAAAACATTTGCGTAAAATTTAGATCTTCCAACTAGAAATTTACAGTAATTGAATAAAATAGTAGTTAATTCCAACAAAATTTTCTAAAAATTTAGCTTCTCCAACTACAAAATTTAATGTGGACTATAAATAATAAATTAATTACAAAAACATTTGCGTAAAATTTAGATCTTCCAACTAGAAATTTACAATAATTAAATAAGCTAGAAGTTAATTCAAACAAAGCGTTTCGAAAATTTAACTCCACCATTTAGATGTTTTAAAATAAACTATTTAAAGCGAAGTTGATTTGAACAAAATTGTCTAAAAAGTTGGCTCCTCCAACTAGAAAATTTAAGGTAAACAATTAAAATAGATGATAATTTCAACAAAATTTGCCAAAAATTTAGCTCCTCCAACTAGAAATTTACAGTAATTGAATAAAATAGTAGTTAATTCCAACAAAATTTTCTAAAAATTCAGCTTCTCCAAATACAAAATTTAATGTGGACTATAAATAATAAATTAATTACAAAAACATTTGCGTAAAATTTAGATATTCCAACTAAAAATTTACAATAATTAAATAAGCTAGTAGTTTATTCCAACAAAATTTCCGAAAATTTAACTCCTCCTTCTAGAAATTTTAGGATGAACTATTAAAACTGAATTTAATTTCAACAAATTTTCTAAAAATATAGCTTCACCAACTAGAAATTTTAACCTAATCAATAAAAATAGAAGATAATTTCAACTATATTTAAGGAAATTTCGTTCCTCCAACTAGAAGTTTACAATAATTAAATAAGCTAGAAATTTATTCCAACAAAATTTCCGAAAATTTAACTCCTCCATCTAGAAGTTTTGAGATGAACTATTAAAAGAGAAGTCAATTTGAACCAAATTTTCTGAAAGTTTAGCTTCATCAACTTGAAATTTCAACGCGAACTATAAAATATAAATTAATTTCAACAACATTTGCGTAAAATTTAGATCTTCCAACTAGAAATTTACAATAATTTAATAATCTAGAAGTTTATTCCAACAAAATTTCCAAAAATTTAACTCCTCCGTCTAGAAGTTTTAGTATGAACTATAAAAACTGAATTTAATTTCAACAAATTTTCTAAAAATATAGCTTCAGCATCTAGAAATTTTAACCTAATCAACTAAAATAGAAGATAATTTCAACTATATTTAAGGAAATTTTATTCATCCAACTAGAAATTTACAGTAATTAAATAAAAAAGACGTTAATTTCATCAACATTTTGAAAAATTTAGCTCTTGCAACTAGAAATTTTAGGTTGAACTATTAAAATGGAAGTTAATTTAAACATTATTTTATAAAAATTCAGCTTCTCCACCTACAAATTTTAAGGTGAGCTACACAATTTAAATTAATTTCAAAGAAATGTGCATTAATTTGAAATCCTCCAATTAGAAATTGTAAGGTGAACAATTAAAATAGATGACAATTTCAACAAAATTTGCGAATAATTCCGCTGCTCCAACTATAAATGTTACGCAAACAATTGAAATAGGATTTAGTTTTAAAAAAATTTCCGAAAAATTTAGCTCCTCCAACTAGAAATTTACAGTAATTGAATAAAATAGAAGTTAATTCCAACAAAATTTTCTAAAAATTTAGCTTCTCCAACTACAAAATTTAATGTGAACTATAAATAATAAATTAATTACAAAAACATTTGCGTAAAATTTAAATCTTCCAACTAGAAATTTACAATAATTAAATAAGCTAGATGTTTATTCCAACAAAACGTTTCGAAAATTTAACTCCACCATTTAGATGTTTTAAAATGAACTACTTAAAGCGAAGTTGATTTGAACAAAATTGTCTAAAAAGTTGGCTCCTCCAACTAGAAAATTTAAGGTGAATAATTAAAATAGATGATAATTTCAACAAAATTTGCGAAAAATTTAGCTCCTCCAACTAGAAATTTACAGTAACTGAATAAAATAGTTGTTTGATTCCAGAATTCGAGATTACTTCCTTAGCGTATTTAGATTTAAGTAGGTATAAGGTAGACTTAGGATTTTTAGGATTAACTAGGATTAAGTAGGCGTAAGTAAGATTAAGTAGTTGTAATTTGGAGTTCAGTTTAAAAAGAGAGTCTCCAGTTGTAGTATAAGGGCGGATTAATAAACTTATCACAAGATGATGGTGAAAAACCCAAAAAGTGTTTGAAATGTAGTAACGAGTTCGTTTTCACGTTTCTCTGCGTCTCTCTCTCTCTCGCTTTGATGGAGCAGTACAGTAATGACGAGTGTCACGCAGGTGACTTTTGAACCGACTAACGAGAGCGCGGTTCTCGCGAAGAACCGCGACGTTCGGTTAAGAGTGGGGAGAGAGAAGCACATGAGCATCGCATGACACGCTAGATGGAGACACGGTGATTAAAATCTTACAGCAAGATAATAAAACTATTTACAGTATGTACACGAAACAATAGTAGTTAATTCCAACAAAATTTTCTAAAAATTCAGCTTCTCCAACTAGAAAATTTAATGTGGACTATAAATAATAAATTAATTACAAAAACATTTGCGTAAAATTTAGATCTTCCAACTAGAATTTTACAATAATTAAATAAGCTAGAAGTTTATTCCAACAAAATTTCCGAAAATTTAACTCCTCCATCTAGAAGTTTTAGGATGAACTATTAAAAGAGAAGTTAATTTGAACAAAATTTTCTAAAAATTTAGCTTCTCCAACTAGAAATTTTAAAGTGAACTATAAAATATAAATTAATTTCAACCACAATTGTGTAAAATTTAGCTCCTTCAACCAGAAAATTGAAGTTGAACAATCAAAATATAGATAATTTGAACAAGATTTGCGAAAAATTTAGCTCCTCCAACTATAAATTTTACGCAAATAATTAAAATAGGATTTAGGTTTAACAAAATGTCCGAAAAATTTATCTCTTCCAACTAGAAATTTACAGCAATTAAACAAAATAGATGTTAATTTCAACAAAATTTTGGAAAATTGTATTCCTCCATCTAGAAGATTTAAGATGAACTATTAAATGAGAAGTTAATTTGAAGAACATTTTCTAATAATTTAGCTTCTCCAACTATTAATTTTTGGGTGAACTATAAAATATAAATTAGTTTCAACAACATTTGGGTAAAATTTAGCTCCTCCAACTAGAAATTATAAGGTGAACTATTAAACTAGAAGTTAATTTCAACCAAATTTTCCAAAAATTTAGTTCCTCGGACCAGAAATTTTCAGGTGAACTATTAAAATAGATGTTAATTTCAACAAAATTTGAAAAATATTTAGCTCCTCCGACTAAAAATTTTAAGGTGAACTATAAAATAGGAATTAATTCAACAAAATTTGCTGAAAAATTTATCACCTCCAATTATTAGATTTAAGGGGGTAGACACGTCATGTGGTCTAACCGATTTGGCAGGTCGGTATTGCAGCAGGTTTTTTCTGCACAGAAATGGTAATACCTATAGATACGCGGCTGCCTTATGCACGCGAGAAGGCGCTGTTTGCTATTTCCATATTCTATTTTGAATGTGGAAAGAAATTCTCAGCTGTTGCGTTGTACATAATTGTAAAAATTTAAACAGAAAGTCTGCTGGTACTGCAGACGTAGAAAATTCATTGTACATTTTAATTACTTGAAATGTGCTTATGCTACAATATTCTACTTTCGCAGTAAGGAATAATAAGTGAAAAGGAAAAATAGATGAGAGCATATCCCCAGAAAATGAAAGTGAGGTTCGACATTTTTTAATTAGCAAAACACTGAAACAGAACATGAAATACACATCCTATGCAGAAAGCAGTTATGAACAAACACATATAAAATTGTGTTGGATGTTGAATCCAACGCGTGATTATTATGTGGTCCCCTCCTCGAAGTGACAGAAAATATAACCTATGTATATGCTATATGACAATAAATGTTTAGCGGCTATTTCGTTCTATTGCGCTACATTTGTGAACTTTTCATCATCCTTCCGAAACATTTATTATTACGCTGCAACAGTATCTTTAGGAAATTGGGTATAGCATATAGGTTATATTTTCTGTCACTTCGAGGACAGAAAATCTGCTCCTGCACATTTTCACTAGCCCGGTCAGCGTCATGGAAGGGGTACCTCTTCCACCCTGCATTTGTGGTAGTCACAACGATATTCCTCCGCCCAGTGAAGATATGTAAACCCTGGTTTGATCTGCAAAAATAAATAAATTTAATAAAATTTATTTTTTGTGTTTATACTACTTGAATGTAAAAACTGATACTTACACTTACTGAAGAAACCATTATTATTGTATCCTATTTCTCATAAATATTTTCTTGGAATGGCACTGACCCCTTTCGATTACAGTTAGTTGTCATAGAACCTGTGATAAAAAGTTAGAACGAGTTGTAATCTGAATGCAATAAAAATGTAAATGTATGTATGTTATTTATTTATCTTCATGCTTGCGGAGATGACTGCCTTCCTTTCCTCGCTTCATAGAGCATGATTTTCAACGTTGATACTGGTTGGTGGAAATATCTAAAGCAAATTCATATATGAGAGACACATTCATGATGATTTCCAATTAATCCAATTATTTGCATAACAAAAGTATGTGTTATACTTACGCTTTTATACATGTCATTTCCACTTGATATGAAAGAATAGCTATAGGTATTTATTATTAGGAGAGTGTGAAAAGGCCCACCACCACCCCCGTCATAGACAGTCCTATTCACTCTCCGTATGTATCTTCTACATACTTTCTTACTTACATTTTGGAACATTACTTATTCGACAGCTCTTCATATGCGCTGGATGCACTCGCCGGTGCATTAGTGACTTTGAATTGCAATTGCTTATTCGACAGCTCTTCATATGCGCTGGATGCACTCGCCGGTGCATTAGTGACTTTGAATTGCAATTGCTTATTCGACAGCTCTTCATATGCGCTGGATGCACTCGCCGGTGCATTAGTGACTTTGAATTGCAATTGCTTATTCGACAGCTCTTCATATGCGCTGGATGCACTCGCCGGTGCTATCGCGATGTTGTCATCCATCGTTTTATGTACTTTTTTGTGTACTCGTACCTGCTCCTCCTTTTTGTATGTACGGAGGTTCTCTAATCGGCAGTTGTTGATTGTATCTACTATCTATAATTTCTGGTAACATGCAGTCCTTATAGAACTTGCTCGGGTTTTCTTCTATCTCTGTTGCCCAGAATCGATCATCTGTCGATACTGTTGTAACCTTCATTCCTTTCGGCGTCAGTAATAAGGCTAGGCGGTTTCTAACTGTGCTCTTCTGAGGGGAGCGCGGAGGCGGGTGGAAGTGAGTGCGCGCGGGGGAGTGCGGTGGGGGGAACTTTAGGCGCGGGGTCAGCGGGGAGTGGAAGACTGGTTGCTCGCGCACGAGCCGCGGAGTGGGGGAAGCCGTAATCGTGGAGGGGATCAGTCCAGGCCGAGCCGCCGCGGAGACCTCTCCAGACCTGGCCCGCCGTCAGAATTTTTCCAGAGGGGGAATGACCCACAGCTGAAATTTTTTCATACCTAACCGAGGGAGGGAACGACCTTGGCCCACCCCCGAAAATTTTTTCACCCCTGGCCTACACCGATTTAGCGAACCAATATGCAGCAGAGAAATAATAATTTTTATCAGAAATTGTTTCGAGCGACGTTTTACAAATCACATATTCGGGGAGGGAAAGAGATAGCACTACATAGTTGTAAAGCTAAATTCGGGGAGGGAAAGAGACAGTGGTACAATCGCATGCATTCCAAAGCTAAAATTTTTCAAAATGTTTTCAATCTCAACGTCGCAGCGTATCGCGCGATCTCGCGTAATTTGACTCCCCTGGAGCAGCTGCGCGAGATGACATCATTTGGCAGCGCGAAGAAGGCTCGAGTGATACAATTATGCGGTGTCAGCAGAAATAATACTTTTGGGAACGTCGAATCTTAGAATTAGGTGGTCAAGAGTGAAGGAGGGTAAATAAAATCGAGAAAGAATACGTTTAAGAAATATATATTGTTACATAAAATAGAATAATAATAATTTAACATTTTTTCTTCCTACGAGCATCAGCCAGAATATCACTGATGGCACATGCTACCAGTTCGCAATCTACGAGATACTCCTCGTCGTAATATTCGCTATCGCGTATGATTTTAGCAGCACTGCGCGTATCTAATGTTTCGCAGGCAACACCGCTCTGTTGCAACACGTTAACAAAACATTCAAATTTTACTCTCACATCTTCCGCAGTTTGATGCAACCGCGGATACACATAGCTTACACATGGCTCAAGATTACATAAAAATGATACTGTATTCGGTTTGAAATACAGTGTATTATCACATAGCGTCATCTTTACAATCGGTGAATCAAAGATCCGAACAAATTCCAATACTAACTCATCAATCTGCATCGAGTCAGGTTTAGGCAATTGTGCATGTTCTTCGATGGATGAATGGCTGTCGAATAGCAAATTCCATGTATGCCATGGTAATATGAGATGATTCCCATGATTGTCACCGATAAGAACTTCTACATCGGCCATAGGTCCTACGTTGATTGCAATTTCCAAATACTTGCTACCCACGGATGTTAATGCTTATCTACTGACCATGATACGCGATGCTCGGCGCGGACTAAGAGAACAATTAAAGCTATGAAATTGTCCGCTCGTATCAGGAATAAACATAAAAAATTTCGAGAAGTTATGAAAATTGAGCCATACCTGTTGAATGTATTCTCCTTGCATGTAGCCATACTATTTTCACCCATCATTGGGACGGTATAATTTACGCGTCCAGCGTTTCTTTCGGCATTGGTATTATACAGTTTTGGAACACTGTCTGTTCCGTCAAAAGTTGTTGCGACTGCTGAGCGATTGATGGAATAACGTCCGGGAGCCGGCTTAAGTAGAGGCTAGTTGCTTCCCCCCACCACAACATTTTATTCTAAAGCCACCAATTTTCCAGAATGTTTTTCAATTTTAACGTCGCAGCATATCGCGCGATTGCATGTAATTTAATCCCCATTCACAAGGATAAAAGTCTCGACACGTGTTGAATGTAATATAATACTTTTGCAAGCATCGAATCCTAGAATTATGCGGTGTTGGCAGAAACTGTGCCGGGTGATCTTGCGCGCTAATTCGTCATACGCGTGAATCAAGGAAAGAATTATGCAATATCAGCAGAAACTGTATAGAACAGTATTGGGACGGATCATCGTTTTTGCATGCGATGCATTCGAGGGAGGGGGTACACCGAAAGAGTTAGACAGAGACACCAAGTCGTGGTACCAACCATGAAAGCATGCTCTAAACTGCACAAAGCGTCAAACACGTTGTAACACATTGCGCGGATAATACATTACATTTACATTCCATTTACGATCATGGAAAAATTCGTGCAAGTGGAACGCCAACTGCGAGATCAATCTGCACGATTGATTTCACGCGAAGAATACCTCGCGTGGGAAGAACGGTGCAACGAGTGTATCAAATCTTTGGAAGAACACAGCCGAGTGAAACGTCCTCGATTATCGATCGGTGTTCGACAATCGCTGGTTGCTCGAATCGCGCAGCTCGAAGGACTGAAATATTCATTGCGCGAACGTTTCGTGCGCGAAGGTGCCGGACATTCGAGCACGGGACTTTTGTGGCGCGAAATAGACACTGCGTTCGATAGCCGCGTATTAACTGGTGCCGTGATAAATTTGAATTACATCGAACCGCGCAACTTCCTCCAGGATGCGGCGGCCATTGTGTTGGAGCATGTGCGGGGTCCTTTGAGGAAACATCGAAACCTCAAAGTGAACACGGTGTTCAACGGCGAATTTGTGGCAGGTGACAAGCATTCTTGTAAAAGCATCAATACCCGAAACTGTGAACTCTTCGGTACATCCGATCTGCAGGAGTGGTACCAACGATGCGTCATCGAACCAACCCTGGCATCGCTGGAAGAGTTCCAGGAACGCGACAGCGGATGGGCATTGACGAGAATCCTGAATTTGACCGTCAATGTCAACAAGTACAATCCGCTGCGCGCGGGGTCCACTACAAGTTGCCGCGGGAAATATCGCTGAAGAAAGCGACGATTATCGTGCAATCCCCGGACAACGCCTGTTTCGTTTGGGCAGTGGTCGCCGCTCTTCATCCCGCGGAAAGAAATGCCGATCGCCCAAGTTCATACCCCGACTATGCTTCCGTATTAAATCTCCAGGGCATTGAATTTCCAATGTCTCTGGAGCAGATTGGGAAGTTTGAACGGCTGAACAACATCTCCATCAATGTGTACAGCTTCGAGGAGAAGAAGGGGCCAACAGTCTTCCCACTGCGCCTCACCAGCCAAAAGAGGGATCGGCACGTCAATCTGCTCTACACACCGAATCAAGAGCACGACGATGTAGGACATTTTGTGCTGATCAAGGACTTGTCCCGGCTGGTGAGCACGCAATTGAGTAAGAAGAAGGCAAAAAAATTCATCTGTGATCGGTACGTATATAAACTTATGAAATGTTGAAATGTCTCGCGGAATAAATTAAATAAAATTTTTTGGGGTTTACAGATGCATGCACTATTTCGGATCTGCGGAGAAGTTGGAGGTTCATTCGCTGGACTGTGAGAAGATGAACGACTGTGCCATTCTGCTGCCCAGCGAAGGTAACAATCTGCTCAGCTTCGACAACCACCGCAGGAAGGAGCGGCTCCCCTTTGTGGTGTACGCAGATCTCGAGTGCATCATCGAGAAAACGGGGGACAGTCGGAGGGGTGAGGAGGATCGCAAATTGCACACGTACCAGAAACATAAGGTGCATAGTATCGGCTATTATATGCATTGTTCGTACGATACATCGTTATCGATGTATCGATGTCGCCGCGACGCGGATTGTGTTTCATGGTTCGTCGAAGAACTGAAAAATTTTGCAGACTTTGCCAAACCCGTTCTGACCAGTAATGTTCCCATGATGGATTTAACTAGCGAAGAGTGGACGACATTTCGCAATGCAACAGATTGCCATATTTGCGAAGAGCCATTCGAGGCTAGCGATATACGTGTTCGCGATCATTGCCATCTATCCGGACGGTTTAAAGGCCCGGCACATTCGGAGTGCAATTTAAATTATAAAAATGCGTTTTACATCCCCATCGTTTTTCATAATTTATCCGGCTACGATTCACATTTTATTATCCAGGAAATAGCTACCGCTTTCGAAGGTCACGTTGATGTATTACTAAAGAAAAGTATATTTCCTTCACAAAAAATGTCGAAGATACGGCTGAATCAGACTCGCGAAATTGTATTAAATTGCGATTCATCGATTCGTACAAATTTCTCAATACCAGTCTCGACAAATTAGAATCTTTTCTTAGCACAGATAAATTAAAAATTATACGATTCAAATTTGAAACATTATCCACCGAGGATTTCAATTTATTCACGCGAAAGGGTGTCTTTCCGTATAAATAACTTGATTGCGCGAACAAGCTGCAGGACCCATGCTTACCGCCGCGCGAGTCATTCCACAGTTCGTTAACGGGCGAGGCAGTATCCGAGAGCGATTACGCGCACGGCGAGACTGTCTGGCAGCGTTTCGACATTAGAGCCTTGGGCGAATACAGCGATTTGTATTTGAAAACAGATGTCTTGTTGTTGGCAGATATTTTTGAAAATTTTCGCGAAAGTTGCATCAAGGGTTACGGATTAGATTCGGCACATTATTATACTTTACATGGTTTCACGTGGGATGCCATGCTAAAACATACCAAAATTACATTCGAATTGCTCACAGACATCGATATGGTCATGTTTGTCGAACGCGGTATACGCGGTGGTTTAAGTCAATGTTCCGGAAGATACGCACATGCCAATAACAAGTACATGTCATCTTACGACGCATCGGAACAGTCATCGTACTTGATGTACTTTGACGCAAATAATTTGTATGGATGGGCAATGTGTCAACCCCTGCCATACGCTGATTTTCAATGGGTCGATGATGTTGCAAATTTTGACGTGTCTTCGATCGCTGTCGATTCACCCACGGGATACATTCTCGAGGTAGATCTGGAATATCCGCAACGTCTGCACGACGCTCATGCCGATCTACCGTTTTGCCCGACGCGTGCCAACCACCTGGCAGCAGACAGGACAAGTTACTCGCGACGGTATACGATAAGCAGCGTTACGTTATCCATTATCGCAACCTGCAGCAGTGCACGCGGCACGGTCTTCGTATTACAAAGATACACCGCGTGCTTCAATTCGCTCAATCCCCCTGGCTCCGCGATTACATCGAACTCAATACGCGGTTTAGAACAAGCGCGACAAATGATTTTGAAAAAAATTTATACAAATTGATGAACAACCCGGTATTCGGTAAAACTATGGAAAATGTGCGAAATCATGTGGATGTAAAACTTTTAACACATTGGGATGGGCGATATGGCGCGGAGGCAATGATCGCGAAACCGAATTTCCACAGCAAAAGTGTTTTTTCGGAAAATTTAATAGCTGTTGAATTGCGAAAACTCGAGGTGAAATTCAACAAACCGATATACGTGGGTATGTGCATTCTGGACATATCAAAAATTTGTTTCTATGAATTTCACCACGAGCACATGTCTCCTCTGCACGGACAAAATTGTAAAATTCTATACACCGACACAGACAGTTTCATTTATCACATTAAATGCAAAGATATCTACGAGACCATGAAACACAATATCGATAGATTTGACACATCCGATTCTCCCCTCGACAATCCATATAATATGCCGCGCTTAAATAAGAAGGTTCCGGGGCTGATGAAGGACGAAAATAACGGTGCGATAATGACCGAATTCGTAGGTCTTAGAGCGAAAATGTATGCACTCCGCGTAGACGGTAAAAAAGATACGAAAAAGGCGAAAGGCGTCAAGACCAACGTCATAGCCAGGACGATAACTTTCGACGACTACGCGCATTGTTTGCACAGGGAGACCGAAATGGTTCGCAGGCAATCATGCATACGGTCGAAATTGCACAAAGTGTACACCATTTCGGAATCGAAAATCGCTCTAAGCCCGCAGGACGACGTGCGATATATCGTACCGGATACGACCGACACTCTGCCCTGGGGAAATTATAATATACCATTGTAAAATAGAAATTATTGTAAAATATAAAATTCTTCGCACATGTATAGAAATTATTATATTTATTAAAGCATTATAAATGCTGGAATTATGCATAAAAATAAAATTGAACCATGTATATGTATCATTGTATTTATTGAACCATGTATTATTATTATGTTACAATACATTATTTTTATTTATCCAAGAATTGTGCGATTTATAAAACCCTAGCCACTTGACGTATACCTTATCCCCCTTCCTACACAATACTTTTTCCACTAGATACACATCAGGATCGGTGACGCGTTGCAGCTCGTGTTCATAGAATCCTCCGGCAACAGGTTTTCCACAGGAATCGAGGAGCAGGTACGTTGCGGGATTAGTTGCCTGTACTTTGGCTATCTCGAACACCTTCGTTGTCCAATTCGGCGTGTAGCCTTTATCGAAAATGGTTTTAAATTTGCTCAGGCGCACAAACTGGCCCAACTTGAATCTCGCTGGAGCAGCGATCTTTATGTTGCTGTATACGGTGGCCAGCAGCTTATCGGCGATCGCTGGGGTAACATCGCAAAGACGCATTCTGATGGTTCTATGTTTTCGCGCGTTATACTCTGCAAGTAGACGCGGTAGCGCATCAGTCCATCTGTAGGTTCCATTGAGCGTAAACAGTTTCCAAATATTGTTCTTCAAAGTTCGATTGAAACGTTCTACGACGGAGGCCTTCATCACCGAATACGTCGAATAATGATTAATGTCATGCTTTGTCAAGAGTTTCTGCACATCGGCGTTGTAAAATTCTTTTCCTTGATCGGTTTGCAAATTATTCGGATATCGATCTCTAAATATCTTTGCAAACGCTTTAGCCACCTCAGCACCACTTTTAGTCTTGAGCGGTACCGCCCATGTATACTTGCTCAGCACATCGATGACGGTGAGTATGTAGTGATGACCTTGGTCGAATTGTGAGTATGGACGCATTTCTACAACGTCAACTTGCCACAGATCATCATATCCCTGCACTATGACTCGCCTCTGCGGGAAATGTCTTCGAGCTGGAACATGCAATTCCTCGACGAGTTGCCGCTGCTTGTGACCATGGTTTTCTTTACTCTTGGATTTCGATGATGGTTGCATGTTTGATCGCAGAGGTATCTTTGACACGAATGATGCGATAATTATCGTGTACGCGCATTATGTGCGCGCCATCGGTCCGGGGAAATTCTTGACAAGTTCAACCGTCTCGTTGACAAGTTCAACCGTCTCGTTGACAAGTTCAACCGTCTCGCATGATTCTCCTTCGCACC
The DNA here is from genome assembly GCA_029448645.1 of Andrena camellia. Classification (NCBI taxonomy): domain Eukaryota; kingdom Metazoa; phylum Arthropoda; class Insecta; order Hymenoptera; family Andrenidae; genus Andrena; species Andrena camellia. The sequence continues at coordinate 50,438,803 of CM055677.1, read as the reverse complement.
GCTGCTGCGGGATAGAATTCGACGCCTGCGATATCTTTTGAACGCTGTTTTGCAGCGCCAGCATCTCTCTCTTAAACACGATCAGCTTCCTCTCTAATTCTTCCTGCTGCTCGATAAAAAGTTTAATGCTCTTTTCCACGTATAGTTCATTGACGGCATCGCTATCAGCCACCGGTTGAGCTACGCGTCGTATCTTGCGTGATTTTGCATCAAAGTCGGCACCGGTCACGCAAAGAGCGTTGTCTCGCATATAATTTCGAAGCAAACCGTTCCATTTGTAATAATCCATTCTAGCTGCGCCACTCTTCTCGAGCGATACTCCAAATTTGTTGATCGGCATCGCAATGCATACAGTGCGCATCATCGGTGCGCGGTTTTATTTATAATGAAGCCTCCCTCGTGAAGTTCCTCCACAATCGACAGAATTTCATTGTCGTGCGAGTTGTTGCCCGCCTGACGCGACGCTTCCAGCAAACGGTATCGATCCACAAGCTCGTTGGGATCGTCCCAGCGCATGTAATCGATCTTGTTATCATTTACCACCATGACTCGCGGCGCCGTTAGACCATTCCCTGCTTTATTGGTTGATACATGAGGGAGTAGCGGTGCAATTACATGTTTGTACTTGTACCCCTTGTTGCCTAATATGGGATTTTGAGCAGAATGACCGCTTTTGTAGGCATTCGTCGCCAGCAATATACTTTTGTATTTTTGTTTATCGGCATCGGTGTATACAACATCGTCGGGAATTCTCTTGAAAATCAGTTCGTAAAGGCCGGGCGTTCATCTGTATTTTACACCATCGATGATTATATTATCAACCTTGTCCATATCGAATGCCTTATCCCCAAGCATTATTCTACTATCGCCAAAGTATACGCCATACACAGTGTCTGTGACAGTTTCCTTATCCCTACTTATGATTGCGTCCATATATTTTTGTCCCAGGGGACCCAAATGGCTGCGAAACGTTTCTTGTCCCGCGGGTGTTTGAAGTTGATGTCTAATAGATGCTGCAAACGACTCATCGGGAGTAGTTTCAAAAACATCGTCATCATCATCATCATTGTTTGTGAGCAATTGTACACTGGGAAATGTATTTATTGGCGGGGGAGGAACGGGCGACTCGTTTGATGCAACATTCTGCCGTTTTCGCTTCGATTGAACTGGTGCAGAGGTTACGAGTGAATAATCCGATGACGTGCGTGGTTTCCTCTTTCTCTTACGCGATGTGCTCCATTTCGGCAGGATTTTTCTTTCCGGCGTTAATGTTTCATTCCCTTCAACGCTTGTGCTCATCAGCGGTGATATTTCAGCTTCTGCCGCTGCGGTATTTTCCACAATATGTTTTAAGGGTTCGACAATAGGTTTAAAGAATCTCTCCAACGCGATATCTTCCTCCATCTTACCGGTCTTCAAAGCCTGATGTTTCTTGCGAATGGCTTCGCTGGTTCTTGCAATTTCCTTCGCTATTCTCTCGCGATCCTTAATCTCCAGACTATCGATATCGATCATTGTTGCACCGCAGACGTTGCATTCCCACCTACGTGTTGGCAATGATTGACAATCTCACGGTACGGCAAACTCGTTAAATCCCTTTCTGTAACGTCCATTGGACATCGCGTTATCCTTGTCTATCACCACTAAACCATACTTCAGCTGCCAACAATTACGACACAAAGCGCAGAAATCCTCGTAAAACATATCAGTGTTTACATGATCGTTGTAGACGTGTTTCAAGTTGGTGCCATCCTGCTTAAACACAATCAACAGATTCGCATTGTCGCGTATAAGATGTTTGGGAATTTTTGCATATGTCTGACAGACATAGAAGCAGTCAACGTTCGAGTGGCGCCCCATTGCAAAGTATTCCCTTATCGTATCTTGCTTGTCACATGCCACGTCATCAAAGATAAAAATGGAATTCGGAAGCGATTCGCTTGGTGTGATGACGTCACTGTTATTCAAAAATGTAAAGTAGCCAATTTCATCTATCGGAGTCAATAAATTCTCCAAATACTGATATTTCGGCTGCTGCAACGATTTGGAATACACGTACACGTTCTCGAAGCGGACGCCGTGAGGACTTTCCATCAAGCTCACCAGCACGTTGGTCTTTCCACCATTTGATGGGCCGCAAATGAGTCAGCGTATGGTGTTTGGCAGCATGCTACCATGTCTGCGTCTTGTTTTCGAGGACATCATTTGCGATTTATCGTCAAAATTTGTCACGCGAATAGTCGCAGTTGCCGCACGAATCGCATCCTCGCTGCGAACCGCGAAAATGATTTTTGATACATCGAAGCGGCGACGCGCCCTATTTATAGGCCCGCGCCGAAGCAAAACATCTCAGTATTCGAAATGCTTCTCGTCCTGTCGGATAATTGCGATATTCGAGACCTAACCTCTGAGCAGTTGAAATATATACCAAAGATTATTCTACTGCGCGAGTTTGGCAGACACATTGATCAGTTGTGGGACAGACTCCACGAGCATATAAAAGCCGATTCTGAGGTTCGGTAGCATCGTCGGTGTCTGGAACATTATAATCGCCCTTGGCAGCGAACGCATATCGACGGTACAGCACCACTGATTAAAAACTGTGGCGAATGTCGCCGACAAGAGTAAGGAAAGGTTGTGGTTTGTTAAATCGGGCGATAAACGCGCTACCTGTCGAATTACATATCCCGGGATACCAGTTTTGCGGTCCAGGAACTCGTCTGGCAAAACGATTGGCTAGAGGCGATCAAGGTATCAATCCGTTGGAAGCAGCGTGTCGCGAACACGATATAGCGTATTCGCGCAGCAACGATCTCAGCGAAAGGCACGCGGCATATAACGTACTCGCTGACAAAGCGCGAAAACGCATCGTTGCGCGAGACTCGACTCTGGGCGAAAGAGGTGCTGCTACAGCTGTTTGGGCAGCTATGAAGGCCAAGACGAAAATCGGAATGGGGATGAAAACAAAAACTCGCAAAAGGACTGCAAAGAGAGCACCGCAAAAGCGGATTCTTCCGGTGACAAAACGGGGTGGTATATTACCACTTCTTCCGCTCCGGGTGTTCTAGGATCACTTGCTGGTGGAGCGGCGGGGATCGCCAAGGGCGTAAACGATAATAAGGCGGCGCAACATCAGCTGCAGGAAATGCAACGTCATAATCGCTCCATGGAAGGTCGCGGACTTTATCTCGCGCCATACAAGCGCGGACAGGGAATATCGAAACGAAAAAAAAACGTCGAAAAGAAAATAATAATGCCTGTGGGCGTAACTACCGATGTGCAATTGGCGGAGTTGGCAAAACGTATGCGTATTCCATTTTTTAGGGGTGTTTTTATGCGTAATGCGCTACCTGCCGGAGGAGTACGACGAAACGAGAGCGGCATCGTAAATTTGTCAACGTCAAGGGGCCGGGGACTCATTGGGTGGCGTATGCGAAGAGAGGGTGTCGAGCTGTATATTTCGACAGCTTTGGAAATCTTCGACCGCCAAAGGAATTGGTGCAATATCTGGATAAAGACGCTGTGAAGATTGATTACAATAGAACGTCTTATCAGCAGTACAATCAGAGCAATTGTGGACAACTGTGTCTACGCTTTCTACAGACGATCGGCACCAAATTTAAGGATTGACTTCCCGCCGCTCTGATTCAGTACTAGTCAAGCAGTACAGCTCGGAATATGTCGTTAACATTCACTCTAACCGGCAAGAGTAGCACCCTCGCGGTAAGCTACTTTCCACCCATAGATTTGAGTAACGATGATTACGAGCTTGTTCTAACAACCTTTGAAACTTATCATACAATACCGAACATTGACTCGAGTAACGATAAATTCTACTTCGCCGTAAACTATGACACCAACAACAACATCACTAGCGAATACATTGCGATTCCCCACGGGTCCTACGAACTAGATGCTATTGCCAAGTATTTGAAACAGCAATTACTCGAGCGGTATCCTCAAAATCTCGGTGGCAATGATGTCGACGATGGTGGTAGTGACAACGATGCGTATCCAATAGCGTTGCGTCCCAACAACAACACCATGAAAAGCGAGCTATACTGCTCGTTTGTCGTAGACTTTACAAAGTCCAATAACATTGGATCGCTACTGGGATTCTCGACGAATCGAGTATTAGAACCTGGACGGTGGCACGAATCGGACGACCCAATTAATATCATGAACGTAAACATTATTCGCGTAGAATGTAGCGTGACCGCTGGTGCGTACAACAATGAGAAGCACGTACATACGATACATGAATTTTCTCCGAGGGTCCCACTAGGATATAAGATATCGGAAACGCCCGCACGGATCATTTACCTTCCGATCACCGCACGGGTCATTACGGATCTAACGATACGCTTTGTGGATCAAGACGGACTGTTGCTCGATATTCGAGGTGAAGAGATTACCATCAGACTACACGTACGGCGACGACGACGATAATACGCGTGGTGCGAACGAAAGAGATGCTTGTGTTGAACGACACCAGAAACCCGTTTCATCCAAATGAAATTGTTTGCAACAACAACAACAACAACAACAACAACAACAACAACAACTGCAACAGCTGTGATCACGCTAAAACGAAGAGGCTCAGTGCTGCGAAAATTGCATTTTTGAAATCACTGGGATTCATTGTGCGCATTTAATTTGAAGAAACAAAAAATGGTTGATATTCTAAGCATTGGAGGGAAGCCGACGTTTGATGATCGCATCGTCAAGCTCCAGACTCACACATACAACCCGTACGTCAACACGACGTTTGGATACAGCGATGAGATAAAAAATACCTATACAGCAACAGGATTTATACACATTGCCGTGTGAAAGTTTTCTCTACGTGGAGGGGAAATTGACGATACATAAGCCAAATGATGCATTAACGGTGACGTTGGGAAATAATTGTGTGGCGTTCTTATTTGACGAGATTCGATACGAGCTGAATGGCGTGGAGATTGAGTGCAACAGAAACGTTGGAATAACTAGCACGCTTAAAAACTATGTGTCGCTGACATCTGGCGAAGATAAAAATTTGGAGAATGCAGGATGGGGCTTGAGACGACGTAATGGGCCAATATTGAAAAATCATTTCAATTTTTGCATCCCGCTCAAATATTGGCTGGGATTTTGCGAGGGCTACAAACGCTTGATTATTAATGCACGTCACGAATTGATTTTCATACGATCGCGCAACGTCAACAATTCTCTAATAGGATCGCCGATGTTGGAACCAGAAATTGAATTACATAAAGTGCAATGGTGGATGCCTCATGTGACGCTGAACGACGTTAATAAGCTATCGTTGCTACATACATTGGAAAGTGGACAAAACCTAAGTATTTGTTTTCAATCGTGGGATCTGTACGAGTATCCTCTCTTACAGAGCACGACCAAGCATTCGTGGGCCGTGAAGGCATCTGCGCAGCTGGAGAAGCCGCGATGTATTATCTTTGTTCTACAGACTAATCGAAAGAATGTGATGAGCGAAGATGTTACTGAGCTCAACAACTGCAAACTGATCAATCTAAAACTTTTTCTCAGCTCGGAATTTTACCCGTACGATGATTTCAACTTGGACTTTGACAAGAATAGGCACGCCATCTTGTTTCATATGTATACGCAATTCCGTAAATTCCGTATTATTGATATAGTTGCAACGAGGCATTATTCACCGTGGCCGAATTTTTACAATTTGGCCCTCTCGTCGTGATTGATTGCTCGCGACAAAATGAGTCGATCAAGAATGGTTCCGTGGACGTGCACATAGAATTCGAACGTAAGGAGAATATGCCTGCAAATACTACAGCCTACTGTCTGATTCTGCACGATCGGGCGGCTGAATACAATCCACTGACAAACATGGTGCGAAAAATCAATTAAATTGCCACGCTACTTGCCCGCTCTCTCATGTACCAAAATTTCATCTTGAAAATCGAGATGCTTTATGTGAAAGATCGCATTCTCCCGTCTGTCTTGGAAGCGAGTGGACCTCTAAATTGTACCGATAATGGCCATACCGACATTTGTTGACATGCAAGGGTTCATCGTTGATGGAAGATTTGTCGTCAAGAAAGTGGCTGTCCTATGAAAGGGAACAATTCTCTCGCACTATATTTTTGGGAGTTCGATGCCCCAATATCTTCTTACAAAATCTAACAAATCAAGCATCCGGTGGCTGGCGGCAAAACATCATGGACTACGGTGGGAAGATGGAGACGTTCCATACAGTAGGGCCAAACAGCTAATTACGAAAGCTGTTGCCGATGCGATCGATGAAGAAGATGACGCATCCCATATCGTATACGTTAAAGGGCTGCAGAAACGCGCCTGGCTTGCGGATATCCTCGATGAAAATACGAGAGCGGACGTGATCATCGAGACACTGGACATTGACTACGAGGATATTATATCTCTCAATAAGCGAAATGTAGTTAATACTCTGCGATGTGGCAGACACGCAAAGCACTGTGCCTTGCAAAATGTATTTAAAATATTCAACTGGTGGTCTAAACACCAGAGAGAAATGCATAAATAAATAAATATAATCAATTTTCAATGCATAAATGTTTTTTTCTCCCCCCAACCCAACCTCCTGCATGTGATGTACGCTAGATTAAGATGATGGTAGTAATTATTATGTAGAAGTGGTACCATACACGATCAAGGTGGTACCATACGCGTTCAGAGTGGTACCCTACACGATCAAAGTGGTACCATACACGTTCAGAGTGGTACGGTAGACGTTCGATACACGTTCGATACACGTTCGATACACGTCCAGAGTGGTACGATAGACGTTGAAAGTTGTACCATACACGTTCGATACGCGATCAAAGTGGTTCGATTGACGTGCGATACACGTCCAGAGTGGTACAATAGACGTTGAAAGTTGTACCATACACGTTCGATTGATGTTGAAAGTGGTACGATACACGTTCGGTACATGATCAAAGTGGTTCGATTGATGTTCGATACACGTTCAAAGTGGTCTAGTCGAATGATGTGTCCAAAGAAGAAGGGGAGCCAAATGACGAGTGCGAAGAAGCAAAAGGAAAGGATGGTCGGTGAATAATTCGAAGAAGATGCATTGCAGGAGAGGATGGTCAGCGAATATGCAGGTGGAGAACAACGGTGTCTTACTTTGCAAAGCTATGCAACTTTGGGCATGGATCTACGTGCGGGAGCTTGGAGATGCAGCGAGACCAGTTGCATTCAAATCTTTGTAGGCAACAGTCGGATTTTGACATATGTGTGTTTTTTTCTGTGCGAAATGGGACTATTGCGGATAGCGCCGGAGTGGGGCCCCGAGGTATGTACACAATAATATTTTTTTACATTTATCGCGTTTAACCGTTGAAATCGTGTTCGATCCCGCGATCGTGTCAATATTATACCGCGTGTTTCTGTGCTGCAGAACTCGCCACCTGAATCACCGCAGTGGTCCCCCGATTGGGGGGGCCCTAGCTGGGCCTGTCGTCGCCTTCACCGCCTCCGCAGGTATGCAATACTTTGGTGTTGTTTGACATTTGATGTTTATTATGTTTATTCATGTGTTGGTGTTATATCGATATTTGTGTCTTTGTTCTAGGACTTGCCACAGCTTAACCTGCGGATGCGGCAGGAGCCTGGGTATGGGGCCGCGCGGCTGCGGCCATACATAGTGCCGGGGGCTCGGCGACGGCGGCGGCCACCATCGCCCCCATCCCCCTCATCTCCGTCGCCGCCACCTCCGCCATCGCCATCCCCATCCCCCCCCATCACCGTTGCCTCCCCAATAGTTTTTAGTTTTTTCTATTTTTTATTTTATTATTTTCTTCTTCTTCTTCTTCTTTTTCTTCTTCTTCTGTTCTTTTATTTTATTCTTTCATTTTATTCTTTCATTTTATTCTTTCATTTTATTCTTTCATTTTATTCTTTCATTTTATTCTTTTATTTTATTCTTTTATTTTATTCTTTTATTTTATTCTTTTTTATATTCATTTTTTATTATTATATTCTATTTTGTATTTATATTTATATTTATATTTTTATCTTTTTATATTCTTTTTATTGTATTTTTATTATTATTCTATTTTTTTATATTTCTTTGTAACAATATATATATCATAAACATATATAATATTTCCCCATTTTATTTACCCTCCTTCTCTCCTCACCACCTAATTCTAAGATTCGACGTTCCCAAAATTATTATTATTTCTCTGCGCTGGGGAAAAAGTGTCTGTTGGTTTGGAATGAAATTTCTGCTGACACCGCATAATTGTATCACTCGAGCCTTCTTCGCGCTGCCAAATGATGTCATCTCGCGCAGCTGCTCCAGGGGAGTCAAATTACGCGAGATCGCGCGATACGCTGCGACGTTGAGATTGAAAACATTTTGAAAAATTTTAGCTTTGGAATGCATGCGATTGTACCACTGTCTCTTTCCCTCCCCGAATTTAGCTTTACAACTATGTAGTGCTATCTCTTTCCCTCCCCGAATATGTGATTTGTAAAACGTCGCTCGAAACAATTTCTGATAAAAATTATTATTTCTCTGCTGCATATTGGTTCGCTAAATCGGTGTAGGCCAGGGGTGAAAAAATTTTCGGGGGTGGGCCAAGGTCGTTCCCTCCCTCGGTTAGGTATGAACAAATTTCAGCTGTGGGTCATTCCCCCTCTGGAAAAATTCTGACGGCGGGCCAGGTCTGGAGAAGTCTCCGCGGCGGCTCGGCCTGGACTGATCCCCCTCCACGATTACGGCTTCCCCCACTCCGCGGCTCGTGCGCGCGCAACCGTTCTTCCACTCCCCGCTGTCCCCGTGCCTAAAGTTCCCCCCACCGCAATCCCCCGCGCGCCCTCACTTCCACCCGCCTCCGCGCTCCCCTCAGAGGACCTGAGTTAGAAACCGCCTAGCCTTACTACTGGCGTCCATAAACAAAAATAGGCCTGTTGCCTTTTCGTTATGTGCAATTGTCCTTGCACTTGATAATAGTAATGATGATTTTTATTCATTTCATTACACTTGAAAATACGCCGTATATTACCAAGTTGCTTTATTGCTTCAGCAGGTGATAAATCCTTGGCCGATTCAGAACACTTTACTTCTACGATTTTATCATGGTCCACGAGGCCGTCAGGGGTTGCACCTAAGTGGGGCACTGTGTCATCGTTGAAGAGGCCAGACGGTAGAATGTGGATTCCTAATTCTTCTTCCATTTGTCTCAAGGCGTTTGCCTCATTTTCCCTTCCGTATTGGAGAGAATGTAAATTTTGGACTTGCGGGTACATTATACTCTTCACAGTATTTGCCCGTGGTGTAGTTTTTCGTAATCGGCATACTTTGCCGAAATTGGATGCAGTTAATAATTTTTTCCTATAACCAATCCACTTTTCGCTATTCGCCTGATCGCGAGTTTCCACTTGGATCTCGTCTCGCCTCGTTTGCCAGTGAAGGAGTATATTCGCGTGCCTTTTACACTCGGAAGAGTATATTGTCTCTTCCATATCTGGTCGCACGATTGTTTTTTATTTCGGAAGGAGGATGCTTTCGCTTCTTTTTTATATTCCCATGCTTTTTCTGTTGCACGCTTACGACGTCCTTCCAGTTTTCTTACCATGGTTGGCGGCTCTTTATTCATTGCCGTACTCAATCTACTGAACGCCTCTTTTGTGTTATATTGGACGACTGCAGCGGAGACTCTACCCTGATACGAGCCCCCTCGTCCAAAGTTTATCCTTTTGCCTCCGATGAATTTAGCAATTATATTATTAAAACTTTCAACAACATTGTTATTTAGACTGCGCAGCAAACTGTCAGCTTTAGCGAAAAGTTGCTGCATCGCTTCTTCGATACTTTGATAAATACCAGCTTCTCTCACAAGGGAAGATCCCGAACCCGAAAATTCAAAAAATTCTGAAACATTGTGGATATGTAGGGGATTTCCTTCTGATTACAACGCAATTTTTTTTTGCTGCCCAAAATCACTGTAAGGGGGTGAAATTAACCCCTGAAGATTCGGCTATTTTTCAATTTTATTTTGTAACACACAATCTGTAAGAGATAGAAATAAAGTTTCAAGACAAAAGTTACCTCTTTTAATTAGATCTATCAAATCGTAAAGGTTTTATCAATTGTTTAAACAATTAGAAAAAAGTTATAAACAAAAATATGAATAATGTTTTCTAAAATTCGGGTTTTCACGTGAAATCTGAACTGGATGTTTAAATAATTATGAAACAGCATAATCCATATTTTTTTTCCATACAATTTCAACTATTGTTTTCTGGTTTCTCAACAATATGTTAGCGTCATCAAATTTAAGGGTGAGGTCGATGGTGGATAGCCCCATGCTGGCTTGCCTTTAAGGATTTATGGCAGGGACTTAGCCTGCGTGTGGTATTGTTAGAGAGTACGTGAGACTAAACAGACCTGGCGACGGGCGATGGCTGATGACCACGTTGGGTCTTGTAGCCATCGGGTGTCGAAGGATTGGTTGTTTAGAGTAAGATAAAGACTATGGGAATGGCAATCGGCCCGACGCCGTATTGCTAAAGAATAGGGACTCTGTTCCTGGAGGATCTGGCCACGGAGTGGGGAAGGTTTTGCCTTCTGGTAAGAGGACTGTGATGAACCACACGGCACTTACCCCAGAACCATCCTAGAATATCGGTCCTTAGTAACGTTTCTACCTTTGAGGGTAATTTTTCTAACATCAGAAGTGGGATACGTTAATTCAGGCTTGCTTAAGAGACCCGGTAGTCTTATTTATTCGCGCGTTGTATAATCGTGTTTTTGTGGTTCTAAATTATGAAAAAAGAAACATGAAGAACGCGAGTGCGGCGCCTAATCCGGAAAACCGCAGTGTGCCACCTAACAGTGAAGACACAAGTGCGACGCCTAATCCGGAAAATACCAGTGCGATATCTAATATGGAAAACGCGGGTGCGCCGCTTAGTGTGGAAGACATTTTGCGACAAGTGTTGGAGAAGATGGTGAGTGTCCCCGCACCTGTTAGTGCGGGTATTGCGGGCTCTCATCCTTTGATGGACGTTATACCGGAGTTCGATGGCCGTGATTTAGGTGATGATGCCGCCGTGTGGTGTGATTTGGTCGTAGACATTACTAAGGACGTTACGAATCAACAGAGACTGTCTCTGGCCACACATGCTCTGAAAGGTGCGGCTAAAAGATGGTATCAGAAATGGAAAGGCAATCCACGAAATTGGGATAAATTTCGCGATAACTTTTGTGCCGTGTTCGTTTCTGAAAAGAAACTGCACGAACGCTTGCAACGCGCTTTATCGTATACGAGTGACGAAGCTACTACGTATGCACAATACGCGAGAAAAAAATTGACTTACTTGGAAGAAACGCGTGTGTCATTTAAGCCAGAAGAGTATATAGAACTTGTGGTCGGTGGTATAGCGGATCAGAATGTAAGACAATCCATTACCAACGGACAATTTGTAACCACGACGGCTTTGATTGCTGGTATGGCACAACTTATAAAGCCATCGACAGAAAAAAATAGGGACAGTAGATATAGGGACCGAAATTTGAAAATGTTAGCAGAAAGGTCATACAAACGGCGTTGTTACGCGTGCGACGAGTACGGACATCTGATTAGCGATTGTCCCAAAAGGCGTAAACCTAGTACGAGTGCGGAGGGGTTTTCCCGCCGACCTGGAAGAGAATCTTCAACCCGGAAAACTGTATCTACCTGCAGCTACTGCACAAAAAGGGGACACGAGGAATCCCAATGTTGGATTAAGCAGCGGGCCGTTCGCACTAAGGGAAATAAAAAAAACGAGGTCAACGTTTGTACAACGGAAAAGCACAAGCTGACACCAATTCTCCTGCGTGGAACCATGATTCAATGTTTATTGGACAGTGGAGCCGATTGTTCGTTGATCAAGGAAGGGGTGTTTAAACGGATTAACGGAAAAATGCTCCCGCAGATCACGACAATGCATGGGTTAGGAAATGTACCCATCAAAACGATCGGCCGTGCAACAATGGTCGTTCAATTTGAACATGCTTCTGTGGAGTTGGACCTCTTCGTTGTACCAGATTCGGTCATGATGCCAGATGCTATCATTGGGAGAAACATTTTGGAGCATAATGACCTGCAAATGGTGACTGACGTGACGGGAACGAGATTGATGCGGTTACCAGGATTGCCGAAAGAAGTAGAAGATACAGCGCAGGACGGATCGCATTGTTACTTCGTGCTTACTGTCGACGATGCAGCACGGGGACCCCTGGAGGATGTACTGAAACGGTATCAACACATGATTGCTGCAGGTAACAACGCGAGACAGGTCACGACGACCGAAATGAAAATAGTAACCAAGGAGGACAAGGTAATATACTATCGTCCATATCGTTTGTCGTATGCCGAACGCGAAAGAGTACGGGTAATTATTGACGATTTGTTATATAATGGAATAATACGCGAAAGTATTTCATCGTTCTCGAGTCCTAGTTTACTTGTAAAAAAGAAAGATGGTACTGATAGGTTGGTCGTGGACTTTCGAGCACTGAATAAGATAACTGTACGAGATCGCTATCCGTTACCTTTAATTGATGACCAACTCGATCGGTTGGGGAAGGGGAGGTATTTTACAACATTAGACATGGTATCTGGTTTCCACCAGATACCAATTGCTGCGGATTCAATTCATAAGACCGCTTTTGTGACGCCGGATGGGCATTTTGAATATTTGCGCATGCCTTTCGGTTTGACGAATGCTCCTGCTGTGTTTCAACGAGCCATTAATGCTGCCTTGGGGCCTTTAAAAAATAAAATAGCGTTGGTATATCTAGATGACATATTAATCCCTTCACTAACGATCGAAGAAGGTCTAGAGAGACTCGATCGTGTGTTACAAGCTCTGTCTCAAGCAGGATTTACGTTAAACATTAAAAAATGTAAATTCTTTCTAACGACTGTCGATTATCTCGGGCGAGAAATATCAGCTGAGGGAATTCGTCCGTGCAAACAAAAAGTAAATGCATTGCTCCAGTCGCCGCCTCCTACAAATGTGAAGCAAGTTCGACAATTTATGGGATTAGCGTCTTATTTCCGTAAATTTATACCGGAATTCTCGATTCGTACCGCGTGCGTGACAAAATTGACAAAAAATAATCAACCCTGGGAGTGGGGTAAAGATCAAAACGACGCGAGGCAGTATGTTTTAGATAAATTAAGTAGTCATCCGTTGCTAATAATTTTCGATCCAGAACGGGAGTCAGAACTTCACACTGATGCCAGTTCGATTGGTTACGGTGCGATTCTTTTCCAAAAAGTAGCGGGCGATTTTCGTGTAGTAGCTTATTATAGTCGGCGCACGACCCCCGAGGAATCCAGGTATCATTCTTATGAATTGGAAACTTTGGCGATAGTGATACGCGTAGAGCAAAGCTAGAGCCTAAATTTGTAGGGCCTTTTAGAATTGAAAAAGTTCTTGCTAAAGATCGTTATGAGATCCTTGGCGAAAGCGGTAAACCTCAGGTAGTACCGAAAGATCGTTTACGGCCTTGGAAAGGGGAATGGTCAGGAGATGGCGATATTGACTCGTTGGATGAACCGTGTTAGCGAGGTAGTTTGTTTCTGTATTAACGGTTCTGTTGTAATGGTCGTGAGAATTCAATCTCTGGCTTAAAATAAATAGTAAATCAGTTGAACCATGTGTTGTTACTGTTCGACCTGAGTCGATGTCATTCGAGTGTTGCTTTGAATCCCAGGAGGACACCTGGTTGTGAACGTTTTATGAAACACGTTTGTATGTGTCTTGACCTTTAAGCCGTTGTGGCGGGACACGTTTGTATGTGTCTTGACCTTTGAGCTGTTGTGGCGGGACACGTTTGTATGTGTCTTGACCTTTGAGCCGTTGTGGCGGGACACGTTTGTATGTGTCTTGACCTTTGAGCTGTTGTGGCGGGACACGTTTGTATGTGTCTTGACCTTTGATTTGCTGCGGAACACGTTTTGTGTGTGTTTTGGCCTTTGAGCTGTTGTGGCGGGACACGATTGTGCGTGTCTTGACCTTTGATTTGTTGTGGATCATGCTGTGTACGTTTTGACCTTCGTTACGTTGTGGTACACGTTTGTGCCCGTCTTGGCCGTTGAGCTGCTGCAAGGTGCATTCGATTACATCACGCATGTGTGCCTGCGTATGGTGTCAGGAATGACCGAGTGGGTTTGTCCTCTTAACTTTTTTTTAGTTGTGGCTATTGTAGGAATGGATGCTTCTCGAGAACGTGAAGCATGCCAGGTTGGCCGTGTTAGCGTCATCAAATTTAAGGGTGAGGTCGATGGTGGATAGCCCCATGCTGGCTTGCCTTTAAGGATTTATGGCAGGGACTTAGCCTGCGTGTGGTATTGTTAGAGAGTACGTGAGACTAAACAGACCTGGCGACGGGCGATGGCTGATGACCACGTTGGGTCTTGTAGCCATCGGGTGTCGAAGGATTGGTTGTTTAGAGTAAGATAAAGACTATGGGAATGGCAATCGGCCCGACGCCGTATTGCTAAAGAATAGGGACTCTGTTCCTGGAGGATCTGGCCACGGAGTGGGGAAGGTTTTGCCTTCTGGTAAGAGGACTGTGATGAACCACACGGCACTTACCCCAGAACCATCCTAGAATATCGGTCCTTAGTAACGTTTCTACCTTTGAGGGTAATTTTTCTAACAAATATATCCACTTTTATACCATGCGTAAGCAAACACATCGTGATACTTTGCTGATGAAAGTTGATTATGAATAAGAGACTGTAATTTAATGACATTATTCCTTGCATTTAGCTGCACATCGTAATTAAACAATAATACAAGGTCGGAAAATTTTCGTACAAAGCTTTTCCATATCCGGAAACCATACAGGGTGTCCCAAAAATGCTGCGGGTCCTTAAAGGGGGTGATTCGGGGGGTGATTGCAAACAACTTTTTCCTTTGCGACAATGCTCTCCGAGGTTTCGTTAACGAGATATTAATAAAAAGCACCGACCAATCAGAGCGCGAGTATGACGGCCGAGTTCCCGCGCCAGCGTGGCTACGAGCCGCGCTACGACTGCGAACAAACAACTCGGCATGCATCGAAGAAAATTGCATAGAATGGCAAATGAAAAAGACGGAATAAATAAAATCGAACATGTTGTCACGGTTTGTTCGTCATTTAAAGTGAATAATGAATAAAGGATAAATGGATGAAAATCACGTGTAACGTAAAAAGACAAATACGCAGTTTTTTTAGAAGATTCGAAAATAATAATTATTTGAAGTGGGAGGACAAGGAATACGTAAATTTCCTTGTGTTAATAACGTAGCCACGAAAAGGTAATGTAACAGGAAATTAACGAAAAGTGATAGTAGTTCGTTATTGTGATAAAAATCCGTAATTCAATAACGGCCAGCACTGTTGGTGATAACGAATAAGTCTGTTTAAAAAGCCCGAATAAATATTTTGGTACGGGAATTTTGAGAATTATCGCCGGAAATAAGCCATCGCTTGCGTTAAATTTAAAAATGAATGATCACCAATAAAGTAACTAAAACTCACCCTTGTTGGAAATTCACCAGCAGCTTGAAAATCTGTGTCATAGGGTCACTGAACCGATCCTGGTCATCGATGGACGAACTCAGTGCACAGTTGGTCCCAGGTATACGACCCTACCCAAAGTTAAGGGTCACAATGTCAGGTGCGTCCAGGTCCACGTACCGAATATTCACTTCACTGCACGGCTACTAACACTGATCACTTTATTTACTTTTCATGGAACGTGTTGTTCCTACGTTTTAAAAATTGGTGGCCCCGAAAGGGGCCGATTGTTATCAATTTATGAATTGCTCCACATGGCGACCGTCATTGTCCACGCATGCTTCAGCGCGGAGAATTATTTGCCTTTGGACGCCGTGTAAGGTTTGCGGCGTTACGTTAGCCACCGCTGTGTGAATAAACGCAATTGCTTCTTCCGGGGTGTCCACTGGCTGACGGTACACCTCATTCTGAAATGATTGTTGTACAACAAATACAAAACGTAAGTAAAAAAAAGAATATCTGCAACAGGAATAAGTAAAAAGTAACAACAATAATCAAATTACCTTCAGGTAGCCCCAGAAGAAAAAATCCAGCGGATTCATATCCGGTGACCGTGGGGGTCACGCAACGTGGGCCTCTGGCCCGCCGCGGCCGATCCACCTGTCCTGAAAGGTTTCACCTAAATAAGCGCGGACATTCGCGGTGTAATGTGGCCCAGCTCCGTCATGCTGGTAGTACATGTTCTGTCGGATCTCATATGGAATATTGTCCATAAGATCCGGCAGAACATGTTCTAAAAAATATTTATACGCTGGGCCGTCCAGCCTGTCTGGCAGAATGTACGGCCCAACGATAAATTCGCCACAAATGTCGGCCCATAGGTTGATCGACCAACGGACTTGTGCTGCACGTGGACGAAGCGCTAGGGGATTTTCGTCGCTCTACACATGCATATTGTGGGAATTGAAGCATCCTTCCCTATTGAAAAGTGCTTCATCCGTCCACAATATGTATTTGGTGAACGACGGATTCCTTCGCACTTCTCCCAACAGCCACCTGCAGTATTGAACCCGCTGGATGTAATCCCCGGCGTGCAAATGTTGCACCCGTACATATTTGTACGGATGCAACCTGCGATCCCTGAGGATTCGTTGTATCGTCGTCCTGCTGACACTAGAACAAAATGCAAAAACATCCACTATTAGATAACATTTTTTTTCTTAATTAATAATTGCTGCAGTTATCTTGAACTGTGACTTACTTTAGGCGACGGCTCAAGATGCGCAAACTGATTGTTGGATCGGCTTCAACAGCGTCGAGGATTCTCTCGATGGTGCCCAGATTTCGCGCTGCTGCGGGTCTGCCCACCTCGCTGCCTCGCGGCATCATGGACCCCGTCGAGAATAGCCTCGACGCTAACCGGCGAAATGTATCCTCGCTTGGCGTTCGGATCTGAGGATATTCTAGCGCAAATGCTCGCGCAGCAGCACTTGCGTCCCCGTTGTTCCGGGCGTACACCCAGAACATCCTATAGTATTCTTGGGCCGTGAACATTTCTGCAACGCGATTACTAGCTGACTGACAGGATTTTTCCCAAGCAACTTCCGCTACCCCCAAGTAGCTTCTCTGGTTCCATTATGTGTTAACTCCCACCAGGACAAGAGGCTTTAGGTAAAAAGAAGCCAGCACATTTTCGGAACACACGTGTTTTGCAGAAGTGCAACGAACACTTTCACAAAAGCCCGCGCTCCGTCCTTCTACTGCCAATGTACCCATTGCTTCGAGATAGAAAACAGACACCACGTGTATCGGTTCGAAAGGGTCCGAAGGGAAGAGAAGCAGAAAGTCTTCGAGTTGCTGTAAAGAAGAAAATGCATACCATTCCTGTTTCCCCTATCCGATACCCTGAGTTCACGTCTGCTACGAGGCGGAACCAATTAAGTCATAAATTATCCGAAACTGTAGGAAACCGTTCTCTACCGCCGACTGGCGGGACCATACGGTCATAAACCGCGACCCTGGTGAAATGCTCTGGCTGATCAGCCTGATTAATTTTGAACTAGAAATTACAGAGTTTTATCCAACATCAATACGCCTCGCGGAAAGACACAGGAACAGAAGGGGTAGTCCGCTGACTGCGCGTAGTCCCGCCTGCTTCGTTCTACCTTCAAATTAAAGACGGACCCCTGCGGACTACCCCTTCTGTTCCTGTGTCTTTCCGCGAGGCGTATTGATGTTGGATAATACTCTGTAATTTCTAGTTCTCCAAAATTAATCAGGCTGATCAGCCAGAGCATTTCACCAGGCTCGCGGTTTATGACCGTATTGTCTCGCCAGTCGGCGGTAGAGAACGGTTTCCTACAGTTTCGGATAATTTATGACTTAATTGGTTCCGCCTCGTAGCAGACGTGAACTCAGGGTATCGGATAGGGGAAACAGGAATGGTATGCATTTTCTTCTTTATAGCAACTCGAAGACTTTCTGCTTCTCTTCCCTTCGGACCCTTTCGAACCGATACACGTGGTGTCTGTTTTCTATCTCGAAGCAATGGGTACATTGGCAGTAGAAGGACGGAGCGCGGGCTTTTGTGAAAGTGTTCGTTGCACTTCTGCAAAACACGTGTGTTCCGAAAATGTGCTGGCTTCTTTTACCTAAAGCCTCTTGTCCTGGTGGGAGTTAACACATAATGGAACCAGAGAAGCTACTTGGGGGTAGCGGAAGTTGGTTAGAAAAAATCCTGTCAGTCAGCTAGCAATCGCGTTGCAGAAATGTTCACGGCCCAAGAATACTATAGGATGTTCTGGGTGTACGCCCGGAACAAGGGGGACGCAAGTGCTGCAGTGTGAGAATTTGCGCTAGTATATCCTCAAATCCGAACGCCAAGCGAGGATACATTTCGTCGGTTAGCGTCGAGGCTATTCTCGACGGGGTCCATGATGCCGCGAGGCAGCGAGGTGGGCAGACCCGCAGCAGCGCGAAATCTGGGCACCATCGAGAGAATCCTCGACGCTGTTGAAGCCGACCCAACAATCAGTTTGCGCATCTTGAGCCGTCGCCTAAAGTAAGTCACAGTTCAAGATAACTGCAGCAATTATTAATTAAGAAAAAAAATGTTATCTAATAGTGGATGTTTTTGCATTTTGTTCTAGTGTCAGCAGGACGACGATACAACGAATCCTCAGGGATCGCAGGTTGCATCCGTACAAATATGTACGGGTGCAACATTTGCACGCCGGGGATTACATCCAGCGGGTTCAATACTGCAGGTGGCTGTTGGGAGAAGTGCGAAGGAATCCGTCGTTCACCAAATACATATTGTGGACGGATGAAGCACTTTTCAATAGGGAAGGATGCTTCAATTCCCACAATATGCATGTGTAGAGCGACGAAAATCCCCTAGCGCTTCGTCCACGTGCAGCACAAGTCCGTTGGTCGATCAACCTATGGGCCGACATTTGTGGCGAATTTATCGTTGGGCCGTACATTCTGCCAGACAGGCTGGACGGCCCAGCGTATAAATATTTTTTAGAACATGTTCTGCCGGATCTTATGGACAATATTCCATATGAGATCCGACAGAACATGTACTACCAGCATGACGGAGCTGGGCCACATTACACCGCGAATGTCCGCGCTTATTTAGGTGAAACCTTTCAGGACAGGTGGATCGGCCGCGGCGGGCCAGAGGCCCACGTTGCGTGGCCCCCACGGTCACCGGATATGAATCCGCTGGATTTTTTCTTCTGGGGCTACCTGAAGGTAATTTGATTATTGTTGTTACTCTTTACTTATTCCTGTTGTAGATATTCTTTTTTTTACTTACGTTTTGTATTTGTTGTACAACAATCATTTCAGAATGAGGTGTACCGTCAGCCAGTGGACACCCCGGAAGAAGCAATTGCGTTTATTCACACAGCGGTGGCTAACGTAACGCCGCAAACCTTACACGGCGTCCAAAGGCAAATAATTCTCCGCGCTGAAGCATGCGTGGACAATGACGGTCGCCATGTGGAGCAATTCATAAATTGATAACAATCGGCCCCTTTCGGGGCCACCAATTTTTAAAACGTAGGAACAACACGTTCCATGAAAAGTAAATAAAGTGATCAGTGTTAGTAGCCGTGCAGTGAAGTGAATATTCGGTACGTGGACCTGGACGCACCTGACATTGTGACCCTTAACTTTGGGTAGGGTCGTATACCTGGGACCAACTGTGCACTGAGTTCGTCCATCGATGACCAGGATCGGTTCAGTGACCCTATGACACAGATTTTCAAGCTGCTGGTGAATTTCCAACAAGGGTGAGTTTTAGTTACTTTATTGGTGATCATTCATTTTTAAATTTAACGCAAGCGATGGCTTATTTCCGGCGATAATTCTCAAAATTCCCGTACCAAAATATTTATTCGGGCTTTTTAACAGACTTATTCGTTATCACCAACAGTGCTGGCCGTTATTGAATTACGGATTTTTATCACAATAACGAACTACTATCACTTTTCGTTAATTTCCTGTTACATTACCTTTTCGTGGCTACGTTATTAACACAAGGAAATTTACGTATTCCTTGTCCTCCCACTTCAAATAATTATTATTTTCGAATCTTCTAAAAAAAAACTGCGTATTTGTCTTTTTACGTTACACGTGATTTTCATCCATTTATCCTTTATTCATTATTCACTTTAAATGACGAACAAACCGTGACAACATGTTCGATTTTATTTATTCCGTCTTTTTCATTTGCCATTCTATGCAATTTTCTTCGATGCATGCCGAGTTGTTTGTTCGCAGTCGTAGCGCGGCTCGTAGCCACGCTGGCGCGGGAACTCGGCCGTCATACTCGCGCTCTGATTGGTCGGTGCTTTTTATTAATATCTCGTTAACGAAACCTCGGAGAGCATTGTCGCAAAGGAAAAAGTTGTTTGCAATCACCCCCCGAATCACCCCCTTTAAGGACCCGCAGCATTTTTGGGACACCCTGTATGGTTTCCGGATATGGAAAAGCTTTGTACGAAAATTTTCCGACCTTGTATTATTGTTTAATTACGATGTGCAGCTAAATGCAAGGAATAATGTCATTAAATTACAGTCTCTTATTCATAATCAACTTTCATCAGCAAAGTATCACGATGTGTTTGCTTACGCATGGTATAAAAGTGGATATATTGTTGAGAAACCAGAAAACAATAGTTGAAATTGTATGGAAAAAAAATATGGATTATGCTGTTTCATAATTATTTAAACATCCAGTTCAGATTTCACGTGAAAACCCGAATTTTAGAAAACATTATTCATATTTTTGTTTATAACTTTTTTCTAATTGTTTAAACAATTGATAAAACCTTTACGATTTGATAGATCTAATTAAAAGAGGTAACTTTTGTCTTGAAACTTTATTTCTATCTCTTACAGATTGTGTGTTACAAAATAAAATCGAAAAATAGCCGAATCTTCAGGGGTTAATTTCACCCCCTTACAGTGATTTTGGGCAGCAAAAAAAAATTGCGTTGTAATCAGAAGGAAATCCCCTACATATCCACAAAGTTTCAGAATTTTTTGAATTTTCGGGTTCGGGATCTTCCCTTGTCAGTCGTGGAACGTAGTCTACTCTGTTGGGATCAGAGTATTTCTTACAGAAGTATGCTAACTTCTGACACTCCTTGTGTTGACCGAAAACGTGACTCGGTACATTTGTCAAGTCTTGCTTCAAATTTTGTATTCGCTCCTCGAGTGGCATTTCTTCTCGCAACCGGTATTTCGCAGCTTTCTTTATACCAGTACGCAGGCGGAGAGCATTATTCTGTACGACAGTTCTTAGAACTTTATCGCGGCCTTTTGTTCCGATTTCGGTTATTTTTTTACTGAAATTGCGTAACAGGTGATTGGTGCATTCAATTTTTTGTACCTGCACCATATACTTTTCATATGGATTATTGTCCAATATCTTCTTTTACACACTGCTATCGCCATCGGCAACTAATATAGAGTATATTAGGCCGTGCATATCTATGCTGCATTTGAAGCCTTCGACAATAGCAACACTCTCCATGCCAGTTGAACTCTGATTACGACCCCAGTTCTTGAAGCAACGATGCTCGCGCGGTACTTGCTTCTTCGTAGATGCTATTTGGCAAATCATGTAGAATTTATTCTTCACGCTGATGTACAGCACTTTCTTCGTGTGATATCCCACGATGGCTCCTACGCCAGAAAGAGAATTGTAATCTCCTCCGCGGTAGGACCTTTTCATCCAGCTGCCATCCGCGACAACTGGGATAAACGGTAGATTGGATTCTGCATGTACGTCGCCTCTTGCTATAGCTAATGCTTTTTCCTCTTTTTCAGCATCTTCCATTTTGCGTTGTGCGGCCACTTCGAGGGCATCGATTAGGTCATTCTGACAGTCCTCGTAGATCCTTTTCGTCATAGAGGACACGTTCACGGCAGTCAGTATGTCCTCCAGTTGATTATATCCGCCGCCCGTCATCATTGTTGCGGCAACAGCGGCGCGGCTGAAATCCATAGTGGCATCACTCTTCTGAAGACAGGATATACGCTCTGTGCGTTCGCACATTTTGCATTCTACATAATACACATTTTCTAGTCCATTCCGTTGACATCTAATTATTTCAAAATGTTCGATGCCACAGCCAATAGTCGAATGTTTTCGAAGATTTTTTATTTGTTCGAAAACATACGGAAAATCAACGAAGTCTATTCCTTCTGAAATTTGATTTTCCAGCTGTTCTGGTTGTGCATTTTCCACCACCCAGTAATCATCGGCATCACTTCCAACATCTTCATTCGTTTCTTCATTGATGTCTCTTACGGAATGTATCTCATCCCTGTCTGTGTCGAAATGCACTTGTTCTACAATTTCCTCTTCGTCCGCATTGAAATGTATTTCTTCTAAAATATCTTCCGCGTCCGTATCGGAATGTACTTGTTCTATGAATCCTTCGATAATTGGGAAGTCTTGAAAATTTCCTACGTCTTCTTTGCGTATTCTGTCCGTAGGAAAATCGTACGCAGCAGATGTGCTTGGAAGTGTTTCGTCGTACGAGGTACCTACACGCGTACCTGCTTCCGCCACGGTGCCCTGACTTACCGTGAGGCACGCTGCTGTTTTCAATCGTTGCCTGCACGTAAAGAGTCAATAAACAGTAACACGTGGTACATGCATAGAAATAAGAAAAACATACATTAGAAAAAAAGCAGGCATAGTAAAAGAAGATATAGTATAGTAAAGCCTCGATGTAAGTGAAAGCCTCGGAACGAAGTAAATTTAAATACCCGTGTGCGTGTGAGGCAATACTAACGCAATCAAAATTTAAAATTAAAACTTGTAGAGTGTGTTTATATGAATGCCGCGAAAATGGAGAGAGAGAGAGAGAGAGAGAGAGAGAGAGAGAGAGAGAAAGAGAAAATGGAGAGCGAATGATAAGGCATGATAGAGAAAGAGAGGGAGCAGAAGGATCGTACGAACGAGAGAGACACAGAGCAGTCGAACAATAGAGGTGTACCTGACAATTTATATACTCGTTATGTGCAGTCTAATAAAGTTGTATATTTGTTCGCAAAAAGACACAAAAAACTTTTTTATTTTTCGTTCCATTTTCATGAAACTTTTACCAACATGTTTGTTAGAATGTCCTGATTAAAAAATGATACCAAACACGACGTAAATCGGACAACTTTTACTTATCGTGGATACGAGTCATATATATTTATATAATTGTCCAAACCATATCGTGTTTGGTGCCATTTTAATCGGAAAAATCGTCACAAATATGTTGGTAAAAAATTTATAAAAAAAAGAACCAAAAATAAAATAATTTTTATCGATACACGGCTGTGTGTGTATGCAGGCACGCGTGCACTTGACCGCGTGTGAAAAGTACATTTTGCATTTCAATCCTGGGTCATTCAACGCGAAATCGGACACTTTTCGGAGTACCATTTAGGATTTTGGTGAAACTTGCATACGTTGTAGTCTTTAGTGATACATAAACGTATTTCAAAGGTTTTTTCAAAATTGTCAAGATTGTGGAAATTGACTTTTTTTCATTCAATTATAACTGTTGAACTAAGAGAAAGGTAAGAATGAGCTTTTGGGTGCTTACACTGGGGAAGTAAGAGTTCCTAATAAAAATTATGTAACTTAAAAAAAAAAAAATTTTGGACCATTTATTCTGCAATTGTTTTAAACAACTGCAATTCTACCAGCAGGGCGCTATTTCAAAATTTGAAACAAAATAAGGATACAGCCCTACTTGTGCTCTTTGCAGATACGTTTTCAAAAACGCGGACACTTTAAAATTGATCGCATGAAAATTAATTGAATGTGACGCTGCGTCGCCCAGTACCGGCTGGACTAGCTAAGCCGCGTGGTACTAGCAGCGGCCAAGTGGCTGTACCTGATATTGTTATATAGGGTTCTCACGAATGGTAAGTATTTGACAAAAACTGAAAGAGGAAAACTTTTAATCATTTTTATATCCAACATAATACGGTATGTCATATTTTGGTGTTTGCGATATTTTCCGTGAACCGAAGGTGACCTTCAGTATTTTAAATGGAATGCTACATATTTCATTACCCGATATGAAAGTGTATAACTATCAAGACAAATTCAACCATATGGTGTACTATGACTTTCAAGGCCACGCAAGGTTAGGAATGAAAGAAATAGATAGTTGTATATTGTAGCACGCACGGCTCAGTTTGTCGAGCCGGTGCTGGGCGGCGCAGCGTCACATTCAATTAATTTTCATGCGACTAATTGTGTCCGCGTTTCTGAAAACGTGACTATAAAGAGCACAAGTAGGGCTGTATCCTCATTTTTTTCAAATTTTTAAATAGTGCCCTGCTAGTATAAAAATGCATTTGTTTAAAACAATTTCAGAAGAAATGGTCTAAAATTTGTTTTTTTTAAGACATAATTTTTATTGGGTACTCTTACTTCCCCAGTGTAAGCACTCAATAGCTCATTCTTACTCGTCTGTTTGTTCAACAGTTATAATTTAATGAAAACAGTCAATTTCCACAATCTTGAAAATTTTGAAATTCGCGTGGAATGACCCTCCTTGAAAGTCTAGAATACTGTAGAGAGAGAGAGAGAGAGAGAGAGAGAGAGAGAGAGAGAGAGAGAGAGAGAGGGAGAGAGAGAGAGAGAGAGAGAGAGAGAGTTGGTAATAATATAATTGAAATGGTACAACATTGTATATGACACACGGGGCCATATTTCTAATAAATTATAACCTGAAGGAATAGAAATATTGCCGAACAAACATTTTGTCCTTTTTGCACATTCAGACAATACGATGCAAAGAGGATAGACCGGCAATCCAAATCATTATCATATTTTTAACGTTGTATTTCTTAAAATTCAACGAGGGGCTGCAGGGTGGTATTTCGTTTTATGGGACGTTGTAAAATAACGAAGAAACGAAGGGTCCGAGAAACACGTGTCGTTTGCCTTTCGCGAAGTAAACCCTACTTGACCGCGCCGGTGTTGTAGATCCGTCTGGTTCTCGTCAACGAGCACGCTTTCCAGCACATCACCCTCTTTAGATAGCTTCTCGAAAGCGTGGGACTGACCTCGAATTTCGTTACCCTCGCACAAGGCAAGTCGATGGGGGCGCGAAGAGTTGTTTTCGATTTTTCGGCAAGGGCTGCCTGCCTGTGGGGCCCTTGGGGTCAGTTGGATTTTAGCTTGAGTCAGAAAAATATAATTAGTTTTTTTACGCCCGGATAGATGTTTGTGCTACTCAGGAATGCATGAAAAATTTCACGATCGATATTGCCAGAAAACGGGACCTATCGATCGTTCTACGAGGACGTAGACATTCTTCTTTTCCCATTCAATCTGATCAAGATCTCGGTTACGTTTGTTTATTTTAGATAAAGTCAACCCTACACATCGGTCGGGATACTGATTACATATTACCCGGACGAAATCCCCAAATAGATACATTGCGAGAAATCGAAATACCATCCTGTGACACCTCAATAAAAGAATATACCGTTCTATTACGAAAAACTAACTGGACCTTGACATCGCTTCCAGTACTTCATTCATAAAAAAAAAAAACGTTTGTACCATTGTGTCCGATGGGGCTGATTCTAAATAGGAATATATTAAACAATTTTCACTTATTGGAGTAATTCGTAAGTAAGAAAAGATTAAAAAGGGGACAGTGTTACACGTATTCAGTAAATTCTGTCTCATCGTCCCTCTAGGTATAGGTATTCAGCGAACGGTATTCTCCGATCTCGCGGTTACTTTGTCGCTGTCAATGGGTCGTAAAAGAGAAGGATAGAAGGCGGGTCGTAGCAGCCGAGAAATAAAGCCAGCGCCTCGGCTACGAACACAGACATACAGCATTGCCAGCGCAACGTTATGCGCGATCATTTATTTAGCGGAGGGGGAACGCCTACAAGAGTGGTTGTAACGTGTACGTGATGACGTCGCTGACGCACACGTTACCACCATTCCGCTAAATAAGCGGTCCTGCATAATGTTGCTGGCAACCCTGCAGATAGACAACAATTTTTCAAATGACAATAACGGCTCAATTTTTTTACTTTTAATTTCTTTTTGCATAAACATTTCATTCAAATATTCATAACATTTTCCTGATTATAATGAGAGCAAACATGACACAATGTCGACCATTCGTGGTCGATACCGATATTACATCGTGTAACGTGTACGAGAAAATCTGTGTGAAAATATCTTGTTACGGAATAGAATTCGCTTTCCGCGTAGTAGTATCCACAAGTGAAGGGTACTTTGGATGTCATAAACATTGCCCGGGCTGGGACAAAAATTGCCAGTGAGGCCTGGAGAATGTTTCGAAGACTGCGCTTTTCAATGAAACAATTTCGCTGAAGGTACACATGCACGCATATATATTGCGGACAAAATTCCACAAAAGAATAAAAAGCACTGTGTATTTCGCATTCCACAAGTAACTACATATGCTGAACATCGAATTGCAAATCATCGATGACTGTTGCTAATTTTAAACATTATCTTCTACATCATATAAATAAAATCTAAAGTGCATGTTTTATCCATTCAAAACTACGTACAACGATTGAAATAGTCGCAACTGCATTATAAAGGAAATATACCTAACGAAACGCGTATAGGGTCATTCCACGCGAAGTCGGACACTTTTCGGAGTAACATTTCGGATTTTGGTGCAACTTGGATATGTTGTAGTTTTTAGGGATATATAAACATATCTCGAAGGATTTTTCAAAATGTCAAAAATTGTGGATGTTACAGCTCTTTGAAATATAGTGTTTACTTTTTTTCCAAAAATTGTAACTGTTGAACTAACCAACTGATAAAAATGACCTTTTTGGTGCTTACAGTGGAGATATAAGAGTACCTAATAAAAATTATTTCACTTAATAAAAGCGAATATTTGACCATTTATTTAGCAATTGTTCTTAACAAATTCAATTTTATAATTGAAGGCCCCTTTTTAAACATTTAGAAAAATAGAAGGATATAGCCCTGTTTATCCTCTTTACGGACACGTTTTGAAAAACGCGGACACTTTAAAATTGGCGTCAAATCACACCGGCTCGACTGGCTGAGCCGTGCGGTACTCGCAGCGGCCAAGCGGCTATATCTGCTATTCTTATACAGTGTTCTCTAATATGGTAAGTATTTTATACACAACATAATACAGTATCTTAATTTTTGGTGTTCGCAATATTTTCCTTGAAACGAGGGTAACCTACAGTTTTTTTTTTAAATGGAATGCTATATATTTGATTATCCAATATGAAAGCGACTGTCAAGAAAAATTCAACCATAT
Source organism: Andrena camellia (assembly GCA_029448645.1). Taxonomy (NCBI): domain Eukaryota; kingdom Metazoa; phylum Arthropoda; class Insecta; order Hymenoptera; family Andrenidae; genus Andrena; species Andrena camellia. The sequence continues at coordinate 50,411,437 of CM055677.1, read as the reverse complement.
GGTATACTGTGATCTTCAAGACCACACATGGTTAGGAATGAAAGAATCTCTCTACTACTTAGATAGAGAGTTCGATATATTTATTTCATTCCTAACCTTGTGTAGCCTTGAAGGTCATAGTATACCATATCAATATATATGGATAATCAAATATATAGCATTTCATTTAAAAAAAACTGAAGGTCACCCTCGTTTCAAAGAAAATATTGCGAACACCAAAAATTAAGATACCGTATTATATTATCTATAAAAAACAGTAAAAGTTTTCCTTCTTCAGTTTTTTTACAAATACTTACCATATTAGAGAACACTGTATAAGAATAGCAGATATAGCCGCTTGGCCGCTGCGAGTACCGCACGGCTCAGCCAGTCGAGCCGGTGTGATTTGACGCCAATTTTAAAGTGTCCGCGTTTTTCAAAACGTGTCCGTAAAGAGGATAAACAGGGCTATATCCTTCTATTTTTCTAAATGTTTAAAAAGGGGCCTTCAATTATAAAATTGAATTTGTTAAGAACAATTGCTAAATAAATGGTCAAATATTCGCTTTTATTAAGTGAAATAATTTTTATTAGGTACTCTTATATCTCCACTGTAAGCACCAAAAAGGTCATTTTTATCAGTTGGTTAGTTCAACAGTTACAATTTTTGGAAAAAAAGTAAACACTATATTTCAAAGAGCTGTAACATCCACAATTTTTGACATTTTGAAAAATCCTTCGAGATATGTTTATATATCCCTAAAAACTACAACATATCCAAGTTGCACCAAAATCCGAAATGTTACTCCGAAAAGTGTCCGACTTCGCGTGGAATGACCCTATACGCGTTTCGTTAGGTATATTTCCTTTATAATGCAGTTGCGACTATTTCAATCGTTGTACGTAGTTTTGAATGGATAAAACATGCACTTTAGATTTTATTTATATGATGTAGAAGATAATGTTTAAAATTAGCAACAGTCATCGATGATTTGCAATTCGATGTTCAGCATATGTAGTTACTTGTGGAATGCGAAATACACAGTGCTTTTTATTCTTTTGTGGAATTTTGTCCGCAATATATATGCGTGCATGTGTACCTTCAGCGAAATTGTTTCATTGAAAAGCGCAGTCTTCGAAACATTCTCCAGGCCTCACTGGCAATTTTTGTCCCAGCCCGGGCAATGTTTATGACATCCAAAGTACCCTTCACTTGTGGATACTACTACGCGGAAAGCGAATTCTATTCCGTAACAAGATATTTTCACACAGATTTTCTCGTACACGTTACACGATGTAATATCGGTATCGACCACGAATGGTCGACATTGTGTCATGTTTGCTCTCATTATAATCAGGAAAATGTTATGAATATTTGAATGAAATGTTTATGCAAAAAGAAATTAAAAGTAAAAAAATTGAGCCGTTATTGTCATTTGAAAAATTGTTGTCTATCTGCAGGGTTGCCAGCAACATTATGCAGGACCGCTTATTTAGCGGAATGGTGGTAACGTGTGCGTCAGCGACGTCATCACGTACACGTTACAACCACTCTTGTAGGCGTTCCCCCTCCGCTAAATAAATGATCGCGCATAACGTTGCGCTGGCAATGCTGTATGTCTGTGTTCGTAGCCGAGGCGCTGGCTTTATTTCTCGGCTGCTACGACCCGCCTTCTATCCTTCTCTTTTACGACCCATTGACAGCGACAAAGTAACCGCGAGATCGGAGAATACCGTTCGCTGAATACCTATACCTAGAGGGACGATGAGACAGAATTTACTGAATACGTGTAACACTGTCCCCTTTTTAATCTTTTCTTACTTACGAATTACTCCAATAAGTGAAAATTGTTTAATATATTCCTATTTAGAATCAGCCCCATCGGACACAATGGTACAAACGTTTTTTTTTATGAATGAAGTACTGGAAGCGATGTCAAGGTCCAGTTAGTTTTTCGTAATAGAACGGTATATTCTTTTATTGAGGTGTCACAGGATGGTATTTCGATTTCTCGCAATGTATCTATTTGGGGATTTCGTCCGGGTAATATGTAATCAGTATCCCGACCGATGTGTAGGGTTGACTTTATCTAAAATAAACAAACGTAACCGAGATCTTGATCAGATTGAATGGGAAAAGAAGAATGTCTACGTCCTCGTAGAACGATCGATAGGTCCCGTTTTCTGGCAATATCGATCGTGAAATTTTTCATGCATTCCTGAGTAGCACAAACATCTATCCGGGCGTAAAAAAACTAATTATATTTTTTCTGACTCAAGCTAAAATCCAACTGACCCCAAGGGCCCCACAGGCAGGCAGCCCTTGCCGAAAAATCGAAAACAACTCTTCGCGCCCCCATCGACTTGCCTTGTGCGAGGGTAACGAAATTCGAGGTCAGTCCCACGCTTTCGAGAAGCTATCTAAAGAGGGTGATGTGCTGGAAAGCGTGCTCGTTGACGAGAACCAGACGGATCTACAACACCGGCGCGGTCAAGTAGGGTTTACTTCGCGAAAGGCAAACGACACGTGTTTCTCGGACCCTTCGTTTCTTCGTTATTTTACAACGTCCCATAAAACGAAATACCACCCTGCAGCCCCTCGTTGAATTTTAAGAAATACAACGTTAAAAATATGATAATGATTTGGATTGCCGGTCTATCCTCTTTGCATCGTATTGTCTGAATGTGCAAAAAGGACAAAATGTTTGTTCGGCAATATTTCTATTCCTTCAGGTTATAATTTATTAGAAATATGGCCCCGTGTGTCATATACAATGTTGTACCATTTCAATTATATTATTACCAACTCTCTCCCTCCCTCTCTCTCTCTCTCTCTCTCTCTCTCTCTCTCTCTCTCTCTCTCTCTCTCTCTCTCTCTCTACAGTATTCTAGACTTTCAAGGAGGGTCATTCCACGCGAATTTCAAAATTTTCAAGATTGTGGAAATTGACTGTTTTCATTAAATTATAACTGTTGAACAAACAGACGAGTAAGAATGAGCTATTGAGTGCTTACACTGGGGAAGTAAGAGTACCCAATAAAAATTATGTCTTAAAAAAAACAAATTTTAGACCATTTCTTCTGAAATTGTTTTAAACAAATGCATTTTTATACTAGCAGGGCACTATTTAAAAATTTGAAAAAAATGAGGATACAGCCCTACTTGTGCTCTTTATAGTCACGTTTTCAGAAACGCGGACACAATTAGTCGCATGAAAATTAATTGAATGTGACGCTGCGCCGCCCAGCACCGGCTCGACAAACTGAGCCGTGCGTGCTACAATATACAACTATCTATTTCTTTCATTCCTAACCTTGCGTGGCCTTGAAAGTCATAGTACACCATATGGTTGAATTTGTCTTGATAGTTATACACTTTCATATCGGGTAATGAAATATGTAGCATTCCATTTAAAATACTGAAGGTCACCTTCGGTTCACGGAAAATATCGCAAACACCAAAATATGACATACCGTATTATGTTGGATATAAAAATGATTAAAAGTTTTCCTCTTTCAGTTTTTGTCAAATACTTACCATTCGTGAGAACCCTATATAACAATATCAGGTACAGCCACTTGGCCGCTGCTAGTACCACGCGGCTTAGCTAGTCCAGCCGGTACTGGGCGACGCAGCGTCACATTCAATTAATTTTCATGCGATCAATTTTAAAGTGTCCGCGTTTTTGAAAACGTATCTGCAAAGAGCACAAGTAGGGCTGTATCCTTATTTTGTTTCAAATTTTGAAATAGCGCCCTGTTGGTAGAATTGCAGTTGTTTAAAACAATTGCAGAATAAATGGTCCAAAATTTTTTTTTTAAGTTACATAATTTTTATTAGGAACTCTTACTTCCCCAGTGTAAGCACCCAAAAGCTCATTCTTACCTTTCTCTTAGTTCAACAGTTATAATTGAATGAAAAAAAGTCAATTTCCACAATCTTGACAATTTTGAAAAAACCTTTGAAATACGTTTATGTATCACTAAAGACTACAACGTATGCAAGTTTCACCAAAATCCTAAATGGTACTCCGAAAAGTGTCCGATTTCGCGTTGAATGACCCAGGATTGAAATGCAAAATGTACTTTTCACACGCGGTCAAGTGCACGCGTGCCTGCATACACACACAGCCGTGTATCGATAAAAATTATTTTATTTTTGGTTCTTTTTTTATAAATTTTTTACCAACATATTTGTGACGATTTTTCCGATTAAAATGGCACCAAACACGATATGGTTTGGACAATTATATAAATATATATGACTCGTATCCACGATAAGTAAAAGTTGTCCGATTTACGTCGTGTTTGGTATCATTTTTTAATCAGGACATTCTAACAAACATGTTGGTAAAAGTTTCATGAAAATGGAACGAAAAATAAAAAAGTTTTTTGTGTCTTTTTGCGAACAAATATACAACTTTATTAGACTGCACATAACGAGTATATAAATTGTCAGGTACACCTCTATTGTTCGACTGCTCTGTGTCTCTCTCGTTCGTACGATCCTTCTGCTCCCTCTCTTTCTCTATCATGCCTTATCATTCGCTCTCCATTTTCTCTTTCTCTCTCTCTCTCTCTCTCTCTCTCTCTCTCTCTCTCTCTCTCTCTCTCCATTTTCGCGGCATTCATATAAACACACTCTACAAGTTTTAATTTTAAATTTTGATTGCGTTAGTATTGCCTCACACGCACACGGGTATTTAAATTTACTTCGTTCCGAGGCTTTCACTTACATCGAGGCTTTACTATACTATATCTTCTTTTACTATGCCTGCTTTTTTTCTAATGTATGTTTTTCTTATTTCTATGCATGTACCACGTGTTACTGTTTATTGACTCTTTACGTGCAGGCAACGATTGAAAACAGCAGCGTGCCTCACGGTAAGTCAGGGCACCGTGGCGGAAGCAGGTACGCGTGTAGGTACCTCGTACGACGAAACACTTCCAAGCACATCTGCTGCGTACGATTTTCCTACGGACAGAATACGCAAAGAAGACGTAGGAAATTTTCAAGACTTCCCAATTATCGAAGGATTCATAGAACAAGTACATTCCGATACGGACGCGGAAGATATTTTAGAAGAAATACATTTCAATGCGGACGAAGAGGAAATTGTAGAACAAGTGCATTTCGACACAGACAGGGATGAGATACATTCCGTAAGAGACATCAATGAAGAAACGAATGAAGATGTTGGAAGTGATGCCGATGATTACTGGGTGGTGGAAAATGCACAACCAGAACAGCTGGAAAATCAAATTTCAGAAGGAATAGACTTCGTTGATTTTCCGTATGTTTTCGAACAAATAAAAAATCTTCGAAAACATTCGACTATTGGCTGTGGCATCGAACATTTTGAAATAATTAGATGTCAACGGAATGGACTAGAAAATGTGTATTATGTAGAATGCAAAATGTGCGAACGCACAGAGCGTATATCCTGTCTTCAGAAGAGTGATGCCACTATGGATTTCAGCCGCGCCGCTGTTGCCGCAACAATGATGACGGGCGGCGGATATAATCAACTGGAGGACATACTGACTGCCGTGAACGTGTCCTCTATGACGAAAAGGATCTACGAGGACTGTCAGAATGACCTAATCGATGCCCTCGAAGTGGCCGCACAACGCAAAATGGAAGATGCTGAAAAAGAGGAAAAAGCATTAGCTATAGCAAGAGGCGACGTACATGCAGAATCCAATCTACCGTTTATCCCAGTTGTCGCGGATGGCAGCTGGATGAAAAGGTCCTACCGCGGAGGAGATTACAATTCTCTTTCTGGCGTAGGAGCCATCGTGGGATATCACACGAAGAAAGTGCTGTACATCAGCGTGAAGAATAAATTCTACATGATTTGCCAAATAGCATCTACGAAGAAGCAAGTACCGCGCGAGCATCGTTGCTTCAAGAACTGGGGTCGTAATCAGAGTTCAACTGGCATGGAGAGTGTTGCTATTGTCGAAGGCTTCAAATGCAGCATAGATATGCACGGCCTAATATACTCTATATTAGTTGCCGATGGCGATAGCAGTGTGTAAAAGAAGATATTGGACAATAATCCATATGAAAAGTATATGGTGCAGGTACAAAAAATTGAATGCACCAATCACCTGTTACGCAATTTCAGTAAAAAAATAACCGAAATCGGAACAAAAGGCCGCGATAAAGTTCTAAGAACTGTCGTACAGAATAATGCTCTCCGCCTGCGTACTGGTATAAAGAAAGCTGCGAAATACCGGTTGCGAGAAGAAATGCCACTCGAGGAGCGAATACAAAATTTGAAGCAAGACTTGACAAATGTACCGAGTCACGTTTTCGGTCAACACAAGGAGTGTCAGAAGTTAGCATACTTCTGTAAGAAATACTCTGATCCCAACAGAGTAGACTACGTTCCACGACTGACAAGGGAAGATCCCGAACCCGAAAATTCAAAAAATTCTGAAACTTTGTGGATATGTAGGGGATTTCCTTCTGATTACAACGCAATTTTTTTTTGCTGCCCAAAATCACTGTAAGGGGGTGAAATTAACCCCTGAAGATTCGGCTATTTTTCGATTTTATTTTGTAACACACAATCTGTAAGAGATAGAAATAAAGTTTCAAGACAAAAGTTACCTCTTTTAATTAGATCTATCAAATCGTAAAGGTTTTATCAATTGTTTAAACAATTAGAAAAAGTTATAAACAAAAATATGAATAATGTTTTCTAAAATTCGGGTTTTCACGTGAAATCTGAACTGGATGTTTAAATAATTATGAAACAGCATAATCCATATTTTTTCCATACAATTTCAACTATTGTTTTCTGGTTTCTCAACAATATATCCACTTTTATACCATGCGTAAGCAAACACATCGTGATACTTTGCTGATGAAAGTTGATTATGAATAAGAGACTGTAATTTAATGACATTATTCCTTGCATTTAGCTGCACATCGTAATTAAACAATAATACAAGGTCGGAAAATTTTCGTACAAAGCTTTTCCATATCCGGAAACCATACAGGGTGTCCCAAAAATGCTGCGGGTCCTTAAAGGGGGTGATTCGGGGGGTGATTGCAAACAACTTTTTCCTTTGCGACAATGCTCTCCGAGGTTTCGTTAACGAGATATTAATAAAAAGCACCGACCAATCAGAGCGCGAGTATGACGGCCGAGTTCCCGCGCCAGCGTGGCTACGAGCCGCGCTACGACTGCGAACAAACAACTCGGCATGCATCGAAGAAAATTGCATAGAATGGCAAATGAAAAAGACGGAATAAATAAAATCGAACATGTTGTCACGGTTTGTTCGTCATTTAAAGTGAATAATGAATAAAGGATAAATGGATGAAAATCACGTGTAACGTAAAAAGACAAATACGCAGTTTTTTTTTAGAAGATTCGAAAATAATAATTATTTGAAGTGGGAGGACAAGGAATACGTAAATTTCCTTGTGTTAATAACGTAGCCACGAAAAGGTAATGTAACAGGAAATTAACGAAAAGTGATAGTAGTTCGTTATTGTGATAAAAATCCGTAATTCAATAACGGCCAGCACTGTTGGTGATAACGAATAAGTCTGTTTAAAAAGCCCGATTAAATATTTTGGTACGGGAATTTTGAGAATTATCGCCGGAAATAAGCCATCGCTTGCGTTAAATTTAAAAATGAATGATCACCAATAAAGTAACTAAAACTCACCCTTGTTGGAAATTCACCAGCAGCTAGAAAATCTGTGTCATAGGGTCACTGAACCGATCCTGGTCATCGATGGACGAACTCAGTGCACAGCTGGTCCCAGGTATACGACACTACCCAAAGTTAAGGGTCACAATGTCAGGTGCGTCCAGGTCAACGTACCGAATATTCACTTCACTGCACTGCTACTAACACTGATCACTTAATTTATTTTTCATGGAACGTGTTGTTCCTACGTTATAAAAATTGGTGGAAATGAATTTTTACTTGGCGTTCGGAGCCGTGGGTATTCTCGCGTAAATTCTCACACTGCAGCACTTGCGTCCCCCTTGTTCGTGGGGTACACCCAGAACATCGCGTAATACTCTTGAGCAGAGAACATTTCTGCGACGTGATTACTAGCTGACTGACAGGATTTTTCCCAAGCAACTTCCTCTACCCCCAAGTAGTATATCTCGTTCCATTATGAGTTAACTCCCACCAGGACAAGAGGCTTTAGGTAAAAAGAAGCCAGCACATTTTCGAAACACACGTGTTTTGCAGAAGTGCAACGAACACTTTCACAAAAGCCCGCGCTCCGTCCTTCTACTGCCAATGTACCCATTGCTTCGAGATAGAAAACAGACACCATGTGTATCGGTTCGAAAGGGTCCGAAGGGAAGAGAAGCAGAAAGTCTTCGAGTTGCTATAAAGAAGAAAATGCATACCATTCCTGTTTCCCCTATCCGATACCCTGAGTTCACGTCTGCTACGAGGCGGAACCAATTAAGTCATAAATTATCCGAAACTGTAGGAAACCGTACTCTACCGCCGACTGGCGGGACAATACGGTCATAAACCGCGACCCTGGTGAAATGCTCTGGCTGATCAGACTGATTAATTTTGGAGAATTAGAAATTACAGAGTATTATCCAACATCAATACGCCTCGCGGAAAGACACAGGAACAGAAGGGATAGTCCGCTGACTGCGCGTAGTCCCGCCTGCTTCGTCCTACCTTCAAATTAAAGACGGACCCCTTATCTCTCGTGTCTAAACACGCGCTCGAATTTCAAAACAAAAGCATGCGTCGACGTATTCCGTGCGAGAGAAGGTGGACCTTGGGGAGGAGATATTGCTGTGAAGAGGGCCTCTTCAGGACAGCGGCCGTTTGGGAGGGCTGCAGGACAGATTGGATAGATTAGGGCCAATCGGACTTCAAACCCACCATCTCTCACACGGAATACGTCGACGCGTGCTTTTGTTTTGAAATTCGAGCACGTGTTTAGACACGAGAGATAAGGGGTCCGTCTTTAATATGAAGGTAGGACGAAGCAGGCGGGACTACGCGCAGTCAGCGGACTACCCCTTCTGTTCCTGTGTCTTTCCGCGAGGCGTATTGATGTTGGATAATACTCTGTAATTTCTAGTTCTCCAAAATTAATCAGGCTGATCAGCCAGAGCATTTCACCAGGCTCGCGGTTTATGACCGTATTGTCTCGCCAGTCGGCGGTAGAGAACGGTTTCCTACAGTTTCGGATAATTTATGACTTAATTGGTTCCGCCTAGTAGCAGACGTGAACTCAGGGTATCGGATAGGGGAAACAGGAATGGTATGCATTTTCTTCTTTATAGCAACTCGAAGACTTTCTGCTTCTCTTCCCTTCGGACCCTTTCGAACCGATACACGTGGTGTCTGTTTTCTATCTCGAAGCAATGGGTACATTGGCAGTAGAAGGACGGAGCGCGGGCTTTTGTGAAAGTGTTCGTTGCACTTCTGCAAAACACGTGTGTTCCGAAAATGTGCTGGCTTCTTTTACCTAAAGCCTCTTGTCCTGGTGGGAGTTAACTCATAATGGAACGAGAGAAACTACTTGGAGGTAGAGGAAGTTGCTTGGGAAAAATCCTGTCAGTCAGCTAGTAATCACGTCGCAGAAATGTTCTCTGCTCAAGAGTATTACGCGATGTTCTGGGTGTACCCCACGAACAAGGGGGACGCAAGTGCTGCAGTGTGAGAATTTACGCGAGAATACCCACGGCTCCGAACGCCAAGTAAAAATTCATTTCCACCAATTTTTATAACGTAGGAACAACACGTTCCATGAAAAATAAATTAAGTGATCAGTGTTAGTAGCAGTGCAGTGAAGTGAATATTCGGTACGTTGACCTGGACGCACCTGACATTGTGACCCTTAACTTTGGGTAGTGTCGTATACCTGGGACCAGCTGTGCACTGAGTTCGTCCATCGATGACCAGGATCGGTTCAGTGACCCTATGACACAGATTTTCTAGCTGCTGGTGAATTTCCAACAAGGGTGAGTTTTAGTTACTTTATTGGTGATCATTCATTTTTAAATTTAACGCAAGCGATGGCTTATTTCCGGCGATAATTCTCAAAATTCCCGTACCAAAATATTTAATCGGGCTTTTTAAACAGACTTATTCGTTATCACCAACAGTGCTGGCCGTTATTGAATTACGGATTTTTATCACAATAACGATCTACTATCACTTTTCGTTAATTTCCTGTTACATTACCTTTTCGTGGCTACGTTATTAACACAAGGAAATTTACGTATTCCTTATCCTCCCACTTCAAATAATTATTATTTTCGAATCTTCTAAAAAAAACTGCGTATTTGTCTTTTTACGTTACACGTGATTTTCATCCATTTATCCTTTATTCATTATTCACTTTAAATGACGAACAAACCATGACAACATGTTCGATTTTATTTGTTCCGTCTTTTTCATTTGCCATTCTATGCAATTTTCTTCGATGCATGCCGAGTTGTTCGTTCGCAGTCGTAGCGTGGCTCGTAGTCACGCTGGCGCGGGAACTCGGCCGTCAGACTCGCGCTCTGATTGGTCGGTGCTTTTTATTAATATCTCGTTAACGAAACCTCGGAGAGCATTTTCGCAAAGGAAAAAGTTGTTTGTAATCACCCCCCGAATCACACCCTTTAAGGACCCGCAGCATTTTTGGGACACCCTGTATTTTGTGTGTGTGTGTGTGTGTGTGTGTGTGTGTGTGTGTGTGTGTGTGTGTGTGTGTGTGTGTATAAAAACAAAGGAACGCACGGAGTCCACATCGAGGCGGGAACGAGCGCTGATTTGAAACTTCTATTCGCAACACCCTCCCTCAGCGCGAGTTATCTCGCTCTTAAGACCTAATCCCAGTCTACATCTACGATGCGCTGGCGCAAACAATCCTTTGGTTAAAACGTCGACTACGTTATTCTCGGATGAAACATGTGTAACATTTATTTCTCCCTGTTCAAAAACTTCACGGACATAATGGTTCCGAATGTGAATATGCTTAGTGCGTGCATGGTGCACCGGATTTCGCACTAGATTCTGAGCTCCCTGATTGTCGCAAAATATAGGCGTAGCTGGCTCATTCTCTCGCATAACATTCAACTCCCGTAGGATGTTTCGCATATACACTGTTTCCTTCGCTATTTCGGACAATGCAACATATTCGGACTCGCTACTAGACAACGCGACCGATCTTTGCTTACGAGATTCCCAAGACAAAGCGTCATGAAACCCGTATAAGACAATCGATCATCCAAATCACCTCCCCAATCAGCATCCACGAATCCGACCAGGGGATCGCCCGTTTTTTCATATACCAAACCCATCGAAAGTGTTCCCTGAACATATCTTAATACACGCTTAGCCGCTACCCAATGACTTTGTCGTGGATCACTATTATATTGACTGAGCTTACTTACAGCATGACTTATATCGGGTCTTGTAGCCACACATAGATACATTAACGATCCTATCAAAGACTTATACCTAGTTACATCAACTTTATCTTCTTCAGTACATTTACTCAATTTCAAGTTTCCGTCCAACGGCGTAGCTACAGGTATAGCGTCCTCCATACTATGTTTTTTCAATACATCCCGAGCGTATTTCTCCTGTACCATAGTAATTGATCCTGTAGATTTTTTTAGCTTGAATTCTATACCTAAGCAATAGCTCAACTCTCCTAGGTCTCTTAATTCAAAATCCCTGGATAAACACTCTTTTAAGCCATTAAACAACTCATCCGAATTCGTTGCGACTATCAAGTCGTCTACGTATGCTAAAACAATAACAGAATAATACAGAACAATAACAGTTTAGTTCTTAACATATATACGCACCTGTCGGCATTCATTCTTTTAAGGCCATTTTTCCTTAATACAGTGTCAAGAGCCTCCGACCATTGTCTTCCTGATTGTTTTAACCCGTAAATAGCCTTATTTAGTTTATATACCATCTCTTCTTTATTAGGTTCCACAAAACCCTCTGCTTGTTCCATATAAATTTCTTCGTTTATTGTTCCATTAATATATGCCATTACTACATCTAAATGATATAATCGCAATCCATATTCGACGGATAGCGCTATCAATAATCTTATTGAACTCATTCTCCCAACAGGGGCAAAAGTTTCAGTATAATCTTCCCCAAATTTTTGCGTAAAGCCTCTGGCTACAAGTCTAGCCTTTCTGCGCTCGACAGAACCGTCGGCATTATATATAGTTTTCAAAACCCATTTGCAACCCACTACATTTTTATCTTTTGGTCTTCTCACCAAAGTCCAGACGTCTTGCTTTGTCAGACCTTCAAATTCAGTTTTCATAGCTTTTCTCCATTCCTTTTCATACGGTCCACTTAAAGCTTCTTCTAATGTTGGGTCAACCTCATGATGCACGGTATCAACTTCTACAGATTGGTTAACTGCATAATGATAAATCTTCCTTGGCCGACCTCTTTGCCCAGTCCTCAATAGACTTGGCCTACCTCCTATGCGCCTCTGATTTTCTCCAGATACATTTGGTTCTACGTAATCTTCCTCTTCTTCCGATTCTGCAGTATCTGACCCTCTAGACCTTGTGTCTTCTTCGTTTCTTCTTAATTGTATATCTATTAATCGTTCACGCTCTGTATTTTCGATTTCAGTAAGTGAGTCATTCAAAACAACTTGTTCATCACTGGTATTTTGCATTTTAAAGCAATTTTCGGAGAATCTCACATCTCGAGCAGTAATTACTCTTCTTCTTTCAATATCCCACAATCTATAGGCTTTAGATTCGCGTGAGTAGCCTATAAATAAACATTCGCTTGCTTTTGGTTCAAATTTGTCTCTTCCAGGCTTCATATGCAATACGAACGCTTTGCAACCGAATGTCTTAAAGTAAGCTATACTTGGCTTATAACCATGCCAAAGTTCGAAAGGGGTTTTATCTTCCAACTTCCTCGAAGGACAACGATTTCTAATATAAGCGGCTGTATTTATCGCTTCTGCCCAAAAAACTCTTGATAGGCCAGATTGACACAGCATACTACGAGCCATTTCAACGAGCGTGCGGTTCATTCTCTCCGCAGTCCCATTTTGCTGGGGAGAATAAGGTGTGGACAACTCTCTTCTTATACCACTTTCCTCCAATATTTTGTTAAATTCAGCAGAGCAATACTCAAGACCGTTATCGGTTCTCAAACATTTTATTTTATGATTTGTTTGATTTTCAACCATCGCCTTATATTTCTTGAATGCAGTAATTGCCTCGTTTTTCTGCTTCAAAAAAAATACTTCTACCCAATTGGAGTACTCATCAATGAATGTTATAAAGTAACGTGATCCGCCATTAGACACGTTTCGCATTGGTCCACAAATATCTGAATGAACCAAGTTTAATAAACCTGAGCTGCTTCTGTTCGAGCTCTTTGGGAACGGTGTAGCTGCTTGTTTACTTTCTGCACAAACATCACAAAAGGGCATTTTTCATGTTTAAAATGCAAGCCTTTTACCATCTCCTTTGACGCCAGTCTCTTCAAATCATTCTCGTTTAGATGTTCACAACGCATGTGCCACAACATTAATTTACTTGTGATTGGTGCAACCATCTGGGCTGTATTTATATCTTCTTCTATGAAATATAAGTTACCCTCCTTTCTAGCTTTGAGTATCATCTTACCATAGTCGTTAATTATTCTTGCACCATAGCTATTAAAAATCACTTTTCTTCCATTTTTGGTAGTTTTCAACACGGACAGCAAGTTTGCTCTCAACTCTGGAACATACAAAGTATCTTCAAGCCTTACCTTAGACTCATTTAGGTTCAAGCATACTGTTCCTAACCCAACTACGTCAATCGCTTTAGTTGCAGCCAATTTAACTTGTACTCCTGATACTGGTCTCAATTCAACAAATAAGGATTTGTCGTGACACATATGAGCCGTGGCCCCGCTGTCCACACACCAACGAGAATCCTTATCCTTTGAGAAATCTGAAACTCCTAAGCCTAAAGCAAACATTTTATTTTGATTCAATTGCAGGTTTACTTGCGATTCCACTCTAGTGGTCAATAAGGTTTCTTCTCCCTGAGCTGCACTTTGCGTTTTATTCACTGATTTCGTGTAACATTCAAAAGATCTGTGTCCAAGTTTGTGGCACTTAAAACACTTATATTTGGGCTTATCATTGTTGTTCGTTTTTTGTGGATTCGACTTATTATGATTGTTTGTTTTTGCTTTATTTTTGTGATGTACACCTTTCGTATATAAAGCACTACCTTGATCCTTTAAAACCGTGTTCTCCTTTCTTGCCTGTGCCTCTTCGATTAACTTAATTTTCAACATTTCTGATTCGGGCAACTGGTCTCTAGCTTCTATGGCACATCTAAAAGAACTGTAACTATCTGGGATACTATATAATAATAAAATAACCAGTAAGTCCTTCGACACTTGAATGTCCATTTCTGAAAGTCTGTCTATAATACCAAAGAACATATTCAAGTGTTCAATCATACTCTCTTCTTCCTTTAATTTTGTAAATAATAGCTGTTTTAAGAGAGTCGCCTTTCGTGCAGGACCTTTCGATTGGTAGACATCCTGCAATTTTGACCAAATTTCCCTTGCCGTTGCACAGTATTTTACATAACACAATTCTGATGGACTCATAGAGAGAATTATACTCGACTTAGCTTTTTGGTCACTTTTATTATACGCCACGAGTTCATTCGCATGTTCTGGTGGCTGTTTTGAACCATCCACGTATTCCCAGAAATCATTTTGTATTAAAATTGCTTTCATTTGAAGCTTCCACGTTTCATAGTTTTCCTTACTTAACTTTTCTATGTGTACGTTATGCAGAGACATATTTATCATCACGTACCTTCAATCTTTACCGGTACTGCCACGTGCTTTTTGTAGGTTAAGTTTTTCCTACCCTAGTTTTCTAGTACAATACACTTAATTTTGTCTTATCTATTTAACGCAGTGGAATTGCCACCTGGGCCCATAACCTGATGGTTTTATTATGAAAATGAGATATAAAAGTTATTGTGAAATAATACATTATATTAATTGCGCAATTTGTCGCACCGCTCAGCACATGGCTTAACACACACATACTTGTATATATATATAAAAAACAAAGGAACGCACGGAGTCCACATCGAGGCGGGAACGAGCGCTGATTTGAAACTTCTATTCGCAACAGATAGTTGTTCATATACGTATTTGAAGAATATGAATAATACTGTATTATATACAACAAAATACCGTGCTGCTGCTACTACATCACAAACTGTAACTTCATACTAATCTGTACCATAACACGTAACTTACCTTTCTCGACGCTTTATATTTTTCGACAAACGCCTTGCAAATAACTTAGGCTGCTTCCTTTTTGTAACACCCTTCAAATAGCGTTTGTTTCTTGCATCTGCGGCTTCCTTCTTTGATTCCATGACAATGATGAATGTGAATGATAATACACAAACACACAGTTCTCGGCACTACAGTAACGAACCACGCGGAAATGGAACAATTCACAAATTATGAATATTCCATATATCAATATCCGCGTATCAAATAAAAGCCCGATTGCTTTCTGCGTCTCCACCGTAGTGCAAACGACAAGAAACTGATCAGCTAGCGTTGTCGCTGCATTGGTTACAGATGCTGAGAGGCTAAACAGAAGATAGTGGGAAAGGGACGGACATACGCGCCCTGTTCCTCTCTTTCTCATTAGGATTGGTGGTATGCTGATACATTTACGTAGATTGTATGTACTTCCGGGAATACTGTATGGTGCACAGAAATGTGCACAGGAAAGAATTTTTGATTATCCTGTGCATATACTGTTGACGTATCAGCTACTTTATTAGCGAAGAATTCATATTTCGTTCTACTATTGCCCTTTCCCATTTGCCTGACGGTGATGAAGGAACATCCCGCAAATATGCGCGGGCACGCGCCGCGTTTTCAAACCTTTGCGCATTCGAACTTTTACGCGGGCCGATGACGCCCCGCTCGGTTCTTAGTGCGAGTGAAATACAAAATCTTGAGAGAGTGAGAAAGGCAGTTTGGGCCCCGTTCACCCTTGAGGGTAGCAAAGGCTCGATCGTCAGAAAAAAAGCGACTGTCCAGCAGTAAAGATCGTAAGTACCTTCGCGCTTACTATCCCTGTCTTTTTCACTATATGTGCCGGTTATTATGTAAGTGGTCCAAGTCCAAATTTTTCGTTTGTTACATTTCACTTATTTTTTTACGTATTATATCAACGTGATACATAATAAACGTGCACCATAGTAGCATTTTTGGATGGCCAACCGTAGCCAACAGTTGGGAATTAGTTGGGATATAGTTAGCGTTTTGCCTACAAATTCCCAACATAGGGCCTACGGCAAAAAACTTACGACAATTTGCCAACGAATATTCAATGTTGGGCCTACAATTATTATGGTTGGTTAATTAACAAAAAGTTACGACAGTTTGCCTACGAATGTTCAATGTTGGGCCTACAATTATTATGGTTGGTTAATTAACAAAAAGTTACGACAGTTTGTCTACGAATATTCGATGTTGGGCCTACAATTACTATGGTTGGTTAATTAACAAAAAATTTACAACGATGATTAAATGTCGTCTTACAAACGTCAGAAAATTTGCTACATCCAAAAACCTGTTATTATATTCCAAGTTGTGGTTTTTCTTTTTTATTTATAAATACGTAATGAGAACGTCTGTCTTGAGACGAATGTGAAATTTTAAGGAATGAGTCTAATGGTCGAATGATGTTATTTTGTAGAATATTTCGCGTCACTGCGCAGTTTTTATAAACAATTAATACACGTTATGTAACTAGAAATTAGAAGTGTTTACAAGGAAATGTGTTGGGTAAGTGCGAACAGCGGTTGCTTCATAAGCGGGAAAGTTTGGGTTCCGATTCTCCTCACTGCGAATTTTTTTTCCCCTAAACCAGGCCTGAAAAAGACGTGTTTAAGACGTCTTTTGAAGTTGTTCAAGACGTCTTCTGGACGTCTGTAAGACGTCTTTTGGAAAGAAACTGTTGGGCTTATAGAAAAAAACCTTCAGTTGGGCCTATGGAAAGAAACCTTCAGTTGGGCCTGCGTTGGTTACAATCACTGGCCCATTTAAAAATAGCGCGACACTTCAACAGTTGGCCAACGGATAACACGTCATTGGCCCAACAAACTCCCAGGAAATAAATGCTACTAGGGCAATTTCTTTTTTTTTTAAATTTCCACCGACGCCACTTTCATAACAACTGACATACTTCTACATTTTACTTCCAACCGAAGACTGTATTTAGACATATTCCGGGTAAAGATTCATTACCGTCATAGTATTGTTGTAATTTTTTGTGCAAAATCTATCGTGTGAACTGTGATTGGTTGAGTGTCCGCGTGTTTCTCAAGTGCGTATGGCCATTGCGAGGCTGCCTCGCGTCGCACACCTCGCGGAGTGGAGAGTCTGGAAACTACCTCGACCATGATGACTTTACGAGGCAGGCTCGCGCTACCTCGAGCATGATATTTGCATCGCACGAGCCATCAGTCGTCGGTTTTTCGACGTGGTCAAAGGTGCCTCGTGGCTCCTAGAGCAAAAATCGTATGGCTCGGGCGACGCAAATATCATGCTGGAGGTACCGCGAGACTGCCGCACGAGCCTGCCTCGCAAAGTGAATATGATCGAAGTAGTCTCCAGACTCTCCACTCCGCGAAGCGTGCCTCGCGCGGCATCCTCGCAATGTCGATACGCAGCTTTACGCTCAGGGATTCGTGTATTCATTCTCACGTAGAATAAGAAAGTTATGTTATAATTTACCCGCGAAATGTCTAGAAAAGGTATATACATTCAGGTGCAATATAGGCTTCCTTTAGTTGAAACTGAAGACAAGTAATGAAAATTAAACAGTCTCTAAACATCAGGAGTGGAAAAATCGGAAATTTTAAAATCACAAATGTTGGACATTTTAAAATACAGATGTTTTGAAACTTGATAACCTCACAATTACAAATTTTGGACATGTTTGAATTTCAAAGCTTTCAAATTTGGAAATTCCAGCATTTAGAAATCTGAAGATTCTTCTCCTGCGTTAAATCTTGGCTAAAGGAAGCCTATATTGTACCTGAATGTACCAACTTGATAAACGAGTACTCTTCTACTGCACTTTCAAATCCATTTCAATTACGTTCAATAGTTTCACTGTTTCTTCGACTCTTTTTTAGATGTCTGGAAAAGAAGAAGGTGACAGTAAGAGAGAAAAGGAAGTGACTCCGTCTAGGGGACGGAGTCAAAACAGCAAACAGCTTGCGACCAGTAGCCGGACTCCGTCGCGAAGACGGACTCCGCGCAGCTGCAGCAGGCAGAGTCCGCGAAGAGAGCCGACTCTGTCCTCGCGACGGAGTCCGCGGATACAGGAGACTCCGTCCTCGCGACGGTGGATGGAGATGGCCATCCAATTCCAAAAGGAGGTATGTAGATATGTACATAGGTTATCTCGCGCAAACATTTCTTACATTGTCATGAAAGTTTTAAGATTTATGTTTATTTTTCATTTTACAGAACAGCCAGCTCAAAAAAGAGCTGAGGATGATCAAATATGGGGAACAAAGGGGAAGAGGAGGAAGACGAGGAAGAGGGGGAAGAGGAGCGAAAAATGTTTTTTATTTTAATTAATTATTTTATAAAATAAATGTATAGTTAATCGAAAATCATATGTTTAGTCAATAATTTTTTTATTCAAAGGCCTTTCATCCGTCGGCCATGAATAATTTTCTCGTATTTATTCGTAGTTTAGTCGAGAATCATATATTTAGTCGAGAAAGTACGAATAAATATGAGAAAATTATTCATGGCCGACAATTGAATTCCCCATGATTAAATTAATTCAATCATAGCGCTTCAAATAAAAATTTTCTCGGCTTATTTAAGTAATGCTCATCTCTGGTATTTTGCCATATAATTGAAGCAGTGAGAGCAAAAACGGACTAACCCACATTTTTTTCGAAATTGAGTTAGTAGCAATAACGTATTCCAATATGCTCTACTAATCATAATTTTCTCGTATTTATTCGTAGTTTAGTCGAGAATCATATATTTAGTCGAGAAAGTACGAATAAATATGAGAAAATTATTCATGGCCGACAATTGAATTCCCCATGATTAAATTAATTCAATCATAGCGCTTCAAATAAAACTTTTCTCGGCTTATTTAAGTAATGCTCATCTCTGGTATTTTGCCATATAATTGAAGCAGTGAGAGCAAAAACGGACTAACCCACATTTTTTTTCGAAATTGAGTTAGTAGCAATAACGTATTCCAATATGCTCTACTAATCATATACAATAGGAAATTTTTTTTAATGGGGGTTAGTCCGTTGTTGCTCTAACTGCCTCAATTACTATAACATAAATTTAACAGCGATTTCAAGTGATGTATGTGTTACGGTAAAATTTAGTAAATGTGCACAGTTCCCAGCAGTTCCTAGTCAATGTATGCTTAAAGTCCACATAACCTAACCTACAATCTTCCGAGAATGCATACATTGACTGCATCACGCTTTTACTGTGGCTCATGTATCCAGCTAAGGCTTCAGTTTTGCTATGATTCCACGTTGGTAGTCCTCCCGAGTAGGCGCCATCTCGTATCCACTAGCTGAACTACATTTGTCACGTGACTTGCTCTGTATTATCGCCAATATGGCGGAACTCGTATTTGGGAATGCAGTCACGAGAATACATTGTTTGTCCTTATATGAGCAGATTTTGAGCTCATTCGAAAGAGGAAGGTTCAGCGCAGCGCGCTCAAGTCATCGTTTGAGTCACAAAATTCTTTTAGTGACCTAAAAGTACTTGGATCCTTGCGGGTGTATTTTGTCGACATTTGCTCTACTTTCAACACCCATATTATTAGATATCAACACAATCTCATCGAACCATGACTTGAGCGCGCTGCACTGAACCTTCCTCTTTCGAATGAGACGTCGCCCAGCCCAAAATTCGCTCATATAAGGACGAATAATGTATTCTACAAAACCCATGTTTCGGGCCAGATTGTGTCGGTATACAGAGCGCTGCATTACCCGTGTCTACCCCCTTAAGATGATTTATTAAAATAGATGTCAATTTCAACAAAATTTGCGTAAAATTTAGCTCATCCAACTAGAAAAATTAAGGTGAACAATTAAAATAGAAGATAATTTCAACATAATTTTTCGAAAAATTTAGCTCCTGCAACTATAAATTTTACGCAAACAATTAAAATAGGATTCAGTTTTAACCAAATTTCCGAAAAATTTAGCTCCTCCAACTAGAAATGTACAGTAATTAAATAAAATAAAAGTTAATTTCAACAAAATTTTCGAAGTAGCACTTTGAAATAGCCACTCTTACGCCCCGCAACCCCAGTGCGTTAACACCGTGCAACTATTGGTAACTTACAAATTTTATCTAATTATTTAATCGCGACACTTACACTTGTACAATAATTAGTTATTGAATATACGAATGGTGTTCACGATGTAAATCGAATAGATTCGTTAACCCCATCTCTGACCCAGCGATCCTGATAATATTAGTAGCACTCACCCACTGATACAACTTTACCGCTCGAGTTGTATCAAACTTTAATTAAGAGTTATGAGGCATCACTAACATTTCCCGCGACTCCCTGATTTCACATCAGGTTCGTTCGCAAACCTTTCACCAAAACAAGGAATCTTCTCCAACCCAGTGGCTCCCCGATTTTGCATCGGGTTTGTCCACGAAACTTCACCCTCCTACGGCTCCCTGATTTCGCATCAGGTTCGTCTGTGAATAATCCAACCTCCTAACAGCTCCCTGGTTTCGCACCAGGTTCGTCTGTGAACTTCATCCTAGTGACTCCCCGATTTCGCATCGGGTTCGTTTACGCCGTTTCACCCTCCTGCGGCTCCCTGATTTCGCATCAGGTTCGTCCGCGTGTGACTCCATCCTAGAGGCTCCCTGATTTCGCATCATATTCGTCCCCGCTTCCGATAATCCTAGCGGCTCCCTGATTTCGCATCAGGTTCGCCCGCACTCTAAGTAACAAACTCATAAACCGTATTCCTTGGGAAATACCCTTCTCGCCGGCCTCTCGCGTTGCCGCAGCTACGGCTCGTAACACGGAAAAAAACATTTTTTGGGGGAAAAAATTTAATTCTTTGGGGGAAAATTTTTTATTGTTTTTTGGAAAAAAATTTAATTATTGGGAGGAAAAATAATTTTTCGGGGTAAAAAATATAATTTTTTGGGGGAAAAAATTTAATTTTTTTGGGGAAAAAAAATTTATTTTTTGGGGAAAAAATTAATTCTTTTCGGGAAAAAATTTAATTTTTTTGGGGAAAAAATTTAATTTCTGGGGGAAAAAAATTAATTTTTTGGGGGAAAGAAATTAAATTTTTGGGGGAAAAAATTAATTTTTGGGGGAAAGAAATTTAATTCTTTTGGGGAAAAATTTAATTTTTTTGGGAAAAAAATTAATTTTTGTCGGGAAAAAATTATTTTTTTTGGGAAAAAATTTAATCTTTTTTGGAAAAAAATTTAATTTTTTTGGGTTAAGAAATTTAATTTTTTGGGGGATAAAATTAATTTTTTGGGGGAAAAAATTACATTTTTGGGGGGAAAAAATGAATTTTTTGGGGAAAAAAATTTAATTTTTTGTGGTGTCACGTCCGGGTGGGGAGTTTGGGGACGATGACTGTGTTGGGTAGAATTCGGCACGACTCTTGCATCCGACACTCTGAGGATTTATGGGAGGTCAGGCGAGAATGTGAAATTCTGCACTCTGATGGTTTGTGGGAGGTTAGGCGAGAATGTGTAATTCTGTACTCTGAGGGTTTGTGGGAGGCAGGCGAAAATGTGAAATTCTACACTCTGAGGGTTTGAGGGAGGTCAGGCGAGAATGTGTAATTCTGCACACTGAGGGTTTATGGGAGAGTAGTATAGCTATGCCGATTCTAGACCAGGTCCTCTGAGGGGGGCGCGGGGGCGGGTGGAAGTGAGGGCGCGCGGGGGAGTGCGGTGGGGGGAACTTTAGGCGCGGGGACAGCGGGGAGTGGAAGACTGGTTGCGCGCGCACGAGCCGCGGAGTGGGGAAGCCATAATCGTGGAGGGGATCAGTCCAGGCCGAGCGGCCGCGGAGACCTCTCCAGACCTGCCCCGCCGTCAGAAATTTTTTCAGAGGGGGAATGACCTGCAGCCGAAATTTTTTCATACCTAACCGAGGGAGGGAACGACCTTGGCCCACCCCGAAAATTTTTTCACCCTTGGCCCACACCGATCTAGCGAACCGCCAAGCGCAAAGAAATAATAATAATTTATCAGAAATTGTTTCGAGCGACGTTTTACAAATCGCATATTCGGGGAGGGAAAGAGACGGCACTACATAGTTGTAAAGCTAAATTCTGAGAGAGAGGGAAAGAGACAGCACAATCGCATGCATTCTAAAGCTAAAATTTTTCAAAATGTTTTTTCAATCTTAGCGTCGCAGCGTATCACGCGATCTCGCGAAGTTTGACTCCTGGAGCAGCTGCGCGAGATAATGTCATTTGGCGGCGCGAAAAACGCTCGAATGAAAATTTTTCAGAGGGGGGACTGACCCCCGAAAATCTTTTTCACACCTAACCGAGCGAGGGAATGACCTTGGCCCACACCGATCTAGCGAACCAATATGCAGCAGAGAAATAATAATTTATCAGAAATTGTTTCGAGCGACGTTTTACAAATCACATATTCGGGGAGGGAAAGAGATAGCACTACATAGTGGTACCAGCTAAATTCGGTGGAGGGAAAGAGACAGCAGTGGTACAATCGCATGCATTCTAAAGTTAAAATTTTTCAAAATGTTTTTCAATCTTAGCGTCGCAGCGTATCGCGCGATCTCGCGTAATTTGACTCCCCTGGAGCAGCTGCGCGAGATGATGTCATTTGGCGGCGCGAAAAACGCTCGAATGAAAATTTTTCAGAGGGGGACTGACCCCCGAAAATCTTTTTCACACTTAACCGAGCGAGGGAATGGCCTTGGCCCACCCCCGAAAATTTTTTCACACTTGGCCCACACCGATCTAGCGAACCAATATGCAGGAGAAATTGTTTAATAATTTATCAGAAATTGTTTCGAGCGATGTCGGGAAAGATCGACGTTTTACAAACCATATATTCGGGGACGGGAAAGAGAGAGAGAGAGAGACGGCACAAGCACAGTTATTTTAAAGCTAAATTCGGGGAGGGAAAGAGACAGTGGTACAATCGCATGCATTCTAAAGCTAACAGTATTTCAAATGTTTTTCAATCTTAATATCGCAGCGTATCGCGCGATCGTGTGTAATTTGACTCCTCTGGGGCAGCCGTGCAGGATAACGTCATTTTCACGGCGCGAAGAAGGCGCGAATCATAGAATTATGCGATGTCAGCTGAAATTTTTTTCCAAACCAACAGACACTTTTTCCCCAACGCAGAGAAATAATAATTTCATGAATAAACGATGTAGCGAACCATTCTGTAGCAAACAGACATATTTTTTCCAACGCCGAGAAATAATTTTCAAACAAATATGTAACAAGCATTCTAAAGCTAGCATGTTTTTAAAGCGTTCAGATTTAGCGTCGCAGCGTTTCGCGCGATGACACGACGCGAAGAACGCGTGAACGAAATATAATACTATTTAAAACGTTGAATCTTAGAATTAGGTGGTGAGGAAAGAATGAGGGTAAATAAAATAGAGACATAATATGTTTTAAATGATAATATATTGTTACAGGCAAAGAATATGAAAATAGAATAATAATAATTTAACATTTTTCTTCCTACGAGCATCAGCTAGAATATCATTGATGGCACATGCTAACAGTTCGCAATCTACAAGATAATCCTCGTCGTAATATTCGCTATCACGTATGATTTTAGCAGCACGACGCGTATCTAATGTTTCGCAGGCAACATCGCTCTGTTGTAGCACGTTAACAAAATTTAAAAATTTCAGCCGCACATCTTGTGCAGTTTCATACAACCGCAGATACACATAGGCTATACACAGATCAAGATTAAATAAAAATGTTACAGTATTCAGTTTCAAATACAGCGGCTTAGTATCTAGTGTTATCTTTACAATCAGAGAATCATAGAAAGAATTATGTGGAGTCGATAGAAATTCGTGAGGAGAGGTCTTATGCTACTGCATAAAAATTTAATTCTAGCTAAATAAAAAATCATAAACCTTAATGAAATTAAAAATCTTATAAAAATAATTCTTAAATACCCAGCTATAACAATTAATGAAAATCTACCTCAAAAATACTCAGTATTAAATCCAGACACCAATTCTGATTCCGCCTCCACTAAATCTGGCTCAATTAATAATCTAATTAAAAACATTAAATAAATTGGAATTAAAATTAAATATAAATAGAATATAAAAATATAAAATAAAAAGAGAAATAGCAAAATATAAAAACAAAAAATATAATAATAATTTAATTTATTGCTCATTTTCGTGTTACAATTCAACGATCATATACTCTTTTCATTTCATTCCCGCGATTGTGTCAGTGTCCAACCCTTCTAATGTATCCTGCTGTGTCTTAACAATTTTTCTATTTTACAAGTGTTTCCTAATCTATTCTATGCTGTATAAACTTCTTTTATCACTTTCCAGTTCTTTCCATCTTTTCCTTCTCCCTATTATCTCCTGTAAAATAGCCAAGTTTTTCCTTCTCTTCTTTCCAATTCCCACCACTCTCTCCACGTACTTCACATGCTTCAATCACGTGTTCCACTCTTTCTTCCTCTTTCTTATAAAGCCTAAATACCCTTTCTTCTCTCTTTAGCCAATATTTGCAGGCCCTGTTTCACTACTTTTTGATCTTTCCCCCCAATAGTATTTCGGCTTATCTCCAGGTTTCCTTGCCACCTCTCTTAATTCTCTTAGGAACTTTGACTCTTTTACTTTCGTCTCTCTCTCTTGTTCTTGGATGTCTTTACTTATCTGCTCTATTTTGATCGACACTTCTTTCCCATTTAATCTTCTTCTTTCCAATTCTTCATTTGACCATCCTCTCCCTTCCAAGAATTTGATTCTCATTCTTTCCCTTTTCGTAACTTCATTTCCTCTCATTAGACTTCTCCCACTTTCATATCTTATCGATCCTTCTTCCGAGTTTATTAGCCTCTCTTCAAACTTCATTGCTCATTCTCCCATTTCAATTGCTATGCCATCTCTTCCTGTTTCTTTTAACAGCCAGTATGTTGGTGTTGATCTCTCCAATTTCATTATCCACCGCATGTATTTCACCTGCAATTATTATAATTAATATAAATTGTATTATTCTTGAAATTAAAAGAGCTAATTATAAATTATTTTTTTATGTGGAATAATAATTATAAATTTATAATTATTGGTGATATGTTATTCGATTTTATTGATATCTAGTTTTTAAATGAATTTATTCATATATTTAATTAATTATGAAAAGTATTTTTATTTTTTGTTAAATATAACAAATTTATGGGATTATCTACACATTTATATTATTATTATTGATTTGATGTATTTAAGAATTGTAATTTTAAAATTTAATTTCATTTAAGATAATTTAATAACTTATTTCATTGATAAAAAATTTAAGAATTTTGGTGCAATTTTTTAAATAAATTATATAAATGAATTATGCGTAGGCTATAATGATAAAATTAATAACTAATTTAGTGATTATATTTTTTACATAAAAATGAACTAAAGGAATTCTGCAAATTAAAAATATTCACCTGTTTATCAAAAAACATGTCTTTATGTTTAATAATTTAAAGTCTGCTCTGCCCAATGAATTATTTTTAAGTGGCTGCAGTATATTGACTACATGGTAGCATACAAAGGTAGTAATATAATTAGTCTTTTTATTGAAGGCTCGAATGAATGAGTTGATGAAATATTTCCTGTCTCTAGATTAAACTGTTAATTTAAATTTTAAGTAAAAATGCTGAGATTTTTTCTATAGGACGAGAAGATCCTATAGAATTTTATAATTTGTTTTAGGAATAAGTTTTAATAAAATTAAGTAATTTATTGGGAGGATATTTAAAATTATTTAACTTTAAAAAATTTATCCAAGTATTCTTGTTTCAAAAGATAGTTTATTAAAAATTGCTAGATTTAATTACCTTGGGGATAACAGCGTAATATCTTTGGAGAGATTATATTTATGAAGATGTTGAATTAGGATATAATTTAAATGCAGCAGTTTAAATATTAAGTCTGTTCGAGTTTTAATATCTTACATGATTTCAGTTCAGATCGACGTGAGCCAGATCGGTTTCTATCTATATTTATCTAATAAGTTTTTGTACGAAAGGATTTAATTTATAAATTATTTTTACTATTTTCAATAAAAATTGGAATTTTATATTTATTAAGAATAGGTGTTTACCCTGTGATAATTGATGGTTGGTTGGGCTTCAAATTCTAATTATTCAATATTAGGAGCGATTGGATCAATTTCACAGTCAGTTTCTTATGAAGTCCGTTTATTTTTAACAATATTTTCCGTAATTTTATTAATTGAAAGTTATTCATTATTGGATTTATATAAATTTCAATATTACATTAAATTTATTTTAATTTTAATCCCAATACTACGACAAGAAAACCGCGGATAGGTCTTTTAAAATCGGAGACCAAGTGCTACTGCACGACGAGACGTTAAGACGCGGACGGTCACAAAACTAACACCTGCATGGATAGGTCCCTACACGATTAAAAACATGCACGATAACAATAATTACAGTATAAAGGGCGACGAACAATCCGCGTTCACGCGAACCGACTCAAACACTTTATAGAATAGGGCAGGAATAGGAAAATGGTCGCAGTTATGAGGGGAAGTAACAGCGCACCAACAACTATGTAGATTTGAAAAAAGAGGAGAAATATATTTATTTAAAAAAAATGTGGGAGAGAAAATTTTTTAAATAAGTATTTTAAAATAAGTAATTTAACTAATCAGGATATTCGCCGTTTTTGAGGGTTTAATTTAGATTTAAATTTATTTAAAACACAGTTCAATTGGTCTTTCTGATGTCTCGCATCTAAAGCTATTTGCGGGCTTAAAAATTCTAACGAATTTAAAAATTTCTCATTAAAAGGCAATCTCCTAACAGTATGTTTGAAGGCAGATTGGTAATATTTTTTTATATTTTCATAAGAGTCTATAATTCCTTGGCTATTTTCTGAATTACTACTTCTAATTTTATTAATGGTTGCCATCGATTCCTCTCCAATAAAAATTGATTGCAGTGGCAGTAAATTATCTTCATTATATACGTCTACTTCATGTGAATTGGGTGCTACAATATACTCACGCTTTATAAAATTTCCTCCCAATGATCTTAATAATCTAAAACATTCAGGGAGCAGGCAATGAACTAGAATTTTCGAATTCTGAAACACTGTGTTGAATCTTGTAAATATGTTTAACGCGTAATTTAAAAATTGCAAATAAGCCTTAGTATAAGGGCAACTTAATGTTCGAAATATTTGGTTTGTTCTTTCGGAATAATTGTGTTCTGCTGCTGCCTCCGCAAAGACAGCAAATAAAACTGTCCACTGACTTAACGTTCTTTCTACAATTTCCGGTAGTACAACCCATCTGATCGGAGATGGCTGCAGAATTTTTCCCTTACATCGTCCATAAAATCTTGCAGGTCTTCTAAAACTTTCTGTTGTTTTTGATTTACTGTAAGACATGTATAAATGAAAGTGAATAATTGCTGTATTTGCAATGGCAAGTAATCGCTCGCACGGCACGCGACCAAATACATTGAAAAGCAAAAGCATGGGAAGACAGGCATTTCTTCATGCACGTGTATCACATCGTGATTGTATTATATCGAATAAATCCTCTGAACACATATACGCACATTTACGGCTCGAATAATCGTCGTAGCCCCCAAAAGTCCGGATCATCATTGTCGTCGATGAACGCCCAACGGTCTAAATCGTCTCGAACCTCGCGCCAAAACTGCCTGCATCCATGCATTAATTTTCTACATTTAATGCTGTTGTATCCTTTCGTATATGGATACTCTGTTCGCTGAAACATATGAGAAACTATAGAAAACATGTGCTTTTTATGAAAAGACCTTGTAGTCGCTACGTACAAATATCACTTACCAAATACTCCTTCATCTCGTTGCTGTCGTCGCACCACATCCTGATTGAAACGCGTAATGATCCCTCGCAGTGGCAGATTGACGAGCAACTGGTCTCGCTGCATCTCCAAGCTCCCGCATGTAGATCCATGCCCAAAGTTGCATAGCCTTGCAAAAGTAAGATACCGTTGTTCTCCACCTGCATATTCGCTGACCATCCTCTCCTTCAATGCATCTTCTTCGAATTATTCACTGACCACCATCTCCTTTTTCTTCTTCGCACTCGTCTTCTTCCTCTTCTTCTTTGGACACATCTCTTCTTCGAATTATTCACTGATCACCCTCTCCTTTTTCTTCTTCGCACTCGTCTTCTTCCCGTTCTTCTTTGGACACATCATTCGAACCACTTTCAACGTCTAACGTACCACTTTGATCGCATATCGAACGTGTATCGAACGTCTAACGTACCACTCTGGACGTGTATCGTACATGTATTGAACCACTTTGATCACGTATCGAACGTGTATCGAACGTGTGTGGTACCACTTTCAACATCAATCGAACGGGTATGGCACAACTTTCAACGTCTATCGTACCACTCTGGACGTGTATCGAACGTCTATCGTACCACTCTGGACGTGTATCGAACGTCTATCGTACCACTCTGAACGTTATCGAACGTCAATCGAACCACTCTGAACGTGTATCGAACGTCTATCGTATCACTCTGAACGAGTATCGAACGTCTATCGTACCACTCTGAACGTGTATCAAACATCTGTGGTTACTTTTCTGAAGGTCACCCCCTCGATTGGTTAGGCCGGACATGTATTGAAACCCTTCCCTCGGTTAGTTCTGAAATATTTCTGCAGTGGGTTACGTCTGAAAATTTCCAGCGTCGGAAATTTTCAGACGTAACCCACTGCAGAAATATTTCAGACGCTGGAAATTTTCAGACGTAACCCACTGCAGAAATATTTCATACGATACATGAATTTTCCCCGAGGGTTCCACCAGGATATAAGATATCGGAAACGCCCGCACAGATCATTTACCTTCCGATCACCGCACGGGTCATTACGGATCTAACGATTCGCGTTGTGGATCAAGACGGACGATTGCTCGATTTTCGAGGTGAAGAGATTACCATCAGACTACACGTACGGCGGCGACGACGATAATACGCGTGGTGCGAACGAAAGAGATGCTTGTGTTGAACGACATCAGAAACCCGGTTCATCCGAGCGAAATTGTTTGCAACAACAACAACAACAACAACAACAACAACAACAACCGCAACAGCTGTGATCACGCTAAAACGAAGAGGCTCAGTGCTGCGAACATTGCATTTTTGAAATCACTGGGATTCATTGTGCGCGTTTAAGTTGAAAAAATGGCTGACATTCTAAGCATTGGAGGGAAGCCGACGTTTGATGATCGCATCGTCAAGCTCCAGACTCACACATACAACCCGTACGTCAACACGACGTTTGGATACAGCGATGAGATAAGAATACCTATACAGCATCAGGATTTATACACATTGCCGTGTGAAAGTTTTCTCTACGTGGAGGGGAAATTGACGATAAATAAGCCAAATGATGCATTAACGGTGACGTTGGGGAATAATTGCGTGGCGTTCTTATTTGATGAGATTCGATACGAGCTGAATGGCGTGGAGATTGACCGCAACAGAAACGTTGGAATAACTAGCACGCTTAAAAACTATGTATCGCTGACATCTGGCGAAGACAAAAATTTGGAGAATGCAGGATGGGGCTTGAGACGGCGTAATGGGCCAATATTTAAAAATTATTTCAATTTTTGCATCCCGCTCAAATATTGGCTGGGATTTTGCGAGGGCTACAAACGCATGATTATTAATGCGCGTCACGAATTAATTTTAATACGATCGCGCAACGACAACAATTCTCTAATAGGATCGCCGATGTTGGAACCAGAAATTGAATTACATAAAGTGCAATGGCGGATGCCTCATGTAACGCTGAACGACGTTAATAAGCTATCGTTGCTACATACTTTGGAAAGTGGACAAAACCTAAGCATTTGTTTTCAATCGTGGGATTTGTACGAGTATCCTCTCTTGCAGAGCACGACCAAGCATTCGTGGGCCGTGAAGGCATCTGCGCAGCTGGAGAAGCCGCGATGCGTTATCTTTGGTCTACAGACTAATCGAAAGAATGTGATGAGCGAAGATGTTACTGAGCTCGACAACTGCAAACTGATCAATCTAAAACTTTTTCTCAACTCGGAATTTTACCCGTACGATGATTTGAACTTGGACTTTGACAAAAATAGGCACGCCATCTTGTTTCATATGTATACGCAATTCCATAAATCGTATTATGGATATAGTTGCAGCGAGGCATTATTCACCGTGGCCGAATTTTTACAATTTGGCCCCCTCGTCGTAATTGATTG
The DNA here is from genome assembly GCA_029448645.1 of Andrena camellia. Classification (NCBI taxonomy): domain Eukaryota; kingdom Metazoa; phylum Arthropoda; class Insecta; order Hymenoptera; family Andrenidae; genus Andrena; species Andrena camellia. The sequence goes on along the minus strand of CM055677.1, from coordinate 50,380,876 downwards.
CTCGCGACAAAATGAGTCGATCAAGAATGGTTCCGTGGACGTGCGCATAGAATTCGAATGTAGAGAGAATGTGCCTGCAAATACTACAGCCTACTGTCTGCTTCTGTACGATCGGTCGGTTGAATACAATCCGCTGACAAACATGGTGCGAAAAATCGTTTAAATTGCCGCGCTACTTGCTCGCCCTCTCCTGTGCCAAAATTTCATCGTGAAAATCGCGATGCTTTATGAGAAAGATCGCATTCTCCCGCCTATTTTGGAAGCGAACGGACCTCTAAATTGTACCGATAATGGCCATACCGACATTTGTTGACCTGCAAGGGTTCATCGTTGATGGAAGATTTGTTGTCAAGGAAGTGGCTGTCCTGCGAAAGGGAACAATTCTCTCGCACTATATTTTTGGGAGTTCGATGCCCCAATATCTTCTTACGAAGTCTGACAAATCAAGCATTCGGTGGTTGGTGGCAAAACATCATGGGCTGCGGTGGGAAGATGGAGACGTTCCATACAGTATGGCTAAACAGCTAATTACGAAAGCTGTTGCTGATGCGATCGATGAAGAAGATGACACATCCCATATCGTATACGTTAAAGGGTTGCAGAAACGCGATTGGCTTGCGGACTTCCTCGATGAAAATACGAGAGCGGACGTGATCATCGAGACACTGGACATTGACTACGATGATATCATATCTCTAAATAAGCTAAATGTAGTTAATACTCTGCGATGTGGCAGACACGCAAAGAACTGTGCATTGCAAAATGTATTTAAAATATTCAACTGGTGGTCTAAACACCAGAGAGAAATGTATAAATAAATATAATCAATTTTTAATGCATAAATGTTTTTTCTCCACCCATCCTCAACCTCCTGCATGTGATGTACGCTAGATTAAGATGATGGTTTTTAATTATTATGTAGAAGTGGTACCATGCGCGATCAGAGTGGTACCATGCGCGATCAGAGTGGTTCGATAGACGTTCGATACACGTTCGATACACGTCCAGAGTGGTACGATACACGTTCGATTGACGTTCGATACACGTTCAGAGTGGTATGGTCGAATGATGTGTCCAAAGAAGAAGGGGGAGAAGATGAGTGCGAAGAAGAAAAAGGAAAGGGTGGTCAGTGAATAATTCGAGGAAGATGCATTGAAGGAGAGGATGGTCAGCGAAAATGCAGGTGGAGAACAATGGTATCTTACTTTTGCAAAGCTATGCAACTTTGGGCATGGATCTACGTGCGGGAGCTTGGAGATGCAGCGAGACCAGTTGACTTCAAATCTTGGCAGACAACAGACCTACAGGATTTTTTGCGTCATTTGTGCGACAGTTTTTGAAGTCATGGGACTAACGAGAATTGCGCCGGAGTGCGGCCCTGAGGTATGTACTTAACAATATTTTTTGACATTTATCATGTTTAACCGTTGAAATCGTGTTCGATCTCGCGATCGCAAATATTATATCGAGGTTTCTGTGCTGTAGAACTCGCCACCTGAATCGCCGCAGTGGTCGCCAGATTGGGGCGGCCCCATATGGTCGCCCCAACCGTCGCCGCAGCCGGAGCCGTCGCCATCGCCGCCGCCGTCGCCGCCGCAGCTGTCGCCGCCGTCGCCGCCGTCGCCTTCGCCTTCGCCACCGTCGCCGCTGTCGCCGCCGCCGCCTCCGCAGGTATGCAATACTTTGCATTGCTTTGTACGTTTAATGTTTATTGGGTTTAATGTATCCGTATTATATTGATATTTGTGTCCTTGTTCTAGGACATACCACAGCTGGACCTGCGGATGCGGCGCGAGCCGCTGTACGGGGCCGCGCGGCTGCGGCCGTATCATAGAGGAGCTCGGCGACGGCGGCTCTTCATTTTACCATCGCCCCCATCCCCCCCTTCGCCGTCGCCACCCCAATAGTTTTAAGTTTTTTCTTTTATTATCTTTTATTTTTTCTATTTTTATTTTTATTATTATATTCTTTATTCTTTATTCTTTTTTATTATTATATTCTTTATTCTTTATTCTTTTTTATTATTATATTCTTTTATTCTTTTATTTTATTCTTTTATTCTTTTTTATTATTATATTCTTTTTTATATTTGTATTTATATTTATATATTATTATATTTATATTTATATTTATACTCTTTTTATATTTTATTTTATTCTTTTTATATTTATATTTTATTTTATTCTTTTTATATATTTATATTCTATTTTATTCTTTTATTTTATTCTTTTATTCTTTTTTATTATTATATTCTTTTTTATATTTGTATTTATATTTATATATTATTATATTTATATTTATATTTATACTCTTTTTATATTTTATTTTATTCTTTTTATATTTATATTTTATTTTATTCTTTTATAACAATATATATATATCTTAAACGTATATTATTTCTCGATTTTATTTACCCTCCTTCTCTCCTCAATTCTAAGATTCGACGTTCCCAAAAGTATTATTTCCTCTGACGCCGCATAATTCTATGACTCGAGCCGCGAAAATGACATCATCTCGCGCAGCTGCTCCAGGGGAGTCAAATTACGCGAGATCGCGCGATACGCTGCGACGTTGAGATTGAAAACATTTTGAAATATTGTTAGCTTTAGAATGCATGCGATTGTGCTGTCTCTTTCCCTCTCTCAGGATTTAGCTTTACAACTATGTAGTGCCGTCTCTTTCCCTCCCCGAATATGCGATTTGTAAAACGTCGATCTTTCCCGACATCACCCGAAACAATTTCTGATAAATTATTATTATTTCTCTGCGCTTGGCGGTTCGCTAAATCGGTGTAGGCCAGGGGTGAAAAAATTTTCGGGGTGGGCCAAGGTCTTTCCCTCCCTCGGTTAGGTATGAAAAAAATTCGGCTGTGGGTCATTCCCCCTCTGAAAAATTTCTGACGGCGGGCCAGATCTGGAGAGGTCTCTGCGGCCGCTCGGCCTGGACTGATCCCCTCCACGATTATGGCTTCCCCCACTCTGCGGCTCGTGCGCGCGCAACCAGTCTTCCACTCCCCGCTGTCCCCGCGTCTAAAGTTCCCCCACCGCGCTCCCCCGCGCGCCCTCACTTCCATCCGCCCCCGCGCCCCCTCAGAGGACCTGGTCTAGAATCGGCATAGCTATACTACTTGGGAGGTCAGGCGAGAATGTGTAATTCTGCACTCTGTGGGTTTGATGGAGGTCAGGCGAGAATGTGTAATTCTGCACTCTGAGGGTTTGATGGAAGACAGGCGAGAATGTGAAATTCAGCACACTAATCGACCAGGGAAGGTTTAAAAGGTAATCGCGCACTTGAGTGACACCCGTTAGAGCAGTTGCGGCTTGTTTTTGCGGCTTGATAATCTAGAGACGCGGTAGCGTCTCGACGCCAAGTACATGAAAAACACCCTGTATATGTCGACTGTCGCTACCGTGTACCTTTACTCGTCGCGGAGCCATTCCAACCTAATTCTGACATTTATACATTAATATCTCATCACGCCTGCAATATTTTGTAAATTCAAAGACATTTTTCTTATGTAAACCGCATATCGGCTTTCGAACAAGACCAATTTCAATAAAATCGGTCCACACATGACAGAGATATCATAATATCGTCTCATGGATCAGTCGGGTTATTAAGATTTTTTTCTGTCTCCTGATTCTCCTTCTCCAAGAAATTTTTCGTCAACATAATACGTATACGCGTTACACGCACACCTTCAGCCAAAAAGAAACTAACACATGTTTCGTTCGTCGACTCTCGGTACGCGTTACATGCACACCTTCAGCCAACAGAAACTAACACATGTTTCGTTCGTCAAACGCTATCTTCACTGTGCAATCTACTCAAAATTTTGACAGCTTACAGTCAGGTTATAACCTGGCGAGTGTTAAATAAGGTAAGTTTTCAAAATTTGAGATGCCACGTGTTTTTACAAATATGTATCGTTGTACCATTGAATTGCAACCAAAATGCAGTCTCAAATACAAGGTAAGTTGCCGAAATTTGAATTGCGACATGTTTGTATATCATCAAACTGTTTTTTATTTGTTACTAAACTCAGGATTTTATGTATGTATATATAGATAATCGAAGCGTAAAATGATGTTGTGATTGAATTTATCCTTAATTCTGTCCCGTGATAATTTGTAAATATAATATTATAAATTATCTGATGTCATTCCCTATTCACAAAAGTCAAGGACTAAGCTTGCAGAATGCTGTCATAGAAGCAGGTAATTCAATATTTACTTGCGGTAACTGCCCGAGATGTTAAAAAATCATTTGAATTTCAAGATATAATAAAATACAATTTCACAGGATGGAAAAATCTGAAAGATCCTGGTAATAATTGTGATAATTCAAATTCAAACACAATGAAGAAAATCGATATAACTGCTTCCAAACAAATTCTTATTGCAAAATTACATTTGTTCGATCACGATAGTAGTGGAATAACGAAAGTGAAAAATTTCTATATCAAAGCAATACCTACTACTAAAATACAATTGGTAGATCACTGTTATAAACTTAAGGCAGCGATTTTCCACCACGGTAAAAGTATTGCCGATGGTCATTACACGAGTATGGTAAGGGGTAAGGGCACAACGTGAGTATTCGTTGATGATTTACGAGTAGAAAAACAAGCTTGGCCACGAAATGCTAAAAATGCATACATATTTTTTTTCGAAAGGTGTTAATTGTGGTTGTTATTACACTTCAATGTTAAATACGTTCAGCGCCATAAGCTGCATCGCGCACTATGTACTGTACACAAAGTACTATACATACAGGGTGTTCCAAAAATGTCGGAGTTCCTTGAAAGGGGTGACTCAGGGGGTGATTTGAAACAACTTTTTCCTTAGCGAAAATATTGTCCGAAGCTTCGTTAACGAGATATTAACAAAAAACCCGGACCAATCAGAGCGCGCGCCTTCCGCCGGAGCTCCCGCGGTAGCGTTGGCTACGCGGTAGGCGGCTGCGCTTGTACTGCGCACGTACGAACAAGCAAGTCGGCATGCATCGAAGGAAACCGCGTTACACAGTTTTTTTTTCTAAAGCAGAATCTTAAATAATAATTATTTGAAGTGAGACGACAAGAAATACGTAAATTTCGTTTTCAAATACCGCATACACGAAAAGGCAATGTAACAGAAAATGTACGACAAGTGATCGTAATTCGTTATTGAGGTAAAAACCCGTAGTTTAATAACGGCCAACACAACTAAATTTAAAAAATAATATTAGGTGTATGAATAAATTCTTTCCGACTGGATTTACATAATCAGTACAAAGCTACTGAATTTCTATCGCGGTGATATTCGTAAGCTGACTGAAAAATGGCAAAATGTAATTAACAATAGTGGAAATTATTTTGTGATTGATTTGTTTTCATATTTTTTAAATCAAACTGTTATTGTACCCTAAAATCGGGAAGAATTTATTTCTACACCTAATAATCAGCAATAAATTAAATAAAACTCACCCATTCGGACATTCCTTTCCTTCCTTTTCGTAAACCTGTGTCACTGGGTCACTGTACCGATCCTGGTCATCGGTGGACGAAAAGATTTATGGTAGGATATCGCCCAGTACTCAGCTGATCGCAGGTATTCGCAGGACACCACCCGAAGGTAAGGGTCGCAACGTCAAGTGCATCCGGGTTAATGTACCGAATATTCATTTCACTACACTGCTGCTAACACTCATCACTTAATTTATTTTTCATGGAACGTGTTGTTCCTACGCTATAAAAATTGGTGGAAATGAATTTTACTTGGCGTTCGGAGCCGTGGGTATTCTCGCGTAAATTCTCACACTGCAGCACTTGCGTCCCCCTTGTTCGTGGGGTACACCCAGAACATCGCGTAATACTCTTGAGCAGAGAACATTTCTGCGACGTGATTACTAGCTCACTGACAGGATTTTTCCCAAGCAACTTCCTCTACCCCCAAGTAGTTTCACTCGTTCCATTATGAGTTAACTCCCACCAGGACAAGAGGCTTTAGGTAAAAGAAGCCAGCACATTTTCGAAACGCACGTGCTTTGCAGAAGTGCAACGAACACTTTCACAAAAGCTCGCGCTCCGTCCTTTTACTGTCAATGTATCCATTGCTTAGAGATAGACAGCAGACACCACGTGTTTCGGTTCGAAAGGGTCCGAAGAGAAAAGAAACAGAAAGTCTTCGAGTTGCCATAAAGAAGAAAAGGCATACCATTCCTGTTTCCGTTTTCCGATACCCTGAGTTCACGTCTGCTACGAGGCGGAACCACCTAAGCCATAAATTACCCAAAACTGTAGGAAATCGTACTCTACCGCCGACGCGCGGGGCAACACGGTCATAAACCGCGAACCTGGCGAAATGCTCTGGCCAAATTCGCGCTCGAATTTGGTTAGGTTACGACCAGTCGGACTTCAAGCCCGCCTCCTCTCGCGTGTTTTCAAAATATTTTCAAAGTCGCGCGCGTGTTTATACGACAGATAAGGGATCCGTCTTTAATTTGAAGAAAGGACGAACCAGGGGGGACTACGCGCAGTCATCGAGTTACCCCCTTTCTTCCTGTGTCTCTCCGCGCGGCGTATTTAAAATTAATCAGGCTGATGGGCCAGAGCATTTCGCCAGGGTCGCGGTTTATGACCGTATTGCCCCGCGCGTCGGCGGTAGAGTACGATTTCCTACAGTTTTGGGTAATTTATGGCTTAGGTGGTTCCGCCTCGTAGCAGACGTGAACTCAGGGTATCGGAAAGCGGAAACAGGAATGGTATGCCTTTTCTTCTTTATGGCAACTCGAAGACTTTCTGTTTCTCTTCTCTTCGGACCCTTTCGAACCGAAACACGTGGTGTCTGCTGTCTATCTCTAAGCAATGGATACATTGGCAGTAAAAGGACGGAGCGCGAGTTTTTGTGAAAGTGTAGGATGGTTCGTTCGTTGCACTTCTGCAAAGCACGTGCGTTTGGAAAATGTGCTAGCTTTTTTTTACCTAAAGCCTCTTGTCCTGGTGGGAGTTAACTCATAATGGAACGAGAGAAACTACTTGGGGGTAGAGGAAGTTGCTTGGGAAAAATCCTGTCAGTCAGCTAGTAATCACGTCGCAGAAATGTTCTCTCCTCAAGAGTATTACGCGATGTTTTGGGTGTACCCCACGAACAAGGGGGACGCAAGTCCTGCAGTGTGAGAATTTAAGCGAGAATACCCACGGCTCCGAACGCCAAGTAAAATTTCATTTCCACCAATTTTTATAACTTAGGAACAACACGTTCCATGAAAGATAAATTAAGTGATCAGTGTTAGTAGCAGTGCAGTGAAGTGAATATTCGGTATATTAACCCGGACGCACTTGACGTTGCGACCCTTACCTACGGGTGGTGTCCTGCGAATACCTGCGATCAGCTGAGCACTGGGCGCTACCCTACCATAAATATTTTCGTCCACCGATGACCAGGATCGGTACAGTGACCCAGTGACACAGGTTTACGAAAAGGGAGGAAAGGAATGTACGAATGGGTGAGTTTTATTTAATTTATTGCTGATTATTAGGTGTAGAAATAAATTCTTCCCGATTTTAGGGTACAATAACAGTTTGATTTCAAAAATATGAAAACAAATTAATCACAAAATAATTTCCACTATTGTTAATTACCTTTTGCCATTTTTCTGGCAGCTTACGAATATCACCGCGATAGAAATTCGATAGCTTTGTACTGATTATGTAATCAGTACAAAGCTACCGAAGTCGGAAAGAATTTATTCATACACCTAATATTATTTTTTAAATTTAGTTGTGTTGGCCGCTATTAAACTACGGGTTTTTACCTCAATAACGAATTACGAGCACTTGTCGTACATTTTCTGTTACATTACTTTTTCGTTTATGCAGTATTTGAAAACGAAATTTACGTATTTCTTGTCCTCTCACTTCAAATAATTATTATTTAAGATTCTGCTTTAGAGAAAAAAACTGTGTAACGCGGTTTCCTTCGATGCATGCCGATTTGCTTGTTCGTACGTGCGTAGTATAAGTGCAGCCGCCTACCGCGTAGCCAACGCTACCGCGGGAGTTCGGGCGGAAGGCGCGCGCTCTGATTGGTCCGGGTTTTTTGTTAATATCTTGTTAACGAAGCTTCGGACAATATTTTCGCTAAGGAAAAAGTTGTTTCAAATCACCCCCTGAGTCACCCCTTTCATGGAACTCCGACATTTTTGGGACACCCTGTATAATACATATAGGTCGACAATACGGTGCACATGGTTTCTTTTCGTAGTTGTGAAACTTACGTAGAATTTATCCTTAATTCTGTACCGTGATAATTTGTAATTTATAATTAAAAATTATCTGAAGTCATTCCCTATGCAAATTATCTTTGTAAAAAGAAGTGAGATCCCCATAAAAACTTCAAAAAAAGTAAAAAAAATTACGCCAAGTACATAAAATCAAATAAATCATAAAAACAAATAGAAGATAATATATAATAATAATAACAATATAAAAAAAAGATGTGAAATCAAAATGAGCTGCAAGTACATAAATGTGTTTTATAATAATCACGGACATTTTAATAATGTGAAGATAAAATTTAACATCTAAACATTTGCCTAGATGTCCGCGGCCTGGAAGTCAAATACTTGGCTTTCAGATAATTTGCCAATTTAAAGCTCTGACAATATGAGTACATTTTCATTATATTGCGTTTTAAAATAATTCTAAGATCATTCATCGACACCGATAACTTTCCTCTCACAAGCTTTCAGATAATTTGTCAATTTAAAACTCTGACAAATATGAGTACACTCATCATTTTGCATTTTTAAATAATTCTTATTTATCGACACCTTGACCTTGCCTGGCCACGCCAAGTATTTGACTTCCAGGCCGCGGACATCTAGGCACATGTCTAGATGTTAAATTTTATCTTCACATAATAATGTCCGTGATTATTACAAAACACTTTTATGTACTTGCAGCTCATTTTGATTTCACATCTTTTTTCTATATTGTAATTATTATTATATATTATCTTTTTTTTTATGATTTATTTGATTTCATGTACTTGGCGTAATTTTTTTACTTTTTTTGAAGTTTTTTATGGGGTTGGATTTACTGTTGCATTGTTATAAGAAACCGTCCGCAACATTTCCGCGAAATATGTCTAGCCATATGGTCATACAAGACCTATGCAAAAGTATGCCTGGTAAACACTATAACAAATCCCGGCGTTCGCGAACCGAAATCAACTGTTGCACTAGCTAGTTTACGTTTCTGAGGTTTCGCGGCCCAGAGGATCGTCACAATAACTCAAAACGTTATTTAGAGTTAAGAGCGTTATTTATTTTAAAGCACTGCTCGATTAGTATAATAATGCGTTGGACGAGTAGTATTAGCACATAAACAAGTATATAAGCGATAATCAATAACAATATATATATGAACATGAAAGACTTGAGTGTTGGCGATAGGTATTAGAAATAATAACATAAATCAAGAAGTATTAGCAGAGAACACAATATAAGGCAATAAGCATTCGCAAGTATGATAATATAAAGCAATAAGTACTAGTAATTATGATAATATAAGAAGCGATAAGCATTAGACGTAAGAATAAGAATAAGATGTAATAAGCATTAACGATAGACAATTATATGAGATCAATAAGCATTAGCAATAGGCAGTAATATACGTGCGATGAGCGCAATATGAAAACAGTAGAAACAAGAAATGATATAAATGACGGTGAGATATCTTAGTATGGTAATTAATAATCGTTGCTTACGGTGGCTGCCGTAGATGGTTTATCGTAGAGCACTGAATTTAGCGCGTGGAAATTTGATAGAAAGTTTAACACTTTGTATAGAAAAGACTGGTCTATCCGACGGATCGGGAAGAACAATAGTAATCGTAATGAATCTGGCCACTGAGGTCCTTGTATTTATATGTTTTACAGGAGTGTTGCGGGGGTACCCGCGGTAGGGGCCTTGACCCATTTAGAAGTTAAGTCGCAGTAGGACTTCCGGGGTTTATATAAAGGAGTGTCTATTATTAGATGGTTTTAAGTCACGTAGGCCAAATTTCGTCGCAATTAGGCTTCCGGGGTTTTTGTGACTGTGGAAGGAGATGCTCAACCGATCGAATGGATTTTTGGTGTTTTAACGGGAAAGGGGTACTTGTGGTTTTGACTTGAAGGGTCGTAGAGAAGGGCTGAGCTGTGGTCTCCATTTAAGGGGTTTTTGGGGCGAGGGACTTGTTTAGGTTGGGTAGGTGGGAGGGATTTGTGCCTCGTGGGGCGATTAGTTGAAGGAGGTTTCGTACCAAACATCTGGAGAAGGGGACCGCTAAGGTACATCGTCAAGGTGCTCGGCGGTCTCGGAAAAGGGGTAAGACTTGAGTCGAAGAGTTTTGTCGGAGTCGTGGATTGAATTGTGAGGAGACTTGAATTAACCGCGCGCGAAAAGTAGTGGGACATCACAGGGGGAAAAATTAATTTTTTTGGAGAAAAAAATGTAATTTTTTGGGGGAAAAATTAATTTTTTGGGGGAACAATTGACGTGAACGCGCGCGCGCACACACACGCACACACACACGTTGAGGAGGGGCAGGGGGGAGGGGATGGCACCGCCGATGACTCATCCTCTCGGCCCGTGGTCAAAACATGCGGAGGTATTACGCGTAGAAGATGCAAGTCGAAACCTGCATGGCTGTTGCGTAATAACCACACCAAAAACATATAATGCTCGAAGGTCAACTTCCGAGAATATTGCGCAGCATTGGTGCGCGCAATCCGATCCGCAATCCTCTTATCCCCCCAAGGTCAGATCGCGCCCACGAACAAGGAGTGTGAGAGAGAGGTACGATATGAATCTATTCGTCTCGCTCAACTTCCGAGAATACTGAGGTATGACGCATAGAAGATGCAAGTCGAAACCTGCATTTCGGTATCGCTCTTAGGTCAGATCGCGCCTGCGAACAAGGAGTGTACGATATGAATCTATCCGTCTCTCTCTAGGGACATAGTCGAAACATACGGTGGTACGACGCGTAGGAGATGCAAGTCGAAACCTGCATGGCTATTGCGTAATAACCACACCAAAAACATATAATAGGCGAAGGTCAACGTCCGAGAATATTGCGCAGCATTGGTGCGCGCGAGTACAGTTACATTGCAGGAGACTATACAATAGAATATATGTTATTCGAAATGCGTAATAAGAGGTATGGATGTTTCTAGATCGTAACATACCTAGTGTAAGAAATGAAGATTGAAAGAACACCCGTTTTTTGGAATAAGTGATATCCTGCGAGGATAGGAAAGGAATGGATCGTTGAAGGTATCAAACAATACAGATATTCGTATGAAAAAGTATTGTATTTATTGGTAAAGCATATACAGACATGTACGCATTATTGGGGTACGTTGTGTAGACAATCTTTATTTTGTCCTAGAAATTACTCGAACTACAATCGGTACAATCCAACTAATATCGACGCTCAGATGCGACTCTCCCGAACTCATGCTTTTCCGTCTCGACCCTGCTCGCGTCCCCCCACTCCTCCCTCTACCACCGTCAACTGTTCGGCATTGTTGCGATTCGGATCCCTCGCCGGCGCTGCACCGATGCATATTTTTCCACATTCGGCCATACTGATACATGGGCCGTCCTCGGCTCATTTTTTCTTACAGAACTCGTTAAATGAAAATCGAAACTGCAGAGCAACAAAAACCAGAGTGAACACACAATTAATGACGGCAATTTTGAGTTCACGTAGGGAGGATTTAGTTTAGAAACATAGGAGAGAGAATTTGCTTTCTTAAAAAGGTCACATATCACTGTCAGAGTGATCAATTCTGACAATGATGAGCGGAGGTCTGACCGAGGGGATCGGATGAGGAGTGATAGACAGGATAGTGCTAAGGTGAATTTTGTCCAGCGCCATGTTACCAGTAGAGTCTTTGGTACAACTACACAGGCGACTCCGCCCAGGAAGCTATCCGGACAAAACTCTCGGAAGAGGGAAAAATGAAGTTGTCAGTCCAGCCTTGCCAAGCTCTCTAAAACATGGGTCTCCCTGACATTGGAAACTCAGCCAGAGGTCACTTGACTCCGACTGTTGTCCGAAACCAGCCTCGCCAAAGTCTCCATTCAGCTCAAGCACTGTGACCACAGTGGCTCGGCCAGAGAATACTTGACTCCGACTGTAGTAACAATTTCCGGATTACCATAGAATCCATGCTGCAGATGCTAGAGTTCGGTGGAAATACTATAGCTCTATTTCCTTACAAATTAGCATTCGAGTGCGTCGCATGTTATCCACCGCTTTAAGCTGTCCACCGCCACGACACTTCGCTTTCCAGCCGACTTTTTCATCTCCCTCAGATCGCGAACCTCGTACTGATCGTTCGAAAGCATCGCTGTGATTTTGAACGGACCTTTGTACTTTGGTGCCAGTTTCCTGCTCTGCCTAGTAGCGGCAGGGTTGGAAGCCACCATGACGACGTCCCCAACCTCGTAGTGAGGGGGCTTGAATCTTCGAGCATCGAATTTCGCCTTTTCCGCCGTCTGACTGGCGTCTATACGCCGCTTGGTTTCTGATCGATATTGTCTAAGATCAACACTATCTAACGTCGTCTGAATGGCACTCAGCAACGCGGCGTCCGCGGGTGTGCGTGGCTGGTATCCGTACAGGAGCTCCGCCGGGCTTTTTTGAGTAGTACGATTCGTTGTAACGTTCAGTCCACTTTGTACCTTTTTGAGGTGCTTGTCCCACTCATCCTCGGGGCACCCGGCGCTGGTGGCAGCGAGGGAACCAAGGATCGTGCGATTCATTCGTTCGCACTGTCCGTTTGCCCTGGGAGTAGCAACCGCATTCAAAATATGTTTTATGCCATGCTCCTGACAGAAGGCAGAGAACATGTGGGATGTAAAAGCGGTGTCCCTGTCGCTGATGATGCGTGTGAGCACCCCGAACACCACGAACATTTGGTCGAGGGTTTTCAAAACCCACTTGGCTTTGGTATCACGTACGGGCTCAATAATACAGAATTTTGTGAATCCATCTACGACCACCAAAATTTGCGTATTTTTTTTTTGCTGGTTATGAAAGGACCGAGGTGGTCCAAGTGCAGCGTATGGAAGGGGATAGCAACTTTATCGATGGGGTGCAATCGTCTGGCTTACGGTCCGACGGGTTTTTGTAATAAAGACAGTTCAGACATGCTTTCACATACTTTGCGACAAACTTCCTCATTCCCTTAAACCAATGGTTTTCCTGAATTTTTCCCAACGTCTTATCGAGAGAGAGAAGTGCCCAAGGTCGTCGTGGTACATTTTAACAACGTTCCATCGAGCCGCGCGAGGTACGACCCACTTATCTCCTGATTCGGTCTTACGGAACACGACGCCCCCCTTCAGGTTATACTTCTCAAAATACTGTTTCGTTTCCCGTTGGACGTCTCCAGTTTCTAGCAGTTTTCTTATCGCAGAGATTCCGTCATCCTGCATCTGTGCCACCTGTATCCACTCCGCCGCAGTGATATCTACCATTAAGCATTCTACGGGGTTCCTGCTTAGATAATCTGCATGAGTGATTTGCGAATTAGGTCTGTAAACTATAACAAACTCAAAGTCCTGCAAATACATCCACCATCGGGCAACACGCGGAACGATCTCCTTTTTCGCTGCAGTCGCACGCACTGCACTACAATCTGTCACCACCGTAAATTTTATGCCTAACAGATACACTCGAAAAGCCTTAAGCGCTGACACAACCGCGAGGGTTTCTAACTCGTAGGAATGATAGTTTCTCTCCTCTACCGACGTTTTGCGGCTGTAATACGCGACGGCCCTCTTTAGCCCATCTGTTTCTTGAAGCAGGACTGCACCTAAACCGATCGAACTCGCATCCGTATGGACCTCGGTTGGTCGGGTCGGATCATAAATAGCCAGAATGGGGCGTTCCGAAAGTGCCTCCTTTATTAATTTTACGGCGTCTGATTGTCGCGTTTCCCAAACCCATGGTACATCCTTACGTAATAGATCAGTCAGGGGTGCTACCTTTTTAGCATAGTCTTTAATAAACCGGCGAAAATACCCCGATAGCCCCAGAAATTGTCGAACTTCCTTCACGTTTCTAGGTGCAGGTGCATTAACCACCGCGTTTATCTTAAGTGCGCCAGGTCTCACCCCTTCTTTCGACATTTCACGGCTTAAATATTCCAGTTGGCGCTGGAAGAATTTGCATTTCTTCAAATTTAATGTAAAACCGTTCCTCCTTAGGGCCTCTAACACTAACACTAGGCTTTTAAAGCCCTCCTCCAGGTTCTCGGATGGTATTAAAATATCGTCCATGTACCCCAACGCTGTCCTAAATCTGAGCTCCCCAAGGGTTTTGTTCATAGCCCTCTGAAACACTGAAGGTGCGTTCGCCAACCCAAAGGGCATGCGCAAGAATTCGTACTGTCCGTCCGGCGTGACAAAAGCTGTTTTCTCTACGGAATCTACGTGCATCGGTATTTGATAGAATCCGGACGTTAGGTCCAGTGACGAAAAAAACGATTTTCCCCCCAATCTGTCAATCTGGTCTTCGATTAAGGGCAATGGATATTTATCGCGTTTTGTGATTTTGTTTAGGTTGCGAAAGTCTATGCAAACACGGTCGTCGCCATTTTTTTTCTTCACTAGCACGACCGAACTCCCATAGAGGGAATTACTTTCCCGTACAATTCCATTCCTTTCTAATTCGGCAATTATTTCTTTGACTCTCTCGCGCTCGGACAGTGACATACGATACGGCCTACGTTGAACCGGCTGATCGCTTATTAATTCGATTCGCATCTCAGTCACGTCTGTTTTCCCTAACTCGTCCATATTTAATGAGACACTTGATCTGTAATGATTCAAAGTGTCCAAGAGTCGCTGTCTATCCCCTTCGGGGAGGTCCGGGCTAAACACCTGATCGGCAGTGATACTATTGGCGTGACGACCATTGGGTACCTTATCTGGTCGAGACTCGGACGTTGTCTTCGTACTATTTTCCCGCATTACCTTAATCCCGGTTACATCCGCAACAGCTATCACTCCTGGCGTGTTCGTTATTTCGCGGCCTATCAGCACGGCCGACGTCAGTTGGTTATCCGCAACTATAAAGAGTTTTATTTTGAGTTTGATGTTATCGATTTCCAGATTTACAACCGACGACGCTATTCGTAGGACTTGGGTCCGACTGAATCCGGTCAGAACAGAATTCGCTACATCAAAGTTCAAATCTAGTTTTCGAGCTTCACCTTCCCTAATAATTGAGCAGTCACTTCCTAAATCTATTACGCACTCTACCTGCTTCCCATTTATGCTGCAGGATTTTCTTATCTTCCGCGAGTTAACTGCTTCGACCAATACGACATTTAACGCGCTACCGCCAGATGTGAAAGAGGCTTCCTCTGCCACGGTCGGTCATGCCGACTTAGTTTTGTCCGATTTATTAGTTTTACGGAAACATTTTTCTTCCGTATGCCCGACCTTTTTACAGAAACTGCAAACGGGTTTACCTTGTAAATAATTTGCGTTCTTTCTACTCGACTCGGCAGTGCTGCTCGCCCTTTTGGGACAGTCCCGTTTGAAATGCCCAGTGGCACCGCAACTAAAACACTTAGGTTCGGAAAGAGTACTACTCGTTTTGTTCTCGGTATTATCTGTAGTAGTATTGCGCTGATGGTGACGTTTCGAATCCTTCGACTTAGAGGCAGCTTCCGCGGAGGAAAAGATACTAAGGCAATCATTTAACACCGCTACCGTTTTGCAACGGGCCGCCAGAACCGTAGTGCGCGTACCGTTGTCACATATGCCATGAGCGACAAAATCGGTAAGTTTGTGCTCGGGGATCTCTAATCGCAGCTTAGATATCTTCCCTAATTTCTTTAAGCAGTAGGTCATTAAATTCTCTCCGGGCTGACATTTACAGTTCGCCGCCTCTTCGAATAATTTACCAAAACTTGTGTCCCCCGGAAATTGCTTAATTAATTCCGCCGTGAAAACTGGCCAAGAGACCTGAGTATCGTGGAGTTCGTCATACCATAATCTGGCATTTCCCCTTAATTTGCAAATGGCGAGATACATTTTAACTTTATCATCCCAACCATACCCCGTTGCACTCGTGTTAACCTTCTCGATCCAGTCACTAGCCGAGGTACTTCCCTTTAGGGGATCAAATTCCGGTAGAAACTTTTCGTTAATAAAGTGATTATTGACCGGCTTATTCGAGCCCGACGTTACGATACCTGATAGCACATCTGCAAGCCTGGCGAAGTCAGATTCTTTGCTCGTGGCACTGTAACTTCTGCTTCGGCTGCGATATTGAGACTTCCGATGATTTGTTCGGGGAGTTCGTGACCGGGAACGTCTTTCCTTCCTCCCACGAGATCGGCGTCTGCTTCGCTTTTCCTTATCCATGGTTTGCAGACTACAAAACAACACGTATATCCCACTTCTGATCTGTAGACAATCTTTATTTTGTCCTAGAAATTACTCGAACTACAATCGGTACAATCCAACTAATATCGACGCGCAGATGCGACTCTCCCGATCTCATGCTTTTTCGTCTCGACCCTGCTCGCGTCCCCCCACTCCTCCCTCTACCACTGTCAACTGTTCGGCATTGTTGCGATTCGGATCCCTCGCCGGCGTTGCACCGATGCATATTTTTCCACAGTTGCGAGCATCACGTATAATGGAATCCAAGCATAACGCTAATAATTCACAATCTAACAAAGAATGCGGTTCGAATACTTCGCTTTCGGAAATAAGTTTGTCATAGTCCGCGATCGGTGTCGTAGCGGCACGTATAATGGCTACAAAGGAAGCGTATTTGATGCTTACGGAGTCTAGAATTTCCGACAACCACGAGAACGTCTGATCGAAGCAGCGATCGTACTTAAACATTTGACGTATCGTAGCTTCGGTCATGTATATGGTTGAACTGCTATCCGATATTTTGGTAATTCGTTGACTGTTGATTCGCGTGAAGTCGATGCGTAAATGATCGACGACGATAGGGTCTTGATGCGATGGAGTTGTGTCGTTACGGAAACGTTGAAGTATCTCTGGTTCTTGCTGCAGCAGAAGTTTCCACGTAGACATGGGGAAACACAGTTCGTTGGATTTGTTGTCGACTATCGCGATTTCAACGCGACACGAATCCTGATCGATACAAATTCCAATTGCGATGCGTTTGTATGTGGTCAATGTCAATGGATAATCACGTCCCATGATTCGTAAGATTGTTTTCTTCGGCGATGGTGCAGATGTATCACTGTAAGAAACACGCAGAGTTAATGCATCGAACGTTTTCGTGTAAATCGAAAAGTATACGGACGTATATGTACCTTAGATTCGAACGGTGCTGTGTAGTAGGAAAATCCTGATTGTTACAGCGGTTGAGGTGGTTTTCGCCCATGTAGGAAGCAGCGTCGCAATGTCGGTTGAACATTTTGAATACGCACTACAGCTGAGTCTACTGAACGGTTATGGATACTAACTGTGTAAGCGCGAACGTACACGATGTAATGTGGTCCGCAAGACCGATCGGTACCACTTTTATAGAGCTTTGCACTCACACATATGCAAAGTGTAGTTTGTTGGTGGTGGGGATAGTGAAGTTGTACACAATATGAAAAAGGAAAAGAAGAAGGTGAAAAAACGTGACGATAGGGAAAAAAACAGTGCAGGAAGAAGTGTACAGTGAGAAGTGTATAATGAGAAGAATATAAATGGAAGAAGCAAGTATCGATGTATGAAGTATTCACGGAAAAAGAAAAATATACATCGTGGGAACCTATCGATAGTAACATGGTAGGTATATATGTTGGCTCGAGGGTGTGGAAGCATACGTGAGCACAGTTCTGAATCAACGAAGAAGAAGAAGGATAGCGAGAAGAAGGAGAAGAACAGTGCATATACAGTGAACAAGGATCACGATACCTGAATGTGCAATGGTGATAACGATTCGGCAGCCCCTACTGTGCGATGGATATCCCCACCATGCATCGTGCTTATCACAGTCTTTAAGAAATGTTGACACGCCACTGCGAGAGATCATTACGCGTTTCAATCAGGATGTGGTGCGACGACAGCAACGAGATGAAGGAGTATTTGGTAAGTGATATTTGTACGTAGCGACTACGAGGTCTTTTCATAAAAAGCACATGTTTCCTATAGTTGCTCGTATGTTTCAGCGAACGGAGTATCCATATACGAAGGGATACTACAGCATTAAATGTAGAAAATTAATGCATGGCTTCAGGCAGTTTTGGCGCGAGGTCCGAGACGATTTAGACCGTTGGGCGTTCAACGACGACAACGAAGATCAGGACTTTTGGGGGCTACGACGATTGTTCGAGCCGTAAATGTACGTATATGTGTTCAGAGGATTTATTCGATATAATACAATCAGGATGTGATGCACGTACATAATGATTACAATATACTGTATGTGCATGACTTTGCGTGTCGTAGAGAGTATTAACTCGCAACCGAGACAGTTGTCACATCAGAGGTATCTTCCGATGCAGTCACCGACACAACCATCGTTATCGAGGTCGAGACAGTCATCGTTAACGTCTTCGAGATAGTCACCGGTACCGTCATCGTCATTGACATTGTCGAGACGGTTGTCGTTGTTATCGTCGAGGCAGCCGCCGTTACCGACACCGAGCCAGTCACCACCTGAGGAAATAGCCCCTTACCGATACCGGGGCAGTCAGAATGAACGGTACGCAAGACTTTGTAAGACACCATTGAAATCCCGCTCATTTAGTCCGTTTTCTCAATGCCTAAAGAAAAGACATTATGCAACTTAAAAAATATTATCTGAAGTATCACAATCCCCTTGTATAAGTTCAAATAATTGATTAAAAAGTTCTTCAATCTTAATACAATTCCTAGCCCTTACCGATACCGGGGGCAGTCCCGATGAGCAATTCCGTTGTCGCGGATATTTTTTTTCAATCAATGTAGATACAATTTGAAAACTAAAATAAGGAAATGTTATACTGTACTTAGTGTCAGGTTT
The DNA here is from genome assembly GCA_029448645.1 of Andrena camellia. Taxonomy (NCBI): domain Eukaryota; kingdom Metazoa; phylum Arthropoda; class Insecta; order Hymenoptera; family Andrenidae; genus Andrena; species Andrena camellia. The sequence continues at coordinate 50,361,840 of CM055677.1, read as the reverse complement.
CGACATTTTTGGAGGAGGTAAATCAACTGATAAACGACGCTTTTCACGCCCTTCATATGCTGCTGATATTTCTTCTGGCGACAATGAGGGATCTGTTTCCATTTGTGATACAGAGAGTTGAGAAGATGGGGATTATTTGTACAGTTACAATTTCGTTGCCGCGAGTACTTTGTTTTTCTCAATGCATCATTCGGACCTAACACATCTGCGCAGTGATGTAAATTTGTATTACGAACAAACAGAAAATGTATTATATAATATGATAATAAGATGCTTTCCTCGTCCCGGACAGAGATATATTGTCGATTGGTAGGAAGCCTACCCCATTAGGATGAGAATTGATCGGTCGCGATATATCATGTCATAGTACTGTTAATGACGATTTTAATTTGTTATTGCATATGCATCATAACCTATGTATAATGATGAGGATGAGGGGGAGGAGTAAAAATAATACAAAATTTATGTCACATAAAAAATAGTACGTGTATTTGCATGTGCGTCTCCTTGTATGCTAAAATATATTTCAATAAAAATTTGTATGCTCTTATTCATGTATAGAATATATAACATGTGCGTGCGTGCGTGCGTGCGTGCAGCAGCAGCAGCAGCAGCAGCAGTAGTAGTAGTAGTAGTAGTAGGGTATGTCCGGGAGAGTTCGACCACCGGGCGAGTCCGGCCAGTGTTGATATTTGAAGACTGACGCAAGAGAGTGCTGTGTGTCACTGACACGAATCAAATGAAGGCGCTTGTTGTTTATCTTACATAGACCATTGTCACGATTTCATATTTTAATTATAAGATACAATTAAGACTTTATGCGAGGTTGAAAGTTTTTAGACAAAGTTACAGTGGTGGTGATATTTGAAAAACAGGTTAGTTTATTTACACTCTTCCGATATTGGGGGATATAATATGCATATAACTACAGTGTAACACCAACAATATGTATGTATTCGTTTTTAATTTTTTTGATAAGGTGGTCGATCACTCTCTTGATTACCCGTAGTGGGCGGACGGTCTAACCCCGACACGTGGGTGAGACCAACCAGTTGCAGTGCCAATGTTTTTGGTTGAAAATGAAAATAAATATTTGAAATTATCGCACACTATAATTTATATATACCCCAAATTTGCTTGGGCTTTGCTTTAATTTGTACAAAACGACAAAAATGTGAAAAACAACGATGCTACAATTTCTTTTCCAAAAAGTGGTCGAACTCTCCCGGACTTACAATATATATATATATATATATATATATATATATATATATATATATATATATAAAGTGTGTAATGTATGTAAAGTATGTGAAGTATAAATGAATGCACAGTATATGTATAGAGTATATGTATTGAGTATATGTTTAAAGTACTGCACGTGCTTCACAGAATCTGGAAACAGAAACAGAACGGTTGTGCGTATTGGTAGATCTCGTACGTAGAGTGTGTGAAAGTATGTATGTACGACTCACGTTAGATACCACGATGCATGAACTGTCATATTTTCTGCACGTTTTCTAGTACACTGTTGCGACTCCCGTCTAGCGGCGTGTAGTATAAACTTTAGAGGCGCGAAGTTCGAAACGGATCACACGAATGTAATAGGAAAGGGAAACGAAGTGAAGTTTCGTACAAGCCCGAGGGATTTGAAATAGTCAGAGATTCTTTTAATAAGTAAGCTTCAAGATTATAAATTAATCAATACCCACTTGGAAACGGGTGTTTGAATAAATGAACTCCACTTTGATCCCTTCTCCTAAGTGTGTAAAATCAGAGCAATGTTGTTAAACGCTTGTTTTTGTAAAAATCGATAACCGAGACGAGTCAGATTAACGAATAGGAATTTAGCTAACTAATTAGGAAATTTGCGATTGGCTCTTAGGAACTAAGACATTTTGGTAAAGAATAAACAATGTAAAACCGATGGATCTTTTGTGAGGGACACTCGGGCCCTGAGAGCGAAAGCGAACGGACGTTCAATAAAAGTTTACCTTATTTGTATTATTTCAAATCGTTCATTGAGTTCAGTAAAGTTCTTAGTTATTTGTGTTAAATTGTTTTATTACATTATTATTATCGTTAATATTATTTCTACAACTAAAATCCGCGTCCAGTGAGCAGAACGCCTTAGCGTTCCACGGGCATCGTCCCACGCCTGGTTTCTCCAAGGGAAGACGACATTCCCCAGACGGCCACGCAACAGCACACATATCATTGCGTTTTTCATGGAAAGCACATCGTACGGTGTTTCATCGCAGACATTGCTTTTAGGGAAGGAACAGCTGCGACAGGTACGATTACACAATGTTAACGACAACGTATACAGCGTCGTCATCGACGCCGCTAGCGTTGTTGCTATTATTGTTGCGGTCGTCATCAGCGTTGTTCGCGTTCTGTTTCTTGTTGTACAATTCGGTAATATCCTGGATGCAAATGTCAGTTGGCAGGAGATGCTGTAACAGCCATTCCTTCTTATCCAATCCCTTCACGTACACTGCATCAATGTTAGCGAGCTGTCGGGATCGAGATTATTCTTTCGATAATCGCCGCCGCCGCCGCCGCCGCCACCACCACCGCCACCGCCAACGCCAACGCCACCACCACCACCACTACTACTACTACTACTACTACTACTACTACAAACACACACACACACACACACACGCACGCACGCACGCACGCACGCACGCACATGTTATATATTCTATACATGAATAAGAGCATACAAATTTTTATTGAAATATATTTTAGCATACAAGGAGACGCACATGCAAATACACGTACTATTTTTTATGTGACATAAATTTTGTATTATTTTTACTCCTCCCCCTCATCCTCATCATTATACATAGGTTATGATGCATATGCAATAACAAATTAAAATCGTCATTAACAGTACTATGACATGATATATCGCGACCGATCAATTCTCATCCTAATGGGGTAGGCTTCCTACCAATCGACAATATATCTCTGTCCGGGACGAGGAAAGCATCTTATTATCATATTATATAATACATTTTCTGTTTGTTCGTAATACAAATTTACATCACTGCGCAGATGTGTTAGGTCCGAATGATGCATTGAGAAAAACAAAGTACTCGCGGCAACGAAATTGTAACTGTACAAATAATCCCCATCTTCTCAACTCTCTGTATCACAAATGGAAACAGATCCCTCATTGTCGCCAGAAGAAATATCAGCAGCATATGAAGGGCGTGAAAAGCGTCGTTTATCAGTTGATTTACCTCCTCCAAAAATGTCGAAACCTGACACTAAGTACAGTATAACATTTCCTTATTTTAGTTTTCAAATTGTATCTACATTGATTGAAAAAAAATATCCGCGACAACGGAATTACTCATCGGGACTGCCCCCGGTATCGGTAAGGGCTAGGAATTGTATTAAGATTGAAGAACTTTTTAATCAATTATTTGAACTTATACAAGGGGATTGTGATACTTCAGATAATATTTTTTAAGTTGCATAATGTCTTTTCTTTAGGCATTGAGAAAACGGACTAAATGAGCGGGATTTCAATGGTGTCTTACAAAGTCTTGCGTACCGTTCATTCTGACTGCCCCGGTATCGGTAAGGGGCTATTTCCTCAGGTGGTGACTGGCTCGGTGTCGGTAACGGCGGCTGCCTCGACGATAACAACGACAACCGTCTCGACAATGTCAATGACGATGACGGTACCGGTGACTATCTCGAAGACGTTAACGATGACTGTCTCGACCTCGATAACGATGGTTGTGTCGGTGACTGCATCGGAAGATACCTCTGATGTGACAACTGTCTCGGTTGCGAGTTAATACTCTCTACGACACGCAAAGTCATGCACATACAGTATATTGTAATCATTATGTACGTGCATCACATCCTGATTGTATTATATCGAATAAATCCTCTGAACACATATACGTACATTTACGGCTCGAACAATCGTCGTAGCCCCCAAAAGTCCTGATCTTCGTTGTCGTCGTTGAACGCCCAACGGTCTAAATCGTCTCGGACCTCGCGCCAAAACTGCCTGAAGCCATGCATTAATTTTCTACATTTAATGCTGTAGTATCCCTTCGTATATGGATACTCCGTTCGCTGAAACATACGAGCAACTATAGGAAACATGTGCTTTTTATGAAAAGACCTCGTAGTCGCTACGTACAAATATCACTTACCAAATACTCCTTCATCTCGTTGCTGTCGTCGCACCACATCCTGATTGAAACGCGTAATGATCTCTCGCAGTGGCGTGTCAACATTTCTTAAAGACTGTGATAAGCACGATGCATGGTGGGGATATCCATCGCACAGTAGGGGCTGCCGAATCGTTATCACCATTGCACATTCAGGTATCGTGATCCTTGTTCACTGTATATGCACTGTTCTTCTCCTTCTTCTCGCTATCCTTCTTCTTCTTCGTTGATTCAGAACTGTGCTCACGTATGCTTCCACACCCTCGAGCCAACATATATACCTACCATGTTACTATCGATAGGTTCCCACGATGTATATTTTTTCTTTTTCCGTGAATACTTCATACATCGATACTTGCTTCTTCCATTTATATTCTTCTCATTATACACTTCTCACTGTACACTTCTTCCTGCACTGTTTTTTTCCCTATCGTCACGTTTTTTCACCTTCTTCTTTTCCTTTTTCATATTGTGTACAACTTCACTATCCCCACCACCAACAAACTACACTTTGCATATGTGTGAGTGCAAAGCTCTATAAAAGTGGTACCGATCGGTCTTGCGGACCACATTACATCGTGTACGTTCGCGCTTACACAGTTAGTATCCATAACCGTTCAGTAGACTCAGCTGTAGTGCGTATTCAAAATGTTCAACCGACATTGCGACGCTGCTTCCTACATGGGCGAAAACCACCTCAACCGCTGTAACAATCAGGATTTTCCTACTACACAGCACCGTTCGAATCTAAGGTACATATACGTCCGTATACTTTTCGATTTACACGAAAACGTTCGATGCATTAACTCTGCGTGTTTCTTACAGTGATACATCTGCACCATCGCCGAAGAAAACAATCTTACGAATCATGGGACGTGATTATCCATTGACATTGACCACATACAAACGCATCGCAATTGGAATTTGTATCGATCAGGATTCGTGTCGCGTTGAAATCGCGATAGTCGACAACAAATCCAACGAACTGTGTTTCCCCATGTCTACGTGGAAACTTCTGCTGCAGCAAGAACCAGAGATACTTCAACGTTTCCGTAACGACACAACTCCATCGCATCAAGACCCTATCGTCGTCGATCATTTACGCATCGACTTCACGCGAATCAACAGTCAACGAATTACCAAAATATCGGATAGCAGTTCAACCATATACATGACCGAAGCTACGATACGTCAAATGTTTAAATACGATCGCTGCATCGATCAGACGTTCTCGTGGTTGTCGGAAATTCTAGACTCCGTAAGCATCAAATACGCTTCCTTTGTAGCCATTATACGTGCCGCTACGACACCGATCGCGGACTATGACAAACTTATTTCCGAAAGCGAAGTATTCGAACCGCATTCTTTGTTAGATTGTGAATTATTAGCGTTATGCTTGGATTCCATTATACGTGATGCTCGCAACTGTGGAAAAATATGCATCGGTGCAACGCCGGCGAGGGATCCGAATCGCAACAATGCCGAACAGTTGACAGTGGTAGAGGGAGGAGTGGGGGGACGCGAGCAGGGTCGAGACGAAAAAGCATGAGATCGGGAGAGTCGCATCTGAGCGTCGATATTAGTTGGATTGTACCGATTGTAGTTCGAGTAATTTCTAGGACAAAATAAAGATTGTCTACAGATCAGAAGTGGGATATACGTGTTGTTTTGTAGTCTGCAAACCATGGATAAGGAAAAGCGAAGCAGACGCCGATCTCGTGGGAGGAAGGAAAGACGTTCCCGGTCACGAACTCCCCGAACAAATCATCGGAAGTCTCAATATCGCAGCCGAAGCAGAAGTTACAGTGCCACGAGCAAAGAATCTGACTTCGCCAGGCTTGCAGATGTGCTATCAGGTATCGTAACGTCGGGCTCGAATAAGCCGGTCAATAATCACTTTATTAACGAAAAGTTTCTACCGGAATTTGATCCCCTAAAGGGAAGTACCTCGGCTAGTGACTGGATCGAGAAGGTTAACACGAGTGCAACGGGGTATGGTTGGGATGATAAAGTTAAAATGTATCTCGCCATTTGCAAATTAAGGGGAAATGCCAGATTATGGTATGACGAACTCCACGATACTCAGGTCTCTTGGCCAGTTTTCACGGCGGAATTAATTAAGCAATTTCCGGGGGACACAAGTTTTGGTAAATTATTCGAAGAGGCGGCGAACTGTAAATGTCAGCCCGGAGAGAATTTAATGACCTACTGCTTAAAGAAATTAGGGAAGATATCTAAGCTGCGATTAGAGATCCCCGAGCACAAACTTACCGATTTTGTCGCTCATGGCATATGTGACAACGGTACGCGCACTACGGTTCTGGCGGCCCGTTGCAAAACGGTAGCGGTGTTAAATGATTGCCTTAGTATCTTTTCCTCCGCGGAAGCTGCCTCTAAGTCGAAGGATTCGAAACGTCACCATCAGCGCAATACTACTACAGATAATACCGAGAACAAAACGAGTAGTACTCTTTCCGAACCTAAGTGTTTTAGTTGCGGTGCCACTGGGCATTTCAAACGGGACTGTCCCAAAAGGGCGAGCAGCACTGCCGAGTCGAGTAGAAAGAACGCAAATTATTTACAAGGTAAACCCGTTTGCAGTTTCTGTAAAAAGGTCGGGCATACGGAAGAAAAATGTTTCCGTAAAACTAATAAATCGGACAAAACTAAGTCGGCATGACCGACCGTGGCAGAGGAAGCCTCTTTCACATCTGGCGGTAGCGCGTTAAATGTCGTATTGGTCGAAGCAGTTAACTCGCGGAAGATAAGAAAATCCTGCAGCATAAATGGGAAGCAGGTAGAGTGCGTAATAGATTTAGGAAGTGACTGCTCAATTATTAGGGAAGGTGAAGCTCGAAAACTAGATTTGAACTTTGATGTAGCGAATTCTGTTCTGACCGGATTCAGTCGGACCCAAGTCCTACGAATAGCGTCGTCGGTTGTAAATCTGGAAATCGATAACATCAAACTCAAAATAAAACTCTTTATAGTTGCGGATAACCAACTGACGTCGGCCGTGCTGATAGGCCGCGAAATAACGAACACGCCAGGAGTGATAGCTGTTGCGGATGTAACCGGGATTAAGGTAATGCGGGAAAATAGTACGAAGACAACGTCCGAGTCTCGACCAGATAAGGTACCCAATGGTCGTCACGCCAATAGTATCACTGCCGATCAGGTGTTTAGCCCGGACCTCCCCGAAGGGGATAGACAGCGACTCTTGGACACTTTGAATCATTACAGATCAAGTGTCTCATTAAATATGGACGAGTTAGGGAAAACAGACGTGACTGAGATGCGAATCGAATTAATAAGCGATCAGCCGGTTCAACGTAGGCCGTATCGTATGTCACTGTCCGAGCGCGAGAGAGTCAAAGAAATAATTGCCGAATTAGAAAGGAATGGAATTGTACGGGAAAGTAATTCCCTCTATGGGAGTTCGGTCGTGCTAGTGAAGAAAAAAAATGGCGACGACCGTGTTTGCATAGACTTTCGCAACCTAAACAAAATCACAAAACGCGATAAATATCCATTGCCCTTAATCGAAGACCAGATTGACAGATTGGGGGGAAAATCGTTTTTTTCGTCACTGGACCTAACGTCCGGATTCTATCAAATACCGATGCACGTAGATTCCGTAGAGAAAACAGCTTTTGTCACGCCGGACGGACAGTACGAATTCTTGCGCATGCCCTTTGGGTTGGCGAACGCACCTTCAGTGTTTCAGAGGGCTATGAACAAAACCCTTGGGGAGCTCAGATTTAGGACAGCGTTGGGGTACATGGACGATATTTTAATACCATCCGAGAACCTGGAGGAGGGCTTTAAAAGCCTAGTGTTAGTGTTAGAGGCCCTAAGGAGGAACGGTTTTACATTAAATTTGAAGAAATGCAAATTCTTCCAGCGCCAACTGGAATATTTAAGCCGTGAAATGTCGAAAGAAGGGGTGAGACCTGGCGCACTTAAGATAAACGCGGTGGTTAATGCACCTGCACCTAGAAACGTGAAGGAAGTTCGACAATTTCTGGGGCTATCGGGGTATTTTCGCCGGTTTATTAAAGACTATGCTAAAAAGGTAGCACCCCTGACTGATCTATTACGTAAGGATGTACCATGGGTTTGGGAAACGCGACAATCAGACGCCGTAAAATTAATAAAGGAGGCACTTTCGGAACGCCCCATTCTGGCTATTTATGATCCGACCCGACCAACCGAGGTCCATACGGATGCGAGTTCGATCGGTTTAGGTGCAGTCCTGCTTCAAGAAACAGATGGGCTAAAGAGGGCCGTCGCGTATTACAGCCGCAAAACGTCGGTAGAGGAGAGAAACTATCATTCCTACGAGTTAGAAACCCTCGCGGTTGTGTCAGCGCTTAAGGCTTTTCGAGTGTATCTGTTAGGCATAAAATTTACGGTGGTGACAGATTGTAGTGCAGTGCGTGCGACTGCAGCGAAAAAGGAGATCGTTCCGCGTGTTGCCCGATGGTGGATGTATTTGCAGGACTTTGAGTTTGTTATAGTTTACAGACCTAATTCGCAAATCACTCATGCAGATTATCTAAGCAGGAACCCCGTAGAATGCTTAATGGTAGATATCACTGCGGCGGAGTGGATACAGGTGGCACAGATGCAGGATGACGGAATCTCTGCGATAAGAAAACTGCTAGAAACTGGAGACGTCCAACGGGAAACGAAACAGTATTTTGAGAAGTATAACCTGAAGGGGGGCGTCGTGTTCCGTAAGACCGAATCAGGAGATAAGTGGGTCGTACCTCGCGCGGCTCGATGGAACGTTGTTAAAATGTACCACGACGACCTTGGGCACTTCTCTCTCTCGATAAGACGTTGGGAAAAATTCAGGAAAACCATTGGTTTAAGGGAATGAGGAAGTTTGTCGCAAAGTATGTGAAAGCATGTCTGAACTGTCTTTATTACAAAAACCCGTCGGACCGTAAGCCAGACGATTGCACCCCATCGATAAAGTTGCTATCCCCTTCCATACGCTGCACTTGGACCACCTCGGTCCTTTCATAACCAGCAAAAAAATACGCAAATTTTGGTGGTCGTAGATGGATTCACAAAATTCTGTATTATTGAGCCCGTACGTGATACCAAAGCCAAGTGGGTTTTGAAAACCCTCGACCAAATGTTCGTGGTGTTCGGGGTGCTCACACGCATCATCAGCGACAGGGACACCGCTTTTACATCCCACATGTTCTCTGCCTTCTGTCAGGAGCATGGCATAAAACATATTTTGAATGCGGTTGCTACTCCCAGGGCAAACGGACAGTGCGAACGAATGAATCGCACGATCCTTGGTTCCCTCGCTGCCACCAGCGCCGGGTGCCCCGAGGATGAGTGGGACAAGCACCTCAAAAAGGTACAAAGTGGACTGAACGTTACAACGAATCGTACTACTCAAAAAAGCCCGGCGGAGCTCCTGTACGGATACCAGCCACGCACACCCGCGGACGCCGCGTTGCTGAGTGCCATTCAGACGACGTTAGATAGTGTTGATCTTAGACAATATCGATCAGAAACCAAGCGGCGTATAGACGCCAGTCAGACGGCGGAAAAGGCGAAATTCGATGCTCGAAGATTCAAGCCCCCTCACTACGAGGTTGGGGACGTCGTCATGGTGGCTTCCAACCCTGCCGCTACTAGGCAGAGCAGGAAACTGGCACCAAAGTACAAAGGTCCGTTCAAAATCACAGCGATGCTTTCGAACGATCAGTACGAGGTTCGCGATCTGAGGGAGATGAAAAAGTCGGCTGGAAAGCGAAGTGTCGTGGCGGTGGACAGCTTAAAGCGGTGGATAACATGCGACGCACTCGAATGCTAATTTGTAAGGAAATAGAGCTATAGTATTTCCACCGAACTCTAGCATCTGCAGCATGGATTCTATGGTAATCCGGAAATTGTTACTACAGTCGGAGTCAAGTATTCTCTGGCCGAGCCACTGTGGTCACAGTGCTTGAGCTGAATGGAGACTTTGGCGAGGCTGGTTTCGGACAACAGTCGGAGTCAAGTGACCTCTGGCTGAGTTTCCAATGTCAGGGAGACCCATGTTTTAGAGAGCTTGGCAAGGCTGGACTGACAACTTCATTTTTCCCTCTTCCGAGAGTTTTGTCCGGATAGCTTCCTGGGCGGAGTCGCCTGTGTAGTTGTACCAAAGACTCTACTGGTAACATGGCGCTGGACAAAATTCACCTTAGCACTATCCTGTCTATCACTCCTCATCCGATCCCCTCGGTCAGACCTCCGCTCATCATTGTCAGAATTGATCACTCTGACAGTGATATGTGACCTTTTTAAGAAAGCAAATTCTCTCTCCTATGTTTCTAAACTAAATCCTCCCTACGTGAACTCAAAATTGCCGTCATTAATTGTGTGTTCACTCTGGTTTTTGTTGCTCTGCAGTTTCGATTTTCATTTAACGAGTTCTGTAAGAAAAAATGAGCCGAGGACGGCCCATGTATCAGTATGGCCGAATGTGGAAAAATATGCATCGGTGCAGCGCCGGCGAGGGATCCGAATCGCAACAATGCCGAACAGTTGACGGTGGTAGAGGGAGGAGTGGGGGGACGCGAGCAGGGTCGAGACGAAAAAGCATGAGTTCGGGAGAGTCGCATCTGAGCGTCGATATTAGTTGGATTGTACCGATTGTAGTTCGAGTAATTTCTAGGACAAAATAAAGATTGTCTACAGATCAGAAGTGGGATATACGTGTTGTTTTGTAGTCTGCAAACCATGGATAAGGAAAAGCGAAGCAGACGCCGATCTCGTGGGAGGAAGGAAAGACGTTCCCGGTCACGAACTCCCCGAACAAATCATCGGAAGTCTCAATATCGCAGCCGAAGCAGAAGTTACAGTGCCACGAGCAAAGAATCTGACTTCGCCAGGCTTGCAGATGTGCTATCAGGTATCGTAACGTCGGGCTCGAATAAGCCGGTCAATAATCACTTTATTAACGAAAAGTTTCTACCGGAATTTGATCCCCTAAAGGGAAGTACCTCGGCTAGTGACTGGATCGAGAAGGTTAACACGAGTGCAACGGGGTATGGTTGGGATGATAAAGTTAAAATGTATCTCGCCATTTGCAAATTAAGGGGAAATGCCAGATTATGGTATGACGAACTCCACGATACTCAGGTCTCTTGGCCAGTTTTCACGGCGGAATTAATTAAGCAATTTCCGGGGGACACAAGTTTTGGTAAATTATTCGAAGAGGCGGCGAACTGTAAATGTCAGCCCGGAGAGAATTTAATGACCTACTGCTTAAAGAAATTAGGGAAGATATCTAAGCTGCGATTAGAGATCCCCGAGCACAAACTTACCGATTTTGTCGCTCATGGCATATGTGACAACGGTACGCGCACTACGGTTCTGGCGGCCCGTTGCAAAACGGTAGCGGTGTTAAATGATTGCCTTAGTATCTTTTCCTCCGCGGAAGCTGCCTCTAAGTCGAAGGATTCGAAACGTCACCATCAGCGCAATGCTACTACAGATAATACCGAGAACAAAACGAGTAGTACTCTTTCCGAACCTAAGTGTTTTAGTTGCGGTGCCACTGGGCATTTCAAACGGGACTGTCCCAAAAGGGCGAGCAGCACTGCCGAGTCGAGTAGAAAGAACGCAAATTATTTACAAGGTAAACCCGTTTGCAGTTTCTGTAAAAAGGTCGGGCATACGGAAGAAAAATGTTTCCGTAAAACTAATAAATCGGACAAAACTAAGTCGGCATGACCGACCGTGGCAGAGGAAGCCTCTTTCACATCTGGCGGTAGCGCGTTAAATGTCGTATTGGTCGAAGCAGTTAACTCGCGGAAGATAAGAAAATCCTGCAGCATAAATGGGAAGCAGGTAGAGTGCGTAATAGATTTAGGAAGTGACTGCTCAATTATTAGGGAAGGTGAAGCTCGAAAACTAGATTTGAACTTTGATGTAGCGAATTCTGTTCTGACCGGATTCAGTCGGACCCAAGTCCTACGAATAGCGTCGTCGGTTGTAAATCTGGAAATCGATAACATCAAACTCAAAATAAAACTCTTTATAGTTGCGGATAACCAACTGACGTCGGCCGTGCTGATAGGCCGCGAAATAACGAACACGCCAGGAGTGATAGCTGTTGCGGATGTAACCGGGATTAAGGTAATGCGGGAAAATAGTACGAAGACAACGTCCGAGTCTCGACCAGATAAGGTACCCAATGGTCGTCACGCCAATAGTATCACTGCCGATCAGGTGTTTAGCCCGGACCTCCCCGAAGGGGATAGACAGCGACTCTTGGACACTTTGAATCATTACAGATCAAGTGTCTCATTAAATATGGACGAGTTAGGGAAAACAGACGTGACTGAGATGCGAATCGAATTAATAAGCGATCAGCCGGTTCAACGTAGGCCGTATCGTATGTCACTGTCCGAGCGCGAGAGAGTCAAAGAAATAATTGCCGAATTAGAAAGGAATGGAATTGTACGGGAAAGTAATTCCCTCTATGGGAGTTCGGTCGTGCTAGTGAAGAAAAAAAATGGCGACGACCGTGTTTGCATAGACTTTCGCAACCTAAACAAAATCACAAAACGCGATAAATATCCATTGCCCTTAATCGAAGACCAGATTGACAGATTGGGGGGAAAATCGTTTTTCGTCACTGGACCTAACGTCCGGATTCTATCAAATACCGATGCACGTAGATTCCGTAGAGAAAACAGCTTTTGTCACGCCGGACGGACAGTACGAATTCTTGCGCATGCCCTTTGGGTTGGCGAACGCACCTTCAGTGTTTCAGAGGGCTATGAACAAAACCCTTGGGGAGCTCAGATTTAGGACAGCGTTGGGGTACATGGACGATATTTTAATACCATCCGAGAACCTGGAGGAGGGCTTTAAAAGCCTAGTGTTAGTGTTAGAGGCCCTAAGGAGGAACGGTTTTACATTAAATTTGAAGAAATGCAAATTCTTCCAGCGCCAACTGGAATATTTAAGCCGTGAAATGTCGAAAGAAGGGGTGAGACCTGGCGCACTTAAGATAAACGCGGTGGTTAATGCACCTGCACCTAGAAACGTGAAGGAAGTTCGACAATTTCTGGGGCTATCGGGGTATTTTCGCCGGTTTATTAAAGACTATGCTAAAAAGGTAGCACCCCTGACTGATCTATTACGTAAGGATGTACCATGGGTTTGGGAAACGCGACAATCAGACGCCGTAAAATTAATAAAGGAGGCACTTTCGGAACGCCCCATTCTGGCTATTTATGATCCGACCCGACCAACCGAGGTCCATACGGATGCGAGTTCGATCGGTTTAGGTGCAGTCCTGCTTCAAGAAACAGATGGGCTAAAGAGGGCCGTCGCGTATTACAGCCGCAAAACGTCGGTAGAGGAGAGAAACTATCATTCCTACGAGTTAGAAACCCTCGCGGTTGTGTCAGCGCTTAAGGCTTTTCGAGTGTATCTGTTAGGCATAAAATTTACGGTGGTGACAGATTGTAGTGCAGTGCGTGCGACTGCAGCGAAAAAGGAGATCGTTCCGCGTGTTGCCCGATGGTGGATGTATTTGCAGGACTTTGAGTTTGTTATAGTTTACAGACCTAATTCGCAAATCACTCATGCAGATTATCTAAGCAGGAACCCCGTAGAATGCTTAATGGTAGATATCACTGCGGCGGAGTGGATACAGGTGGCACAGATGCAGGATGACGGAATCTCTGCGATAAGAAAACTGCTAGAAACTGGAGACGTCCAACGGGAAACGAAACAGTATTTTGAGAAGTATAACCTGAAGGGGGCGTCGTGTTCCGTAAGACCGAATCAGGAGATAAGTGGGTCGTACCTCGCGCGGCTCGATGGAACGTTGTTAAAATGTACCACGACGACCTTGGGCACTTCTCTCTCTCGATAAGACGTTGGGAAAAATTCAGGAAAACCATTGGTTTAAGGGAATGAGGAAGTTTGTCGCAAAGTATGTGAAAGCATGTCTGAACTGTCTTTATTACAAAAACCCGTCGGACCGTAAGCCAGACGATTGCACCCCATCGATAAAGTTGCTATCCCCTTCCATACGCTGCACTTGGACCACCTCGGTCCTTTCATAACCAGCAAAAAAAATACGCAAATTTTGGTGGTCGTAGATGGATTCACAAAATTCTGTATTATTGAGCCCGTACGTGATACCAAAGCCAAGTGGGTTTTGAAAACCCTCGACCAAATGTTCGTGGTGTTCGGGGTGCTCACACGCATCATCAGCGACAGGGACACCGCTTTTACATCCCACATGTTCTCTGCCTTCTGTCAGGAGCATGGCATAAAACATATTTTGAATGCGGTTGCTACTCCCAGGGCAAACGGACAGTGCGAACGAATGAATCGCACGATCCTTGGTTCCCTCGCTGCCACCAGCGCCGGGTGCCCCGAGGATGAGTGGGACAAGCACCTCAAAAAGGTACAAAGTGGACTGAACGTTACAACGAATCGTACTACTCAAAAAGCCCGGCGGAGCTCCTGTACGGATACCAGCCACGCACACCCGCGGACGCCGCGTTGCTGAGTGCCATTCAGACGACGTTAGATAGTGTTGATCTTAGACAATATCGATCAGAAACCAAGCGGCGTATAGACGCCAGTCAGACGGCGGAAAAGGCGAAATTCGATGCTCGAAGATTCAAGCCCCCTCACTACGAGGTTGGGGACGTCGTCATGGTGGCTTCCAACCCTGCCGCTACTAGGCAGAGCAGGAAACTGGCACCAAAGTACAAAGGTCCGTTCAAAATCACAGCGATGCTTTCGAACGATCAGTACGAGGTTCGCGATCTGAGGGAGATGAAAAAGTCGGCTGGAAAGCGAAGTGTCGTGGCGGTGGACAGCTTAAAGCGGTGGATAACATGCGACGCACTCGAATGCTAATTTGTAAGGAAATAGAGCTATAGTATTTCCACCGAACTCTAGCATCTGCAGCATGGATTCTATGGTAATCCGGAAATTGTTACTACAGTCGGAGTCAAGTATTCTCTGGCCGAGCCACTGTGGTCACAGTGCTTGAGCTGAATGGAGACTTTGGCGAGGCTGGTTTCGGACAACAGTCGGAGTCAAGTGACCTCTGGCTGAGTTTCCAATGTCAGGGAGACCCATGTTTTAGAGAGCTTGGCAAGGCTGGACTGACAACTTCATTTTTCCCTCTTCCGAGAGTTTTGTCCGGATAGCTTCCTGGGCGGAGTCGCCTGTGTAGTTGTACCAAAGACTCTACTGGTAACATGGCGCTGGACAAAATTCACCTTAGCACTATCCTGTCTATCACTCCTCATCCGATCCCCTCGGTCAGACCTCCGCTCATCATTGTCAGAATTGATCACTCTGACAGTGATATGTGACCTTTTTAAGAAAGCAAATTCTCTCTCCTATGTTTCTAAACTAAATCCTCCCTACGTGAACTCAAAATTGCCGTCATTAATTGTGTGTTCACTCTGGTTTTTGTTGCTCTGCAGTTTCGATTTTCATTTAACGAGTTCTGTAAGAAAAAATGAGCCGAGGACGGCCCATGTATCAGTATGGCCGAATGTGGAAAAATATGCATCGGTGCAGCGCCGGCGAGGGATCCGAATCGCAACAATGCCGAACAGTTGACGGTGGTAGAGGGAGGAGTGGGGGGACGCGAGCAGGGTCGAGACGGAAAAGCATGAGTTCGGGAGAGTCGCATCTGAGCGTCGATATTAGTTGGATTGTACCGATTGTAGTTCGAGTAATTTCTAGGACAAAATAAAGATTGTCTACACAACGTACCCCAATAATGCGTACATGTCTGTATATGCTTTACCAATAAATACAATACTTTTTCATACGAATATCTGTATTGTTTGATACCTTCAACGATCCATTCCTTTCCTATCCTCGCAGGATATCACTTATTCCAAAAAACGGGTGTTCTTTCAATCTTCATTTCTTACACTAGGTATGTTACGATCTAGAAACATCCATACCTCTTATTACGCATTTCGAATAACATATATTCTATTGTATAGTCTCCTGCAATGTAACTGTACTCGCGCGCACCAATGCTGCGCAATATTCTCGGACGTTGACCTTCGCCTATTATATGTTTTTGGTGTGGTTATTACGCAATAGCCATGCAGGTTTCGACTTGCATCTCCTACGCGTCGTACCACCGTATGTTTCGACTATGTCCCTAGAGAGAGACGGATAGATTCATATCGTACACTCCTTGTTCGCAGGCGCGATCTGACCTAAGAGCGATACCGAAATGCAGGTTTCGACTTGCATCTTCTATGCGTCATACCTCAGTATTCTCGGAAGTTGAGCGAGACGAATAGATTCATATCGTACCTCTCTCTCACACTCCTTGTTCGTGGGCGCGATCTGACCTTGGGGGGATAAGAGGATTGCGGATCGGATTGCGCGCACCAATGCTGCGCAATATTCTCGGAAGTTGACCTTCGAGCATTATATGTTTTTGGTGTGGTTATTACGCAACAGCCATGCAGGTTTCGACTTGCATCTTCTACGCGTAATACCTCCGCATGTTTTGACCACGGACCGAGAGGATGAGTCATCGGCGGTACCATCCCCTCCCCCCCTGCCCCTCCTCCACGTGTGTGTGTGCGCGCGCGCGTGTGTGTGTGTGTGTGAGAGAGGTGTGTGCTCGCGCGCGCGTTCCGTCTCCACCGGGGTTCCCCCTCCGCGGTTCATTCCCACTTCGATGGGTCACGTTCCCCCCCACCCGTCTCCCCCTCGCCCTCGCTGCGGTACCCCTCGCCCCGCTTCACCCCTCGCCCTGCGTTGATTTAGATCTCTCTTAGGTATCCTACTAATCAGGTAACCATACTCGAAATCCTTTGGCTTCACGAGGATATCCAACAAAAGTACCTTTAACTGATCTCGGGGCAAATTTATCTTTGGTTGGGAGTTTATCCAATACGTACACAGTAGATCCAAATATATGCAGGTTGGACAAATCTGGCTTTTCTCCTTTTAACTTCTCATAGGGAGACATTCCACCTAAACTTGATGTAGGTGATCTGTTACGAATATAACAAGCTGTAGCTACAGCTTCAGCCCAAAACGATTGTGGAAGATTTGACTGGAGTAGCAGACATCTTGCCATTTCAACGATTGTTCTATTAAAACGTTCAGCGACCCCATTTTGTTGTGGAGTATATGGTAGAGTAAGTCTATTCTGAATACCATGACCTTTAAGCAGACTATCAAATTGAGTACTGCAGTATTCTTTACCATTATCAGACTGTAGGCATTTAACACTTTTTCCTGTCTGATTCTCCATATGACTTTTATACTGTTCAAAAGCCGATATCACTCCATTCTTCCGACCCAGAAGGTATATTTCAGACCATCTAGAGGCATCATCGATGAATGAGACAAAATATTTAGCTCCATTCAGTGATTGGACCCGAGTTTTACCAACAACATCTGAGTGAACAATTTTTAAAGGCTCATTACATGGTGATTTACTTTTTGTATAAGACAAACTAGTCATTTTTCCTCTAATACAAATGTCACATTCGGGAACTTCAATTTTTCCCACATCTAGACCCATGGTATCTTTGACTATTCTCACCACATCCTTGAAATTTAAATGGCCTAACTTCATGTGCCATTCTAGGAGCTCATCTTGATTGAAGTGAGTAGATGCCTGTGCAAACTGAGAACTCTGTGAAAGAAAATATAAATTATTCTTTCTGATTGCACTGAGCCTTACCGTGCCTTCATTATCAGCAATTATTGCTGAATCTTTGGTAAATGTTACACTAGGGCCGCTATCAGTAATCTTAGCAACTGATACTAAGTTTGATCTTAAATCAGGAACAAATAATGTGTCCTTTAGCTCAACCACTTTTGGGGATCCCTCACGATTTAATGAAATCATGACATTGCCTGATCCTTGAACATCTGTTGACGAGTTACTTGCTAAATGCAATGTCCCACAGGTAGATTCTCTCAAAACTTCAAACTTTTCACGGTCATTACATAAGTGACTAGTACAACCACTATCTAAAATCCACGTTTCAGCTGATAGTGACTTAGATTTTCTATTAATCTCTGATGCAGCACCAAAAGATATGGCATACGTCTCGTCTGCTGCATTCGCTGATTGATTTCTTGAACCGGAGCTGTTACTTTTACTAGGTTTTTCACACTCAGGTGATTTATGACCAAAAGTTCCACAATTATAACAGCGGATCTTACTCGATCTATCTGATTTATTGCTGTTTTGATCACACTCAGGTGATTTATGACCAAAAGCTCCACAATTATAACAGCGAATCCTATTCGATCTATCTGATTTATGGCTGTTTTTATTTGACTTCTTAAACTTCGATGCCTTGGAATAAATTTTAGTAGCCATTGCTCCTGCTGCTTGTACAAGATCATCATTACTTTGTGTGTCAGCATGCTCTAATATTTTTGCCTTCAAAATATCAGCTGATGGCAATTCGTCACGAGCTTCAATTGCTAACCTAAACTGCTCGAAACTAGCAGGTAGTCTATAAAGTAATGCTATTGCTACCACATCTGGATGAAAGGTTATTTTCATAGCAGCCAACTTGTCTAAGGCACCAAAAAATCGACGAACATGTTCTCTAATGTCGCCTCTTTCTTGAAGTTTAGTAAACAACAAGGTCTTCAATAATTGTACCTACTTCAAAGGGCCTTGAGGGGCAAAAACGCTTGCTAACTGAAGCCAAACATCTCTTGATGTTCCACACTCACTTATGTGATGTAGTTCATCAGCTCCAATTGACAAAATTAAATCGGCTTTGGCCATCTGATCTTTTTCAATCCAACTTCTACGCTCAACTTCTCTGGATGCATTGTCAGCACCAGTCAGACATGAAGGAATGGGATTGGTTCCGTCTACATAACCCCAAACACCATTTTTTATTAACACAGCTTGAGCGTGAATTTTCCAGGAATCATAATTATCATTCATCAACTCACAAATTTTAATCACACTCATTTTTACTCACGTTATTTCACGGCACGTGTTAGTGTAACCTCAAATTTCCTTACGATTAATTATTCATACATAATTCACACTTGGGCCCATAACCAGTTAGGATATTATGTTTGGTGGCCGTGCATAATTAATCAGAGTGTAATTATTGGTAGAACATGATTAATTTTATTGAGATTAACATAATATACCTTTAGTGATAGACAATCACATGTCACCATGTAACCAAGAACTTTAGTATATAGAGAAGTAAGTAAGTGTCTGAATATAGACGGAAATCATTATAAGAGTGATAGAGCAATACTTTAGTCAAGTATACACATTATTATGACGTGACGTATGTGGCGGGAAAATTTGAAACTAACAATTTTTTTGGGGAAAAAAATTTAATTTTTTTGGGAAGAAATTTAAGTTTTTTGGGGAAAAAATTAATTTTTGGGGGAAAAAAATTGATTTTTTGGGGGAAAACAATTAATTTTTGGAGGGAATATAAATTAATTTGTTGGGGGAAAGGATTTAATTTTACGGAGAAAAAATTAATTTTTTGGGGGAAAAAAATAATTTTTTGGGGGGAAGAATTAATTTTTTGGGGAAAAGAAATTTAATTTTTTGGGGGGACTAAATTTAATTTTTTGGGGGGACTAAATTTAATTTTTTGGGGGAAAATATTTAATTTTTTGAGGGAACAAAAACTTAATTATTAGGGGAAAAATTTAATTTTTAGAGGAAAAAAATTAATTTTTTCATGAAAAAATATTATTTTTTTGGGGGAAAAATTTAATTTTTTGAGGGGAAAAAATTTAATTTTTTTGGGGAAGAAAATTAATTTTTTGGGGGAAAAATTTTAATTTTTTGGCGAAAAAATTAATTTTTTGAGGGATAAAATGAAATTTTTGTGTGAAAAAATTTAATTTTTGGGGGAAAAGAATTTAATTTTTGGGGGCAAAAATTTAATTTTCGGGGAAAAAAATTTAATTTTTTGGGGGAAAAAGTTTAATTGTTTCGGGGAAAAAAGTTTAATTGTTTCGGGGAAAAAAAGTAATTTTTTGGGGAAAGAAATTATTTTTTTCGGGGGAAAAAATTATTTTTTTGGGAGAAAAAATTTTTTTTGGGAGAAAAAATTAATTGTTTTTGGAAAAAATTAAATTTTTTGGGGAAATAAATTAATTTTTGGGGGAAAAAAGTTTAATTGTTTCGGGGAAAAAAGTTTAATTGTTTCGGGGAAAAAAGTTTAATTGTTTCGGGGAAAAAAATTAATTTTTTGGGCGAATGAAATTAATTTTTTTGGGGAAAAATTTAATTTTCTTTGGGAAAAAATTAATTTTTTGGGAGGGGGGGGGGGGGAAATGAATTACTTTGGGGGAAATTTTTTTGGGGGGTAAAAAATTACTTTTTTTTGGAAATAAAATTAATTTTTGGAGGAAAAAAATTATTTTTTGCGGAAAAAGATTAAATCTTTTTGGGGAAACAATTTAATTTTTTGGGGAAATAATTAATTTTTTTGTGGAAAAAAATTTAATTTTTTGGGGAAAAATGTTAGGACGCTACGTGGAGGCGACAGGCAGAGTGAAACAAAAAGGAATTTGGTATTAACGATACTTTAATTTAGACATAAGGATAAACCAGGCACGGACGTGCTCGATCAAAAATGTAAAACATGGTGGGTCCCCATGAGGGGACGCCTGGTACGCTAAACGCGCCGGTAGATGGCGCTGCGCAACCGGGTCATCTAGAATCGCAGCTGCGCCGCTCGTTACTGGAGGTCCGCATTAACAAAAAAAATTAATTTTTTTGGGGATGTGACGTCCCACTATTTTTCGCGCGCGGTTAATTATAACATCTCCCTCATAAATCTCAACATAACTCCATCAGAATCCATCAAACTCAAAGTCTTACCCCTTTCCACAAACCACTGATCACCTTGGCGATGTACCTTAGCGGTCCCCATCTCAAGATGGTCATCTACGACCCCCCAAATCCCCTCTTCGCCTTACGTGGCATGACCACTTCCCTCCTATCTAATTTAACCAGACCACTCGTCCCTAAAAACCCCTCTTAAATCGAGACCACGTCTCACACCCTCTCTATGACCAAAGAAGTGAATACCCCATTTACCCCTTTCCAATCGAAACTGCTAAACTCCATTAAATGGGTTGAATGTTCCCCTTTCAAAAGCCTATGCATAACAACCCCGGAAGTCTAATTGCGACGAAATTAGGCGTACGTGACTGAAAGCCGTCTAATAATAGACACAATCCTGTAAAAACCCCGGAAGACCTACTACGACTTATTTTGCTAAATGTGTCAAGGTCCTTACCGCGCGTACCCCCGCAACGATCCTGTAAAGTATATAAATACAAGGACCTCAGAGGCCGGTTCATTACGATCATCATTGTCCTTCGAAGAGTCAGAGATTATTCATTGTTCTTCAAAGAGTCAGAAATCATAAAACCTGTTCAGTTTAAAACTTAAATAAGTAACATTCAAGGCGTTAAATTCAGTGCTCCTAAACCACACGGCAGCCACTGTAAGTGCCGACCACTACTTATAATACTAAACCATATCATTATCTTTATACTATTTCATATTACTACGGTTCCATGCTTCTCTATAGCACTCTTTATTGCTAATACTTATCGCTTTATATTATTATTCTGCCAATTTATCGCTTTATATTGTGTTCATTGCCAATACCTATCGCTTTATATTATTGTTACTAATACTTATTGCTCGTCTAACGTATCTCATGTTTATATATATATATATATATATATATATATATATATATATATATATATTACTACCTCTTATCGTTATATACATGTTTATGTGCCAATGCTAAACGTCTAACGCATTCTTATATTAACCACAAAGTGCATTAAAATAAACAACGCTCTTACCTCCAAATATCGCTTCGAGTTATTGTGACGATCCTCCGGCCGCGAAACATCGGAAACGTAACACGCTAGTGCAACAGCTGATTCCGGTTCGCGAACGCCGGGATTTCTTATAGTGTTTACAAGACTTACTTTCGTATGGGTCTTGCACAAGCCACACGGCTAGACGTATTTCGCGGAACTATTACTAATGGGTTGTATATCACTGCAGCAGTTCATCCAATTAGTCAAACCAAAACAGAGTGCTTAACGGGTGTCTCCAAAGCAAAGTGATTACCAACCACACCTTCCATAGTCGTTCGGTGCTACGAATCTGGCATTCGCGCCTGAACTTCCCGTCACCCCTCAGGGCCACGAATCTGGCATTCACGCCCTCGTTCCCTCCAATATTATGCTGTCTATGCCATTGTCCTAAAGACCTCACCCGGGACGTGACATAATTTTTTGGGGAAAAGAATTTAATTTTTTGGGGGGAATAAATTTAATTTTTGGGGGAAAAAACTTAATTTTTTGGGGGCAAAAAATTTAATTTTTGGGGGATAAAAATTTAATTTTTGGGGGAACAAAAATTTAATTCTTTGGGGGAAAAATTTTTATTTTTTTGGGAAAAATATTAATTTTTGGGGGGCTAATTAATTTTTCGGAGCTAAAAAATTTAAATTTTGGGGGAGAAAAAACTTAATTTTTGGGGGGAAAACATTTAATTTTGGGGGGAGAAAAATTAATTTTTGGCGGAAAAAAATTAAATTTTTGAGGGATAAAATGAAATTTTTGTGGGATAATATTTAATTTTTTGGGGAAAAGAATTTCATTTTTTGGGAGGAATAAATTTAATTTTTGGGGGGAATAAATTTAATTTTTGGGGGAAAAAACTTAATTTTTTTGGGGAAAAAATTTTATTTTTTTGGGGAAAAAAATTAATTTTTTGTGGGAGAAAAATTTTATTTCTGGGGGAAAACTTACTTTTTTGGGGGGAAAAATTTAATTTTTTGGGGAAAAAAATTAATTTTTGGGGTATGGAAAGGGAAGTTGTGGATCGAGCGTGGTCAGGTTGGCGCGCAATAACTGACGAGAATAAGAATGGTTTCGCGCGGGACGGTCCTTCTAGCCAACGTCTTACGTCGATCGCCAACAGAGAACTGTCCCATAAACAGTCAAACCTCACTTCAACGGCCGCATGACTCACAGCCATCCCATCGCCAATACGCCATCGACGATCGTTTCTTTTACTGCACGGCCTGTAACGTTATCCCTAAAAATAACAGCCGCACGAGACGGTCGGCCGACAATCGGCCGACTGCCCGGCTAATCTCTCTTTCGGTATACAAATGCCTACAGTTCATCCATCCTGACATTTTAGCCGTCCCGGCTAAACGTTGACATAACCAAGTAATGCAATAAAATAGGTATCAACACCAACAATACAATATCAAAGAAGATTCCAGTAACAATATGACGCAACACACAAATGTGTCGTATTACTACAAACATGAAATTATTACTGATATTAAAATATAATCTTATAATTAAATATAATAAACTTCCAATAACTGAAATTACGAGGCAATATAAGGTTTCATATTATCAGGCGCTACTACCCCATTGTAAGGCATTTGAATTACCTGAAACCCGTCGATATCGCCAACTACGTACCGATCGCAATCAAGAACTTTTTTGTTTCCGATACGGTCCTTTAAATTTAGGCAACAGTTTCTTATCAACACCTGCGGATGTATCTATGTTCCGAATCATTACATAATCCTCCTCTGAACGTGGTACATAAAACAACAATTTTTCCATTTTATCCTTCTGGTGCACCAAGCCGTCGCGCAATTCATAAAACTTCATCTCCGTCTTCTCTAGTTTCTCGCGTATTTTACAGACTTCCTCATCCCGGTCCTGGCATATCGAGAGGGTTTGTTCGAAATTATTACCGTCAATCACCAATACCCCATGACATCTACTGAGCGCATCGATATGGCTCATTCTTTTCCCTGGCCGATGTTGTATCTCGTAATCATACCCCCCCCCCCCCCCCCATAAACATGAGTCATGTATGAAAGAAGCTAATTCCCTTTAATTCACGAAAAAAGTTCTCACGCAAAGATTGTGAAATCATCTTTGCTAATTCCAATTGTACCTTTAACCATTTAATTCACGAAAAAAGTTCTCACGCAAAGATTGTCAAATCAACTTTGCTAATTCCAATTGTATTCTCGTTCTCCGTTCGAACACTGATTCCTCTGTCACTTTTTATACTTGACATTCCTTTATTAGCCACAAATCAATTCAGTGCTCAGATTTTCAGCTTCGGTTTTAAGGAATTAGCGGGCGAGGCCTGTAGTTGACACAAAAACTTTTATAAGAGGGCCATCTTCTGTTAAAAATGTCGTATGAAAATCGTTTTACGATGGAAAATAATAAAAACTTGGTAGAGACTAATTTAAACGAATCAAAGTCGGTAATAGATTAATAGCACATTCGCCAACCTGCACTAGTGATATGAAACATTTTGTTTTAAGTCGACTTCATAGTTTTTTCTTATACAACTCCCGCGAAACGGGTATTAAAATACCTAGCAGGGTCAAAAACACTGGGAATTAAGTATGTAAAATCTGACAAGAAGCTATTGGGTTATTCAGACGCAGACTGGGGTGGATGCAACATTGACCGACGATCTTATACTTGGTATGTATTTCTTCTTGACGATGGTTCGATAGTATGGAAGTTGTAAAAACAACGGTCAGTGGCGTTATCATCCACTGAAGCTGAATATGTTGCCTTGTCTGAGGCGGCGAAGGAGATATTATATTTAAGGGGTCTCCTTGAGGAACTAGGGCTTGACGAGCTAGCGGAGACTACACTATGTGTGGATAATCGTGGAGCAATATGTTTGGCTGGCGGTCCTATGTTCCATTCCCGCACCAAGCATATAGACATCCGTTACCATTTTGTTCGAGATGTGATTCAAAAGGGGCCAGTTGTTATTAAACAAATTCCGACGAGCCAGATGACTGCGGATGTCCTTACCAAGCCGCTGGTGCGAGTGACGCACTGGAGATGCGTTGGCGAACTTGGATGTACTACCAGGGAAGACTAGCTAACGAATGGAACGTGTTTCTTGAGGGGGCGTGTTGAGATGTGTATTCAAATCTCGTGTTCAAGGCACACGCTCAGAGACGAGGCGCCACCATCTGCACTGTGTTAACTATTATATATATATATGTATTCTTCCGATCTTCACTTCTTCTTGTAACACACTTGCCTATACAACACGTCTTATGTAAAATGCATCTTGCATATATAAGATTGAATAAACCTTCACAGAAGTTATAACTAATATTCCACTGGGTAAATGTGTAATTCAATCTGGTATTCCAGAATAACCTATATCTAACACGCAATCTTTGCGTGAGAACCTTTTTCGTGAATTAAAGGGAATTAGCTTTTTTTACATACATGAGTCATGTTTATGGGGGGGGGGGGGGGGTATTTCATCACATTTTTCATAATTTGTGAATTTTTGTTGTGTTGATCTTATCAAGCTAATGTACCGCCGGTCACTCTCTAGGAAATTTCACCACAAAGAAAACGTATATATGCGAGGAAAGATTGCGTATACGCCACAATCATTGGAATTTGTTTGCATCTGTACCGAGTGAAGAATGACACCTTTTTCTTCGAAAGGATAAAATGGAAATAATCGTTTTAGGATAATTTCATGATGTCGATGTACAATTCTTTTGTTCAGAGAGTCATATATATAAATCAAATTTATATCATAATAACATCAAATCCAATGGCCACCTGTTCTATCAGCACCTCTCTCTCTCTCTCTCTCTCTCCCTCTCCCTCTCCCTCTCCCTCTCCCTCTCCCTCTCCCTCTCCCTCCCTCTCTCTCTCTCTCTTTCTCTCTCTCTCTCTCTGTCTCTGTCTCTCCTTTTCACATCAGCCACAAGACAACCAGGACATTCTCTAACAGCTGATGGACTTCTTATTTACTTTTCGCGACATCATACATACATACTCTTCCATACAACATCTCATATACACTCATACACACACTCACGCTCTCGTGACCGACCTGAGTGCTCGGTTACACAGAGTAGTAGTATCTCGATAACATTCGCCGAAATTGTTACACTTCTATTGTATCACCTCGATTCTCAATCTCTGTCTCTAATAAACTGCACTGTTCTCAACATTTTTGAGTTCTCTCTACACAAACCGACATATGTGAATCCTCAAGTCGGCCATCGTTTGACACACATCTTATAGTTTTCTTATCTTCTTCGGTTAAATATTTCTGAGGAACATTCAAATTTAGATCCTGTGTTCTAGATATCAGATCTTTATTTTCTACATATACATACATCTTGGTATTTTTATATATTAACTACCTTTAAACTTTATTAAAAGTTTTTATATTCGAGACTTGGCGCACTGCAGCCTATCGAATGATGTTATAAGATAAGGCGCGTATGCAGCCTGTATAAAGTTTATTCGGAATAGCGCACAGCAGCTGACCGAGTGTACTTTATTTAATTTGGAAATATTCCAACCTGTAAAAAACAAAAAATTTGTAATAAACACTATTATATATCATACGTATTATTATTCATAAATGTAAAGGTCACTTACCAAATATAATATTTGTACTTTTATTTCTCCTACTGAGAAGAATAGAATGTCCTTCCAGGGGACTTGATACTAAAAAGATACACATTTGAATAGAGAAACAGGTTAGTAAAAATCTGCGCAGACTATTATTTGACTGCAAATAAATCTGTATACATGTGTAATGAAACAATAACCCATTCATTGAAAATATGTTCGTTTCATTATGCATAGAGCTTAATTAAAATAATAATGAAGCACACTTACATGTAAGAAAATAATGAAGATTTTTCGAATGCCAGGACATGTGTCTCTGTCGATACGAAAAAGAATAGAGCCACAGACGAGGTATAGGATAGACCTATCACCTTATGGATGATCGTGTCACCATCCAAACTGTGTTAGCGACCCATAATTTGAGGACTGAATGTAGTGGCATCTGCTCATGAACAGCGTCCAACTCAGCAACTACTTTGAAATGTGTGAAATGCTGAAAGGTGTGTTCCAGTTTGTATACGTGTGACTTGTTTAGAGTGAGTGTTTGACATAGAAGGCAGGCTTTTGCTACATTATGCTTTAGCTCGGTTTGTTAACGACTCACGCGGATTTCTCTCTGAAAATCCATTTCGAGGATCAAGACACTATGGCGCTCAAAAATGATATTTCTTCAAAGCTCGTGCGAGCTATAAATTGCAAGATGACATTGTTTATTAGCACTTTGCGTGTAATAGAACCCTTTCACGTATCGTACCACGCAAAGTATTAAAAATTGAAGCTGTTACTGACATTCCGGCAAGTTTCTAATGCACTGTTTAATCAGTCTAGTGAAGTAATAATAATTGGATTCTATTTGTAATTCTTAAAAGCCTCGCAGAAAGTTACATAATGCATGAGTGTCGTGGGGTGCTTTGATGCAACTGCAAATCCAGTTACTTTTCAAACACGCATTGTGAAATAAAATTTTGTCTAGCAATGGACATTGCTATATAATACTATTTCTGGCCTTGACGAATTTCAAGTTAGCTGGGAGTCGGCCGAGCGCGACAAAAACATCAACAACCTCTACCAAAGTCATTACATCACCGAACGGTGTGCCCTAACAGTTCGACGTTGTCCGCGACGGTGATCGGATCACTGAATATCTGTGCAGTCACGGTGGATATTATTTCGTCATTTCACGATTCCTGCATCAATTCCATCGATTACTGGACTATGTGGAAGGCCCTTTAACAAGATTCTACTGTATTACACTCAGTATCTAGAGGACTATTTTGGAAACACTTTATTTGAGTCCGAACACATTTTCCCACTGTTGAGAGATGTTTAAAAGCGTGAAGTGCTTTTGTAATCATGTGCAATGCGATTGTAGAGTCAGTGCTTATTTCGCGATAAAGTATTTCGTAGTGCACAGTGGCCCTGCGTGTTAGTAACGTGAACGCGACCGTAGAATCAGTGTTTTAACGCATTTAGAACTCATTCAGAGCCCCGGTGCTCTTATTGCTTCTTCATCGCGAAATTAATGCGACATATTTGTGACACATTCTATTCGGTACTGACCCTGCAGCTGCGGGACATTGGCCTGCGGATCGAATAGCTACTGCTGAAGGGGGATGCTTGTCTGCATGGATAGCAGTGAGACTGTTTGCAACGAACGGTGAGTGATACCTACTTTTTCATTCTTTCAATCTTTCTGCATGCCATCGAACAAAATGATTGCTGTAGCGAGCATAGTGACCACGAATACATACTTAGTAGGTACTCGTGAATAGTAACATTAATGCGTGTGCTTCCAGATGTTTAATACGCGTAGAAACATACAATAAATAAATTTTAAATTCGCGATAGAAGTTTTAATATCGCGTTTTAAACATTCTAAACTACTTAGATTTCTTTAATTTGCCAATCATTCGGGATGCTTAATGTATCGAATACGAGTTAAATTTCTGAAGTGAACTCTTCCGTGTGAGATCTTTTAAATCTTCTCTCTTAACAGTAATTACATTGAAGTCATTAGATTCTCTTAATGAGGCGCGAATGGAAAGCATTAATTTGGTATAATAACATATAATGACAGTCATTGTTGGTACTACCTGCTCAGTATGCTCGCTACTTTTGCTTGACCGTTGCATCTGCTAAATATAAAGAGACACTAGTGGCAATATTACGAGAAATCAAAAATGCCATATTTGCCATGTAATAATAAATGACAGCTGCCAAAGTGGCTGCTATATAGACTTAAATTTCTTTCCCCCTTGCATTAAAATAATTTTAAGCTTCTAAACCTAAAATTTTATACATCGCAGAAGATATTGCACGCGTGCTTAGTTTTAACTAGGTATAGCCGTAGCAGTAAGTCATAGTTTAAGAACTTTAGTCGTAAGACTTTTTCCAAATTTTTCAAAATGCACCAAGCATTGGTCGAACATGGACCAGAAATATTTCGTAGACATGGGTCACTTTGGTAGATATCTCCATGTTGGTGTGCTCAGTTAATTGGTAACGTTTCTCAAGCATTGCGACTCGTAAAACGGTATCAATCCGAAGTGTTTATTCGGCTGAAGATTTTCTTCATGGAATGCTTCTATTTCTCGCGTAAACGTCAACTTGGTGCACAAAATTAGCTTCGATGCATTCCGAGGCGAAAATCCATTTCGACGATCAGGACACTATGGCGCTCAAAAATGGTATTTCATCAAAGTCCGTTTAAGCTACATATTGCAAGATGACATTGTTTATTAGCACTTTGCGTGTAGTAGAACCCTTTCACGTATCGTATGCCGGAAGGTATAACAAATTCACGCTGTTACTGACATTCCCGCAAGTTTCTAATGCACTGTTTAATCATTCTAGTGAAGTAATAATAATTAGATTCTATTTGCCCCGAGTATTAGTTTGTCGCCGACATTGAAATTTATAGTAAAATCTAATTCTTAAAAGCCTCGCAGAGAGTTGCATGATGCATGACTGTCGTGGGGTGCATGGATCCAACTGCAAATTGAGTTACCTTTCAAACCGGCATTGCGAAAAAAAATTTTGTCTAGCCCTGTGAAATACAACTGTTCAGTGTTCAGTGAAGGGTGTGCATGTCATAGTGCATATTATTTCATGATATCTCGTTTCGTGGATTAATTTCGTCGATTACTGGACCATGTGGGAGGTCGCTTAACTAGATTCTAGTATAATTCATCCAGTATGTAGAAGACTTATTGAGGCAACACTTTTTTCGTCTCCTATCACGGGTTCTAACACTTTTCTCTGGTTCTATCATAGGTCTCCAGTATTGGTAGATACACGGAAAGTGTAATTTGCATAGCTGCAGCTGCTAAAAGTGCAAGTCGTGCAATCAGCGTTGCTAGATAAAATTATTTCCGGCCTTGACGAATTTCAAGTTAGTTTGTAGTCGTTGGAGTGAGACAGAACGTCAACAATCCTCTACCAAAGTCGCACCATTGCCGAACGATGTAACCTGCCAGTTTAACTTTACTCCCGACAGTGATCGGATCTCAGTGAACGCATGTGCATATTATTTCGTGATATCTTGATTCCGGGATTAATTTCGTCGATTACTGGACCATGTGGGAGGTCGCTTAACTAGATTCTAGTATAATTCATCCAGTATGTAGAAGACTTATTGAGGCAATACTTTTCTCGGCTCCTATCAAGGATCCTGACTGCTTAGGGATATTTAAAAACGTTCAATCTTTTGTGTTTAAAAACATGAGATGGATGTGCGTGTTAGTACTGTCAACACGAGTGTAGAGTTAGTGTTTTTACGCACCTAGAACTATTTAAGACTAAGCACCGGTGCTCAAATTGCTTTTTGATCGTGAAATTAAAGTGACATATTTGTGAGTGTGATACATTCTATTCGGTACTACTGACCTTGGTTTGTGAACCTGCTGAAGAGGTTGCCTCTCTGCATGGATACCAGCGAGACTGTGTTCAACGATCGGTGAGTGGTACATTTTATTTTTTTTTTCAATTTTTCTGCATGCTATTGAACAAATGATTGCTGTAGCGAGCACAGTGACCAAGAATACATACTTGGTACTCATGGACAGTAACGTTAACGCGCGTGCTTCCAATTGTTTAATACAGACAAAAGCAATAAATAAATTTCCAATTCGACGTCAAAGTTCTAATAACGCGTTTTAAATATTCCAAATTATTTTTCTTGAATTTACTAATCAAAGCTTGATGCTTTGAATACGAGTTACACTTCTTAAGTTTAATTACATTCGAGTCATTAGATTCTCTTAATAAAACGTGAATGGAAAGCATTAATTTATTACGGATTTTCAATTATATAAGTTAAAGTTCTTCCTCATACAAATAATAATAACTAAGATTGACAGTTGATATTTGTACTACTTGGTCACTATGCTCGCTACTTCTACTTTTCTCTCTCCGTACAATATTAAAATCATAATGCACCGACATTAAAAACACTAGTGGCAATGTTACGAGAAATAAAAAATGCCACTATTACCTCCTCGTATCTGGACCTCACATGGTGCCTTTATAAAATAATAGTATAATAATAAATGACAGCTGCCAAAGTGGCTGGTGTTTAAACTTAACTTTCTTTCTCCCAAGCATTAAAATGACTTTATGCTACTAAACCTAAAGTTTTATACATCGCGGAAGAATATGTCCGCGTGCTTAGGTTCAACTAGCCATAGTTCTAGCAATAAGTCTTAGCTTAAGAACTTTAGTCGTAAGACTTTTTCCAAATTTTCAAAAATGCGCAAATCAGTGGTCGAACATGGACCAGAAATATATTTCGTAGAAATGGGTCACTTTCGTAGGTACCTCCATGTTGGTGTGCTCGGACAATTGGTAACGTTTCCCAAGCATTGCGACTTGCGAAACGGAATCAAAGACTGAAGCCTACGATCTAGGTTAAGGGCCCAGATCGAGCCAAACTTACGTTCAGTGACTTTGGTTCGGTCTCGGTAGCTAATCAGAATTTTATTCTGTTTCAGGTAGGTATTTCTTCGATGGTTTTGCATGACTCGGTGCCCCTGTCACGCATCTCATCGATCTGTTTCCATTCCCTGCTCTTATTTATGTATCTCAACGCTGGTTTTGCATGCTCGTGCGTGCTCATCTATAGGTCGAAATTATCTCGATTGGCACCAACTCACTAAGTTTTTTCTTAATTTTCTTCCAGGCCGACCACATCATTACAAACAGGTGTAGTTGATTGTTTGAGCTTTTCTGGTTCAGTCCTTCGCTGGGACATTTTAAAAAAAACTAGTGAAAAGTAATATTAATAGTGAAAAGTGATAGTGACAGACGCTCAAAGGGGCCACTCTTTTTTTCTATCAATCTTGAGAATCATTAAGCGCCCAATGTGGCTGCTCGAAATTTTTCTTAATGTCTGAATTGCGTGGCGCTCCATGCGGCTGCTAGGAATTTAGAGGAAATTTTTTGGAACTTGTTTAAATACAAATTGTCTGTTTCAGTAATAGTGTTTGTGATCGCCCGTAATGCGATCGTAGAGTCAGTGTTTTTGCGCAAGTAAAACTAGTCGAGAGCTCCGGTGGTCTAATAGGTTTTTCACCGCGAAAGTAGTGTCATGCACGAGTCCAACTAGAGCTGCTGGGTTGAGGGCTAAAGGGGTGCTGAGCTGAGGGATGCTGAGCTAAGGGGTGCTGAGCTAAAGGGTGCTGGTCAGAAGGGTGCTGGTCTCGGTGTTGCTGGTCAGAGCTTATGAGTTTGCAGAGATGCAGTAGTCTTGATGACAGCGAACGGTTCGTCACTTTATAATTCTTTGAATGTGGGTGCACGCAATAGAACAAAATGGTTTCTGTAGAAAATGTAGCGTAGCCAGCTCTTTCGATTCTGGCCGTTCCAACACAAATACGCGACAAACAGGAGCCCATTTCACATGGTCGGTATTCGTTTCGGGAGCTCTTATGCAATATTTCGTGAATATGGTCTAGGGCGTGTAGGCAGTAGCCTCATGACGTGGCTCTTTTCTAAACCACATTCACCAAATGTTGCAGAAATGTTCCTAAAACGAATGCCAATTACATGAAATGAGCCATTAACCGCTGCACATACGTGTTGGAAAGAGCAGTATCCAATGAGCCGACCATACAAGGTACTCGTAGATAGTGACATGCATGTGTCTGTCTTAAAATCAGAAAATTAAATCAATACAACAGTTGCTCGCGATTTTTACAATTCCGATTAATAATTCGTAAAATAATCGAATCGATCGAGTCGAGTAGAGTCACGTTGAAAAATTTGAAAAGGTTCCAAGTAGAACCAATCTTCCTAGCAATCTTGCAGTCTAGCAAGATCCTTTGTGATCGCGCGTAATGCGATCGTAGAGTCCCCGCTTTTTTCGCGTCCATCTACGTATTTTGCAGAGCACTGCGGCTCTTAATTAGAGTAGTACTACCGTGAATTTGGAGTCAAATTTTTGCGTACCTGTGACTTGTCCAGAGCACCGAAGCTCCAGTTGAAATTTCTTCGCGAAAGTAGAGCCACTTTTTTGCGTGTGTAAAGTTCGTCCAGAGCACCGGCGCTCTAATTGTTTTTTTTATCGCGGAAGTAGAGTCAAAGTTTCGCTTAGCTTCAATTTTCAGCGTAGACTTACCAATGAGATTCTAGGCCCTAGAGAGGGCCTGTCGTGGGCCCTGAAGAAGACCCAAGACATGGGCCCTAGAGAGAGCCTAGCGCGTGGGCCCTAGAGAGGGTCCAAACGGGGGGCCCTAGAGATTGGGCCCAAAGCATGGGCCTTAGAGAGGGTCCAAACGGGGGGCCCTAGAGATTGGGCCCAAAGCACGGGCCTTAGAGAAGACCTGCAGCTTAGGCCCTAGAGAGGGTCTAGGGTCACCACGCTAGCTTGGAAGATAGCGATGATGACTGGGTGGACCGTATTCGCTGACCGGTGAGTCATATTTTGTACTTGCATGCGATAGTAAACACGAGTACCTTGTATTCCTGTATAGCAATCTTTGTGCGTGCAATTTTGGAAGGGTAAGCATCTTACCTAATTGCACGCAAAAAGACTTTGCCCAACGAGTCCATTTCGAGAGCAAGGAATGTAAAATAATTGAAATGGCGCGTTTAAAATACAAGAGGGTCAAATGTTGCTGCTCCTTTTTAATAAAATAACACATTTAAAAGAAAACTAGTGAAAAGTAATACTGACATCATTTAGTAGAAAAGTGATAGTGACAGAAGACATCTAAGGAAGCCTAGGCTAATTTATTATAGTTGAAGTATTTAAGGCCCCATGTAAAATCGCCAAGTAGTCACAGAATTTTATTAGCTTTGTTGCTCGTTGGCTGGCTCCTTATCTCTGATGAGGAAGTCACCGCTGCTTCCGTTTGCGGAAGCAAATGACTGAGCATGGAATTGGTATGGGTAGATCAGTTTCATCCCCTGGTGTTTTTGCCGAAAGGGAAAAGTTTCGGGCATAGGGGGTGTACCTTTTGGTAAACTGCCTGCGTAAGTCACCCGGGCCGATTACCCAATCTCCGCGTAAAGGCGGCTTGAGTCAGGTCAAGTATTTGCTCCTGACGAGTCGCATCGGAGGAACAGGAGTCGCCAGGGAGACGCCGAGCGCTTTTCCCTTTCAACTCAGACAGCAGGGTGGTAGGAACTGCGCCATCCAATACTCCTTTCATGCTCACCCGTAGTCTTTCCTTCTTAGCTGAATTTATTTCAATCGAGTGATTGCTTGACAGTTCTCTAGATTCGATATCTAAACCGAAGGGATCGATGGAACTTTGTTTCCATCCATCTCTTTGGTTTAGTAGGTTAAGGGTTTCATGTACAGGAAGATCGATGGAAGTTTGATTCCATCCATCTCTCTACGGGTCTCCAAGTGCAGCAACCTCCTCGCGGTGAGACCTGGTACTCGGTCAGAACCGAGCCGATAGCTGTGATTGTCAAATATTCTAATTAGATATAAGAATTGCTTTAGTTGTAAGACTTTTTCCAAATTTTTCAAAATACACAAAGCATTGGTCGAACATGGACCAGAAATATATTTCGTAGAAATGGGTCACTTTCGTAGGTACCTCCTTGTTGGTGTGCTCGGACAATTGGTAACGTTTCCCAAGCATTGCGACTTGCGAAACGGAATCAAAGACCGAAGCGTACGATTTACGTTAAGTGCCCAGATCGAGCCAAACTTACGTTCAGTGACTTTGGTTCGGTCTCGGTAGCTAATCAGAATTTTATTCTGTTTCAGGTAGATATTTCTTCGATGGTTTTGTATGACTCGGTGCCCTTGTCATGCATCTCATCAATCTGTTTCCATTTCCAGCTCTCAGTAGTTGACTGTTTCAGCTTTTCAGGTTCACCGTGGGGAAGGGAGTTGATGAAATAATATATTTAAACCGAAACGAGTAACAAGTGATGGTGAAAGAAGCCATCCAAGGAAACGTAGGTTAATTTATTATACCATAAAGTATTTAAGGCCCCATGTAAAATCGCCCAGTAGTCACTGAATTTTATTAGCTTTGTTGCTCGTTTGCTGGCTCCTCATCTCCGGTGAGGAGGTGGCCGCTGCTTCCGTTTCCGGAAGCAAGCGACTGAGCATGGAATTAGTATGGGTGGATCAGTTTTCGATCCCCTGGTGTTCTTGTCGAAAGGGAAAAGTTTCGGGCGTAGGGGGTGTACCTTTTGGTACACTGCCTGCGTAAGTCACCCGGGCCGATTACCCAATCTCCGCGTAAAACGGCTTGAGTCAGGTCAAGTGTTTGCTCCTGTCGAGTCGCATCGGAGCTAGAGGAATCGTATGGGAGACGCCAAGCGCTTTTCCGTGAGTAGTGTAATTATTGTCACAGACGAGGTATAGATAAATAAACCGGAATAGGACAGAAAGGTTAAAAGGCGAATGTGACATCGTTTTATTTTCATCCTCTTTTCTCTTCCGTTGAATGGAATATGTTCATAAGACGATCTTTAAATTGTTACTCTAACAGAAACATTTGTAAATCGCGGGCTCCGACTCTCAAAAAATTACCTACTTTTACCTGTGCCGAATTCTAGTTCCTACCACGCGTAGCGTTACAATCTGTTTCGAGACTTGACCGGGAACGTTGCATGCGACATTAAAATGGGAAGGGGGTGTTAGGAACCCCCAAACCGGTGACAGAAAAGTACATTGATTGATAGGTCTATCCTATCCCTCATCTGTGATTTTATCCGTGTTGAATTCTAATTCCTACCACGCGTAGGGTTACAATCTTATTTTAGACGCAATCGATAACGTTGGGTGTGACATGAAAATGGTAAAGGGGCTCGCGAGCCCCCCGAGCGTGTGACATAAAATTACATTGCGTGATGGGTCTATCCTATACCTGGTCTGTGATAGAGCTTCAGTCACCCGCTTCGTTTTGTGTTTCGCGCGACCCTAGGGTCACATGCCCGTCGGTAAGAGCGAGCCCTCTACGTACCAAACAAACCGATCACGTCCCGCCGCTATCGCGCGAGATCTTCTTTACCATCGTGACATTTCAAAAATGTTAACAACTAGCAGGTTATGATTGAATGACAGCCAAGTGACATTTATAAATTATGCTTTCGAGGCGACACCTACTGGCGTCAAGTGGAGGAGGAAAACGTGACGTCATAACTCGTAATCCTAAGGGCGGTATTCTCAGTCGTTGCTTATTCTTAAGATCGACTTAAGCACTTGCTTAAGACCCCATCTAGATTCTTAGTCGGGAAATAAGCATCGACTCAAGCATCGACTCAAGCATTTACTTTGTTAAGAAATCGAGATTCTCAGTCACTTCTTAAGCATGGCTTAAGTGCGTATGTATTCTCAGTCAAATAAGAACGTCTTAAGACGATCTTATTCGCGCAAAGTGAGGTTATATTTTCAAGTCAACCTTTTAGATGACTTAAGTCCGTCTTATACGCCATTCGACGCCATTACTTGGTAAGGGAAGCGAGTGGAAAGTGAGCGAAAAAGTGTAGCGAACCTTCAGAGGAAAAGAAAAGCTTATGAAAATGGATTTAATGGATTTTGAATTCCTTGATATGGAAGTTCTTAATATTAGCGATATCGAGGACACTGATATTAGCGATATCGAGGACACGACAGACGATGAAGCAGATAATAGGCCTGCTATTAGACGTTACATTCGTGACAGGCAAAATCCTTTTGAGCTTTATGACGACAATGAGTTTAAAATGCGATTCCGATTTAATAAGTATTCGGTATTGCATGGTATTTTGCCGGAAATTATTGAAGGACTTGCAAAAGTAAATAATCGTGGCTTGCCAATTCCACCGCAATTTCAATTGCTCGCGACCTTACGGTATTATGCAACTTCCAGTTTTCAGGTAATTTAGAAATATATATTCTATTTTTCACGTCCAAAATATTGATAATTAAAGAGTGTACACGAGAAAAATTATTTAAAGTACATCTATTTGTAGCAACTGCTAGGTGACTCCATGCAGCTTTCCCAATCAACAGTTTCTAAGATCATTTTTGGCGTGAGTAGTTTACTCGCGAGTTTAATCTCGGATTTTATAAAAATGCCGAGAGATGTAGAAGCACGCATGGAGAATAGACGATTATTCGTTGACCTTGGAAAAGGAAATGGAGCTATCGGTTTACTCGGTGTCGATGGAGCTATCGACTGCACGCACGTGCGATTAGTGAATACGAGATTCCAGAATATCGCTGAAGTATTTCGGAATCGAAAAGGATACTTTTCACTTAATGTGCAAGTAGGTTTTCATCCATTTTTTTATTTCATGATTAAAATATTTTGGTTAATCATTTATGATTGAATATCACTTTCTTTTTTAATCTCCAAGGTTTTTGTTTCATTTTTTAAAATTATGATCTTTGTTGCAGGCTGTTGTCGGTCCAAGAATGGAATTTTTGGACATAGTACCCGAGTGGCCGGGTAGTGCACATGACAGCCGCATATTTCAAAACTCTTTGCTGTATATGCGGTACTTGGAACAACAACTGGATGGCATGCTTGTTGGTGATAGAGGGTACCCTTGCCTACGGTTTCTAATGACACCACATCCAAATCCACAAACAGACGAACAAATGACGTAAGTATTCTATTTTTTAGAATTATTAAGGTTTTCATTATGAAAAAAAGGATTATATTTATTGATTGTTGTATCCTTGCAGTTATAACCATATCCAAAGCAGAACGCGCATAATTGTGGAGCGTACTTTTGGCGTGTGGAAACGAAGGTTCCCATGTTTGTCACGCGGATTAAGGGGGACGTCTCAGCGGGCCTTGAATGTGTGCGTACGCTCACACAAGCTAGGAAAAGCGTGTACGTATACGCGTGTAGTAAACAAACCGTAAATTACAACTTTCTCCCTGGAATCGGCCAGAAGGAAGTTTTTGCGGGTACAGTTGCCTTCAGTAGACATCAGTGCAGGGTGGTCTGGTGCGTTTGAACGCTAATAACCACCGTACGTTGAAATATTAATGAATTTATGAATCGAAAACTTAACAGAATGAGGCTTCAAGGCTTCTCCGTTGGTGGCGCTAGTGGTGTACCGCAGCACGTAGCACCAGCGTGACGTATATGCAGGGCCGACGCGAGGTTAGTTGGCGGCCTCATGCAAGAAAATTTTTGGTGCTCCCCAATTTTTGCACCTGTTTTCTATTTAATATGATTTGTCTTTACGGGGTGTACATTTCGTTTATGTGGGGGTTGGATTCCTTTATTATTAAGCGTGCGATATAGTTTTTTAGCGTCCCATTCGACTGGCGCCCTTATGCAGCGCATAACTTGCATAATGGTTCCGTCGGCCCTGCGTATACGCGATGTAGTAAACAAACCGTAAATTACAACTTTCGCCCTGGAATCGGCAAGAAGGAAGTTTTTGCGGGTATAGTTGCCTCCAGTAGACATCCGTGCAGGGTGGTCTGGTGCGTTTGAGCGCTAATGACCACCGTACGTTGAAATAATACTGAATTTATGATACGTGTACTGAGACAGACTCGAGAAATGACAGAATGAAGCTTCCAGGATTCTCCGTCACCGGCGTTGATGGTATATTCGCGCCATGTACCATCAGAACCGGTGGAAGACCAAACTAGCCGATAAATGTAGGAAAGACATAGTTGCCGAGACGTATCGAGAGTCGAATCGCGCTGTTGCCGCATTTCCCCTATCACTATTTTGCCATCAAGGAGGCTTGAATGAATTACGGCGAAGCGGTTGGAGAACAGAGATGGGCAAAGATAATATCTGAATAAACTCAAATAAAAGTATTGTCTCATTACGGGCTCGGTTAGGTGTACACGATGTGGACTTTTCGCTATTCCCATCACTTCTGTCTCACTCTTGTCCGGCGAAGGCGAGAGCGAAATGGAACGAGAGGGAGCGAGAGGCACTGAAAGCGAGCGAGGGCAGTACGAGATAGACGACGGGATGATGTTTTGTCTCGCTCCGTCTTTCGGACGCCTGACACTCCGTCCTTTGCGTTCGCGGCCGTCGCGCAGGCAAGGCGTTCCATCTCGCTCCCCCCTT
Source organism: Andrena camellia (assembly GCA_029448645.1). Classification (NCBI taxonomy): domain Eukaryota; kingdom Metazoa; phylum Arthropoda; class Insecta; order Hymenoptera; family Andrenidae; genus Andrena; species Andrena camellia. Next base: position 50,322,643 of record CM055677.1, on the reverse strand, counting down.
CGGCCAGAAAGAAGCGAGAAACGAACACTGGGAATTAGGGTTCTGTTCGCGATACAGGCTCAACGTTGCGCCGGTCCCGACCAGCGAGGACTTGGGCTGTTCGGCGGCGGCTTGTAATCCCGGTTGGAGAGGCATACAGTGTTGATAAAATGTAAAACGTCACGTTTTCAGTATTTAGTAACATACTGCTGAGATATTCCAGACTAAAATGAGTTCAAACAGGGTATAAATCGGATTATTTCTAGAACTGCACTTGATAATTAAATATAAATGTAACATTTCTAATCTAAAAATGCTAAAAATAATCCGATTTATACCGTGTTTAAATTCATTTTCATCTGGAAAATCTCAGCAGTATGTTATTGAAACGTTCATGCCGATACGATAGAAAATGTGAACGTTTTACATTCCATTAAAACAACCAAAATGAACAATCATTGAGCAATTCTAAACAATATATTTATTATATGATGAATCTTAAAAGTTGTTAATTATAATTGGATTGCCGCCGCGGCCTCCGCGGCGACCTCCACGGCAGCCCCCACCACGCCCTCCACCACGCCCTCCACCACGCCATCCACCATATTTTAAGCGTTTGAGCTCCTTTTTCATCTGAAACAGTACCATAAAAATTACATTCTCTAGTTTTACGCCTACATATGAGCCGTTATTTCTTAAAGTGGTATAAGTCCATTTATTCATACATTGGGATATTTAAGGGTATGCTTTTGAATCAACTTAAAAATATTCGCATCCGTAAATCAAATCGGGTAATGTTTTTAAAAATATAAACTTGTGTAATTTTATTATGGAATAATAATCAATAAAAATGTTAAAGAAACTAAACGATTTTTTAGCTACAAATCGACTTATACCACTTTCAATAATAATACAGTATTGTCTCATTACGGGCTCGGTTTGGTGTACACGATGTGGACTTTTCGCTATTCCCATCACTTCTGTCTCACTCTTGTCCGGCGAAGGCGAGAGCGAAATGCAACAAGAGCGAGCGAGAGGCACTGAAAGCGAGCGAGGGCAGTACGAGATAGACGACGGGATGATGTTTTGTCTCGCTCCGTCTTTCAGACGCCTGACACTCCGTCCTTTGCGTTCGCGGCCGTCGCGCAGGCAATGCGTTCCATCTCGCTCCCCACTTCGGCCAGAAAGAAGCGAGAAACGAATACTCGGAATTAGGGCTCTGTTCACAATATGGGCTCAACGCCGGTCCTAACCAGCGAGCACATACGGAGACAATACTGTACACACACATTCAACATAACTTACTTTCGCTATTTCTTTCTTCAACTTCTCCTCCTTCTCCTCCTTCTCCTCCTTCTCCTCCTTCTTCTCCTCCTTCTTCTCCCCCTTCTTCTCCTTCTCTTCCACACTTGCAGTGATAGTATCTTTCATCTGGAAATGAAATGATAAATGTATTATTTTATGGCAAATAGTAAGATTGTACAGCGTGATTCTCTCGCTAGAGTCCTCAAAGACAATAGTCTAAAAGCTGGCTACATAGGGGTCAACGTGACTCGATGCAGTGACAGTTCTTATTGTTGGATTAGTGTTGCCGAATACGAAATCGCCGGTCTGCCGCGTCCACCCCCGCGTTAGTTTCCCGGACTGACGCGGCAGACCGGCGATTTCGTATTCGGCAACACTAATCCAACAATAAGAAATGTCACTGCATCGAGTCACGTTGACCCCTATGTAGCCAGCTCTCGGTCTATAATGCCGCCAATAAACTGCGCCTCGCTGAGTTTCGTGGAAGTGACGAATTCCACGTTCTGCATTTCTCAACAGATCTTTGCGAAAATGGCGTCAATCGATGTCTTGCCGATGAGAATGGTACCACGCGAACTTTGTTAAAAATAGTCCGATTTACATGACATGATTTTAATCGGGAGAACGGCAGGAATTCATTGGAATCACTGCCATATCGATGCGATGAAGAATAAAGAATTTTTTAATACGTCGTAGTGAATCACGTCACGAGCATCGAAATTCACGAAACTCAGCGAGGCACGGCTTATTGGTGGTATCACCTTTGAAGACACTATCCAGAGAATCACTCTGTATAATAGTATACAATATAATACTTACATTATTCATATCGAACATTTTGTCTATGTTGCGTCCACGTGGTGGGCTGTCTATGAACGGACTGATCGCAACGGAGTGTTGCACAGATGCCTGGTTTGTAGAGCGTCATTTGTTTCAGAACGCACCACAGACGAATCCTCGGAGTCACGTTTCGCGTTCACGGTTCGCGTTTACGTTTCTTTTTGTAACGGGTAGAAGGATTTTGAGTTGTGTTGCGTTGTGTTTATTATGTTTGTTTTGTGTTTGTTGGTTTACTGTAAAATGAGTGGCACTCGATGTGTGAATATGCAGGACGTGCAAGAAGATATGGACAATAATTCTCCGTTTCGTCCGTCCGCAAGGAGATTTTCGAAACGGAAAGTACATCGCCAAAAGATGTCTTCAGCCCTTCAGAAGAAACAAGAAAACGCAAAAACGGCAGACGACACTGCCGTAGAACAAAGTCCAGAAGAATTGGCCGAGGAGCGTATAGTAGAGGAACTATCAACATCCGATGGACGAAATCATATGCATCAAGAGATAATGTACTTGCCATCTGATGAAGATACTGATACGGCCAGTTCGGGAGAAACTGAAGAGGCGCTTGAAGACTTTGATATAGAAAGTAACGAGGAAGAAAACTTCGTTATAGAAAAAGTTGCGACGAACAAGCCGCAAGAACAATCGCGTCTCCTAAATAGCAACGATATAATGAATTTCCCAAATGTGCTTGCTCAATTGCAAAAAATAGGTCAGCATGCAAAAAATAGGGAAAACTGTGGCATTGAACACCTACGAATAACTGGTGTGAAACGGTGTGGCTTTAAGAGCATCTGCAGCGTAATATGCACTTTATGCCATTATAAAGCTGAAATCCACAATCAATCGGACGAAGCTGAAGAAGTGGATAGGAATCAGGGCGCCGTTAATGCAACAATTTTATGTGGAGGCAGCTATGCCCAATTGGAACACACTTTTGCAGGAGTGAACATACGTTGCATGTCGAAGAGAGACTTCGTGAAGAATCAAGATGAATTCATCAAGTCCGCAATTGCCGCTGCAGAAGAAGAGATGCTAGCAGCGGCTGAAGAAGAAAAACGTTTGGCGATTGAAAGAGGCGACGTTCTTCCCGGATCAGGGATCCCTCACATCTCCGTTGTGGCCGACGGAAGCTGGATGAAGAGATCCTACCGCAGTGGATGTTACGATTCTGCGTCTGGAGTCGGCGTGATAGTTGGCTATCACACAAAAAAGTTTTATTTTACGGCGTTCGAAATAAAGTTTGCAGAATTTGTCGGATTGCCGCGAAAAACAAGAAAGAACCCCGAAAGCACACATGCTTCAAAAACTGGAACACATCTCGAGCATCGACTGCTATGGAAAGCGATGCTATAGTAGAAGGATTCAATACTAGCGTGGAAAAACGTGGGCTCGTTTATTCCACTCTGATTGCTGATGGGGACATCAGCGTGTATAAGAAGATTATTGATGCTGACCCATATAAGAGACAGATTCGCGTAAAAAAAATTGAATGCACGAATCATTTGTTGCAAAACTTCTGCACAAAAATGAAAGCGATTGTGAAGAAGACTACACCTGGACCATTGAGGCAAGCTGTGGAAAGTAGCATTCTCCGGATACGCACGGACATCGTAAAAGCCGCAAAGTTTAGATACGATCAGAATGTATCAATCGACGAAAAAACGAAGAATTTGCATAGCGACATAGAGAATGTTCCGAGCCACGTGCACAACTAAAATATTTCTGCGATGGAAAGAATAAAGAGAATGAAAGAAACATCGTTCCAGAATTGATGAAAATTGGAGTGTACCAGGACGTAAAAGAAATACTTCGTCCACTGTTAGCTCATGCGGAGAGCTTACTCTATAATACCAATAATAACGCTGTGGAAAGTTTGAACGCAATAATTGCCAAGTACATCGGCGGAAAAAGATTAAATTTTGCCGAGAGAGGATCGTATACAGGAAGATGTGCTGCTGCTGTCGTGGAGTACAACAGTAACCAAGTGCACTCGCGATTGAATGCGGTAATGAAGAAGAAAACGCCCGAGATTGTACGCCAAATGGAAGAAAAGAACAAGAAAAAATGGAAAAGAGAGCTGCAAAACTGAAAAAAGCGAATGTTGCACGATATGTACGCAAGAAATTGCCCTCGCACAAAGATTTCGATTATGGACAAAATGCACAGAAGCCAGACATGCCATCCGAAATGTATGAACTGGAGCGGGAAAAGCATATGCAAATGCTCAGTGATTGGCAAAAGCAAAGACATGCTATTGAAGAGGAAACCATCGGACAAGCAAAGAACCGCAGGTGGTTGCAGTACAAGTCCAAATTGTTGACAGCATCCAATTTTGGACAAGTGTGCCGTCGTCGACCTGACACGCTATGCGCAAATGCAGTGAAGTCATTTCTGTATCCGAGGATAATTACTGCACCCGCGGTGGAATACGGGAAAGAATGCGAGAAAAATGCTCGCGAAGAATTGAAGAAGCAATATACAGATATTGCAGAATGTGGAATCTTCATCGACAGCTGCATCCCCTTCTTAGGAGCTTCACCGGATGGAATCGTCGGTCAAGAGGTTATTGTGGAAATCAAATGCCCCAAATCAGCGGAGAACTTTACGCCGGAAGAAGCTATGGAAAAAGTACGCGCTGTCCAGCGCATGTTCACACGTAAAGAAACAGGTATTTCAATGAGCAAAACGCATCACTATTATTATCAAGTACAAGGTCAATTACATATTACTGACAGAAAGTACTGTATATTTTGCGTTTGGACCCCGAAGGGGCTGAAATCTATAAAAGTAGAGAGAGATGATGCGTTTTGGAAAAGAGAAATGGAGCCAAAACTGGTTCAATTTTATTTAGAATGCATGCTACCCGAATTAATAGATAGTCGGCACAATAGGTGCATGCCTATTCGGGAGCCACAATTTATATTAGCGGAGAGAGCGAAAGAAAAACCGAAAAGCTTGAAAAAGCGAAAAAGGTCTCCCTCCGAAAATAGTGAAACTATTGTAACGGTCCCACGTTGCACCGCGCTGTAAAGCGCGGTTTCACTGACTCTGTCAGTGGTCACAAGTGCCAGCTTTTACTCGCGGATCATACGATCACGCGAGTCGATCGACGACGTCGTCACTTTCCTAAGAAAGTGACGAAGGAAATAATAAATTTAATTCACCCTTTAATTTTTTCAGACACATTTCTAAGTTCACAGGAGCAGACAGATCCGGCTCGGTCAAAATGTGCCAGGCTGATACATACGGGCGTCGCAGGTATGCATGATGTTCGACGAATTATTGAAACAAACTTTTACTTTTATACCAAACTTACCGAAATTTCTGCGATCATTTGTTACAGGCGGACTTTTAACCAAATTACTGCAAACATGGTGTATGGGACAGTAATGCCAGGACAAATGGAATAATAAGTACCATATTTCAGGTAAAGTTGAACAGCTTATAAATCTACAGTACAATTTTGTACGCTTATAAAACAACCCTATTTCCTAATGTATTTCCTAATGTGTTACAGATCCACACTGCCTACGTCATCTTTCGGTATGAGCGACCTGGCAAAATTGTAGGAAGACCGTCAATGGAGAAGAGGAATTACACAGAATGAGAGAAGATAATATTACAGTATTGTCTCGTTAGCGGATCGCTGGTCGGGATCGGCATTGAGCCCGTATCGTGAACAGAGCCCTAATTCCCAGTGTTCGTTTCTCGCTTCTTTCTAGCCGAAGTGGGGAGCGAGATGGAACGCTTTGCCTGCGCGACGGCCGCGAACGCATAGGACGGAGTGTCAGGCATCCGAAAGATGGAGCGAGACAAAACATCATCCCGTCGTCTGTCTCGTACCGTTCTCGCTCGCTTTCAGTGCCTTTCGCTCGCTCTCGCCTTCGACGGACAAGAGTGAGACACAAGTGGTGGGGATAGCGAAAAGTCCACATCGTGTACACCAAACCGAGCCGCTAACGAGACAATACTGTATTCTTCGCAAAATATACACTTTTTTTTATCTCTAATTGTCCATTTGAAGGGGCGAAAGCTTGAATGTCGAATTTCAATGAAGTTGTATTGATTTATTGTGATGACTGTAACTTGATTAGAGACAAAAAGAGTATATAAAAAAATGTTCTATTAAACGATTTTATCAAAAAGGCACTAACAACTAAAAACTAATTCTATTCTTGTACTACAATTTCGATCATGTTTTTTTTTTAACTTTAATTAAAAACTTGGAACAGGATATTTCATAACAGAATATGAATCAATTTAGTACAGCATCAAGTGCCGAAATGAATTTGTTGCGAGATATCCTGCTCCACGATTTTATTAAAAGTGAAAATACACCACCGAAATTGTGGTATAAGAAAATAATTATTTTTTAGTTTTTAATGCATTTTTAATAAAATCGTTTATTATAAATTTTTTTATTTTCAAGTTTTTAGTGTTCGTGGATTAACATTTCACAGCTCAAACTTCTTTACAAATATCTTTTATTGCTGTATGCAGTTTAACAGTTTGTTTGATCCCTACAGTGCTAAAAATTCGTAAGGAACGCGAGTGGTTGATTTTAAGTCGATTGGATTTGTGGTTATGGGTCATTATTTATTGGTGACTGGCGACTGGGTTTAATGAGACATTCCAAAATATACGTATTGTTAGAGTACTGATCTCTAGTTTATATTAATAAATTTTGACAATCGTGGAATAACAATTCCGAAGAAAGCCACGTACAAAAGTATTAAATTGAAATATACCTTTATCCAAATTGATGTTTTAAAAAAATGATTACGTTATTACATTTGTATTTAAACAACAAACAATTCTTGTTAATAAAAAAGATAATTTGATGTATAGTTAGATAAAAAAAGAAAGCGTCATATGTTTTTAGAAGAATTATAGCATTTATAGATTTCATTACGATCGGCGTGTTACACTTCGGTAGTATAATCATATGTATAATCATTGCACATTGATTATACAAAATATTACATCCTTCTACGTATAAATAAAAACTATTGATACGCAAATTAGTATTGTTTCATTGACATGTTTCCTAACTTCACTACCCAACCTCTCTATCTTTCATTATTGCTATCCTCTTTTACGTTCAGCGAGGAAATAATTTAAATCGGACTACTTTCAACGAAACGGGCTTTCAATTCTGCAAATAAATTTTATCTGTAATATCGTTAATAATGACAGTTCAAATTGTTTCAGGTTTGGTATCTTTCCATCTTTCCTTCTTACACTCTCGGACCTCTTTATCTATCATTATTGCTATCCTCCTTTACGTTCAGCGAGGCTCTGACGCTAGACGCAGCTCTCGTGCCGTATTCCTTCAAGACTTCTCGATAGAAAGAGATGTGGCAACAGCGCGGCAGAGACGGAGAGAACAGAAAATGTGGCAACTATGCGTCAAAAATTCGTCTACTCAGAGTACCTGGTGATGTCACCACTGTAGAAGTTCTTTTTATCGACCGCAGTAGTTTCATTACGGTCCGTCTGTTTACTGAGGACGCTTCGATCGATTCGGGCCATAACAAACTTGAGACGGCCCCCTTAATGACTAAACTGATTTGCTCTACCTCAACTGTTGTGGCATGTGCTGTGTTGCACAACATGTCGTTAGTCTTCAATGACATATTGCCAGAAGATGATGATTTCAATGATGTTAATGAAGAAGTACCAGTGGATGTACCGCAAAATGCAGGAAACGCCAATGGGTTTGTTGTTCGTGAGGCATTAATTTCCCGGCTTTTCAATTAACAGACACGGACGAACACACAAATCGGCTCTTTTCAGAGCCACCGTGATGTACAAAGTCCGACTGAGCAACCTCCTCGTGGTGTACATCGGGTAACGCTAATGCCGGCGGCATATCAATTTTGATGCTTAATACGAAGTAAGTGAGGTAGAGTTACAAACCATGGCTATTTCTATTGTTTGGTGTGAGTTTGACAATATAGACTAGCGTATATACTATAAATTTTACTCAAATATAAGTTATTTGCCTATTATAATAAGTATATCAAACAATAAGAAGATATTTTCTACTTTCATATCGAAACTTGGATAATTGCGTAATCATTTTATATATATATATACATATATATATATATATATACATATATATATATATATATATATATATATATATACACACACACTGTGAATATTTTAAATGTATTTTTTTAGGTAAGCCGGTATAAAACTATCATAACGAAAATTAAGGTTCGTGCCAATACATTATCGGCGGGTGATTATTAAATATCGATTTGATTTTACAAATGACAGATCAATATTTTTATAGTCTTTACTAAACAAAGTTTTTATTTCTCGACATATCACAAGATTCAGTTACCATAGATCGAGGTGTGAGCAACGATATTATAAGCCTGATCTAGTCTCCCGTTGTTAGTGTATTAATGCAATTAATTTTAAGACCTTAATTTTAGTTATAAAAACCATTCAAGTGCAGTGAAATAATTTACTAGTACAAGTTTTGCGTTCTTTCTTTTCAATCACATAGACACTGATATTATAACTATACAAAAGTATATCAATGCATAAGCGTTTTGTTTTTGCATAAATTTCGTAGAATAATTATCAATCACATGCTTCTATGCATGTGCTTTCTGTAATCTTCATGTTACAATTTAAGAGCATGGAAACCTTAATAATTTATTTATACTGTACATTGTGATTCTTCGATTTTAACACGAAGAAATATTGATCAAATAAAGTGTCGTGATAACTTTACCGCATTTTGATCACACGCTTTTCTGTGAGTCAGTAGTGTACGTACGAGTACTTTTGCACAAAAAGACGTGTTATTTACTTTTTAATTTGTACTGAGACATTGGAAAACTGTGTAATCAATTGTTCATAATATGATACTTGCGTCTCATTCCACTCATCTTCGAATTTTAGTTATGAAGCTAATACTTCCCTCGGTGATAAGCGTGCGAGTTTAGATAATAACAAATAAAGTCTGTACAGAGAGCATCGAAACGAAAGAAAGCTGTAGAAAGTGTTGTACAAAGCAAGATAGAGAAGTTTAGTCTGTTAAAGTTAAAAATAAAACTCTTAAAACCAAATGTCAACATTTAATAATAAACATTTTCTTCAGGTACATCATGTTTAATAGTACATTTATCATTAGGAACACAAATTCAGTCTTGTTGCATATATAAAATACTTATAAAACATTTCTCCTTAACTTAAACGTACGATATTTTTGATATGTTAGAACTAATTATCACATTATTGATATTATAGGCTTACAAGCGCCCAATAAAGTTCTTAAATCTTCATCGCTTAGATAATTAAATATTTTTTCAGTACAGACATGTGGTAACCCAAGAAAATGAAAGAAAGAATGGAAAAGTTTATTACCTTGTTGCAACAACTCTTTCCTTCTTTCCCCGTTTCTAAAGTGAGTATTTATCGTACCAGCATATATTGGAAATTTTATTTTATAATCACCTGAACTTAAGACCTGCACTACATTTTTATTTCCTGCACATATTGCTAATTGACTTATACTTTTTGTCAAAATATTATAAAATGAGATATTAGCATCAACTTTTTCACTCTTCATACTTGATATATCTTCCTCACATTCATTCTGAAAATAACTTAGGTTTGTATGAACCCTTAGTAAATCTTGGTTACTTGCACATAAATTTGCAGTTTTAAACTTAATCATGTAATATTTAAGAATCTCAGCAATGCGTTTATGAACACAATAGCCACGGCCAAAATTATAATAATCATCATCAGAATCATCAGTGTAATATCTAGAATAAGATGAATAGATGCCAGCCTTAGCAATATCAAGCGCTAACTGTTTTCAGTCATAATAGTAATATCGGCACCGTGATTTAGGAGAGCTATAACTATTTCTTTACACCCGACCTTAGAAGCAATATGCAGCATGCAGTGCTGTAGCACCATATTCATTTTCAGAATCAATGTCGGCACCAAATTTTATGAAGAGCTTGACAATTTCTAGATAATTTTTTTCAGCAGCAACGTGGAGTAGTGTTGTATCATTTTTAGTCTCAGAATCAATTCTAGCACCGCATTGTCATACCACCATTAGTTTGAGCATTTATATTAGTACCCCTACTTAAAAACAATTTGGCAATTTTAACATTAATAAAAAATTTATGTAATAAAAAATGTAATAACAAAATGTAATAAAAAATTTAGTATTAATAATTTATCAATATCTTCTCCGCTAATTCCGCTTCCGCGACCGACTTCCGCAAATCTAATTCGTTTTTTTTAGTCATAAATTCTAATTCCTTTTCATTTTTTAGCTTCTGGTGTTCGTAGTTCAGAAGTGCTAATTTCCTCTCGTCCTGTATCATTGACCTGATTCTTTCCAGTTTCAATTCTTCGAGGTCAGAATTACCAGTTGTTTTTTTCTTTCTTTTTTCCACAGGAGCTGAAAATAATAGAAATAAGAGATAATGCACTTACAAAAAATGATGTTTCTACTATAAATACTCTTCTCAAGATAAAAAAGAACTACATATTTTACCAATAGTTTGCGTAATTTCTAATGATGTTGTAGGTAAGCACATCTGTGCTCCAGGACGGGACTCCTCCAGTTCTTCCACCATTGCTTCTATTGCCATATTGTCGGTACTGAACATTGTTTGTTGTCGCTCTAATCATCAAAACATTCATTATTCATTTCGGCTAATCTCATTAGCATTTTATTATTCGAATTCGAAGAAAATAGTATCGGGGCCGTATGTAATTAGTGTGGCGTTACCTCCGCAACATCTGGGTCAATGGCAACGGGTGGTGGTGCTGGGCCACCACCCGTTGCCATTGTTGCCTGCCTTTCCTTTGTTAATAGCCCCCGCTGTGCAGCTTTTATATTGCTCCACAGTTTCCTTAGTTGCTGAACAGTTCTCTGCAATGATTATATAAAATAGTTTATTAAATGAACGTAATAAAGTTAAGCTATTTATTACGTCTTATTCTACATGTAGACCCTGATAACAACCCTGCCTGCAGTCTGCTAGCAGATGGGCAGCAAGGTCTGACAAGGCAGGGTCTGCCTTCAGACGGGCAGCAGGATCTGCCGGCAGAACCATAGCTGAATGCGGACACAGACGGCACCGGATTTGCCGGCAGACCTGGTTATCAGGGGAGAATTCAGTTTTCTACGTTAAGTAAAATACAGAGCCACCACTAACCAAGGGTCAATATGACCCTAATAGCGAATTCTTTATCATACTTTGCGTTCGGGTATAGTTTCATTGCCATTTTCATATAAACAAATCCCTTACCTTAGCGGATATTAGATGGCAAGCATTATATTTTTCGCATATATCGTCCCAAGCTTCGTCTTTCGCGCTGATACAACTCGCATCACTTTTCTTTTGTTCTATAATAGGCCCGTGTTCTTTTAGTAATTCAACAAACAACCGTTTTTCAACATCACTGTAATGTTTTTTATTGCTCTTTGCCATTTTTTGAACGAGAATAGCACGTGGTAATACCAGGCGCATAAGGAGGAATATGGGGGAATAACAGGGAATATACCGCGCAAACAGCAGCCGCATTTTCAAAACCATTCCTCATTGGATAATGCTGCTCGGCTATACTGGAAAGTATCCGATGCTTGCCGAACGTAATATAAGATTTGCTTAAGCATTTGCTTGGCTAAGCAAGCCTTAAGCACCAGCTTATTTACTAAGCAAATCTTAAGTTCGGACTGAAAATACATGAAATCTTAAGCTCGTCTTATTCGAATAAGGCGAACTTTGTTAAGTCATACTTAAGCGCATGCTTGAGTAACGACTGAGAATACCGCCCTAAAAGTATCATTTTTATAACTATTAATTCAGAATAAATCTTATATCTTTTAGGCAAATAGCTTGATACATTAAGTTAAACGACATATGGGTTCGAAAAAAAATGATTCGCTTAATCATGTAAAAACACCGGCACTATGTCATAAAATAAGATAATAAGGCTAAAATAGCTCCGACGACCTGTCAATTTCGCTATCTTTCGTGTATAGAGACATGATCGCTCAGTGTGCCTATGCCTATGGGTAGAGGGGAAGGGGGAATTAGCTTCCAGACGCGACCGCGTCTGTTGATCCTGTAGAAACATCGCCCACAGCGAAATTCGAGGGTTTACGTTTTTCTTACTTAATGTCAAACGGAAACTGTCACAATCAGTGACTTGATCTTGAATGGTATCCCGCCGAAGTAAATGTGAAAACGTTTTATCGCGTTTACCACCGCGAGGCACTCAAGCTCGAAACTATGATATTTTGATTCCGCGGGCGACGTGCGCTGACTATAATATGATATTACTTTAAAAAGACCATCTACTTGCTTCTGCACAAGAATAGCCCCAAACCCTAACGCGCTTGCGTCACAATGCAATTCTGTCTCTAGTGTCGGTGAATAAATCGTCAAAATGGGTTTCTCTGACAAGTGCCTTTTCAAAGTCTCAAATGCTTCGTTCTCAATCGCCCCAAATGTGAATTTAGCACCTTTCTTGACTAAGCCATATAATGGTTTTGCAATTATTGAAAATCCTGGGACGAAGCGACGAAAATAACTCGCGAGTGACACAAACCGCAGTACCTCCTTCGCATTATGCGGCACCGGATAATTAATTACCGCCGCGATATTACTGTCGTTTGGTCGAATCCCCTCCGCACTAACACGATACCCCAAATAATCAACCTCGGTCTGAGCGAAAAAACATTTGTCCAGTCGGAAGGTTAAACGATATTGCCCTGCTATCCGGAAAACTTCGCGCAAAATTTCCAAATGTTCCTCCAAAGTCTCCGTTCCTATGAAAAAATCACCAAAAATTGGCAACATTTTCCCTTCTTTAATGGAAACTGCAAAAACTTTCTGAACAAACCTATGAAACACTTTTGGTGCATTAGTCAGACCAAAAGGACAATATAAAAATTCAAATTGCCCTAGAGGAGTTACGAATGACGTATACTTAATCGAATCCTGAGCCATTTTTACGTTATAGTATCCGTCTTTCAGATCAAGCGTCATGAAGAATTTTTTGTTTTTCAACCGATCAATATTATCATCTATTAGCTGACTGGGAAAGTTATCTTTTACTGTTATTTTGTTCATCTCGCGATAGTCTATGCAAAGTCGTTTCTCACCGTTCTTTTTGATTACTAAAACTATCTGGCTAGCATAAGGTGACTCACTCGCCCTAATAATCTTTCTCTCCAGCAAATTGTCCAAAATTATTTGCAATTTTTCTTTATCCGCAAAAGAAAGTCGCCTCGGTCGAAAACTAATCGGTTGCTCATGTCGCAATACAATTTTCATTTCAAAATCGGTCTCAAACCCACTTGATTCCTTAACTTTAGTGTAATCCAAATCATACAAATCTTTAATCTTTTCAGTTACTTCGGCATCGAGTTCCGGATTTATCTGCAAATTTTCCCGTGGTGTATTCGCGTCATTAACACACTCTATGCTCATTATTTGATTGATCGCACAATCCAATTCGCTCGTCGGTATTTTTTCCATTCTCTTTGTAACTACGCGGTTTTCATTCAGCGTGACTTCAACCGACGGATGGGACGAAAAATCTCTTCCGAGTATAGCCATAAATGCCATCATGACATCGGGTACAATATAAAATTTCAAGCTAATTGGAATACCTTCAATTTCAACCTCGCGATAAAAACTGCCTAGAATTTGTAATCGCGAACCGTTGATTCCGCAAAAGTCTTGTTCAATCCCCGTTACCGGTGTTCGCGCATCAAGCGGTACAAAACTATTCTTAATTAAACTAATCGACGATTCGGAGTCGCTTTTATCGAAAACAGTGTAACTCAAGGAAACTATGTACGGCGCACTGAGGACTTCTGGTTGCACCACATTCGTCGACGCCGTTGCGCTGGGCTCCCTCGTCGTGCTGCCTTCCCCTCACCGATTCGATGATCGTTGTGGACAATCAGCTATCCCATGCGATGTTGACCCACACTCGAAACAGGCTCCCCGTTGCTTCCTCGGTTTTGGACATTTTGCAGAAACGTGTCCGGCTTCCTGACGGTTGAAACATTTCACCTGTTTCTTCGGCGGTAGCGAAGAAACTTTTTCCTTTTCCATGCCTCTACTGCCCTTCATCTCTTTTCTCCTTCGTATCCCGATCGGCCGATTTTCGCGCTTCCAGCGAAACTTTCTCAAGCGCTCCCAACAGCTCCCCCGCTGTCCTGAAACACATCATACGAGCCTGATCTCGTAGCAGAACGTCTGGCACTTCGTCTATTAAGTAGTCCACAACTTCGGCGCTCGGTATTGGCACTCGGTTTGCCAAAATTAACTTGTCGTGGTAATAATCTGCGAATTTCTCCCCCGATTTCAACTGCCAACCCTGAAATTCCTGACGAAGCGCCATTTGACTGGGTCGATGATCAAACATAATTTTCATTTCCCCCAGCAAGTCGTCAATTCTCAGGGTGAGATGTTCCGCTTTCGAATGAAACCAACTCGCGGCGCGGCCCTTCAGTTTTGAGCTGATCAGCACCCGCGATGCATTCTCGTCCAACTGGTATGACGTACGCAAAAGACCCACTTGCTGTTCCCATTTCCAAAAAGCATTATCGTTACCGTCAAACTCAGGCAGAAGGTCACCGATCATACTCCCATACATACTCCCTGCACTTTTCGTCCTTGTCGAATCCGTGGATGGATTTCGCAGCCCTGCGGACTCTCGCCGGAAAAGTTCCACTTCTCTTCGCAGGAGATCCCTTTCTCTCCGCAGTAGTTCCATTTCTCTACTAACCGGATCATCCAACTGCTGCCATCCCTCCGCTTGATTGACATGGAGGTCACCTTCATGTCGAAGAGTCGTCGATTCTTCCGCTACCGTTCTGCGTCGCGCTTCCTCGTCGCGAGCAGTTTGCTCGTCTGTCCGCGCATTTTTCTCCGCTATACTTTGCCAGATATTAGCATCATACTGCTCTAGCCTACTAATCAACTCGGCTTTAGTACCCGTCGTTACTAATTTCCGCACACGCAGGAACTCTTTCTATTCTGTCACTGAATAGCTGGACATGTTGCTCGGGAAACAAAATCCGACCGTGAACCAGAGTCAAATCCGAATCAATTCGCGTCACCACGCGTCGTCTTCGTCCTCCGTCACAATTCACGTCGACCTCAACACAAAATGGTTTTTCCCACAATACTGCCCCAGCACAATAGAGAGTTCACCCGTTCTCTTTGGCACAAATTTCACAATGCCGCTTCCCGTGATCACAATCTTTTCTCGGTACTTTATCCCACTTCTGAACTATGGAAAGGGAAGTTGCGGATCGAGCGTGGTCAGGTTGGCGCTCAATAACTGACGAGAATAAGATTAAATGAGCTTTATTATAAGAATGGTCTCGCACAGGACGGTCTTTCTTGCCAACGTCTTACGTCGGTCGCCAACAGAGAACTGTCCCATAAACAGTCAAACCTCACTTCAACGGCCGCATGACTCACAGCCATCCCATCGCCAATACGCCATCGACGATCATTTCTTTTACCGCACGGCCTGTAACGTTATCCCTAAAAATAACAGCCGCTCGAGACGGTCGGCCGACAATCGGCTGACTACCCGGCTAATATCTCTTTCGGTATACAAATGCCTACAGGGGGAAAAAAGTTTAATTTTTTGGGGGAAAAAATTTAATTTTTGGGGGAAAAAATTTTAATTTTTTGGGGTGTTACGTATGTGGAATTTTCCCATACGCCGCTCTCAACCATTTTTCGAGCTCGCGTCTGCGAAGGGAAAACGCCCTAAAATCCTTTCGCTTATCACACACCGCTAATGGAAGTCAAGATCCCGACCAGCTGGATTTCGACCGTGAGAACGGGAGTGACACGACGACGACCCCGAAGGATTTCCTTATATGGAGATTCCTAACGAATCCCCACTCATTTTTGGGACTATATAAACCCTTTGGTTTCAACCCTCGTCGGTTCAAAGCAGTACAGTCACGTATAGAGTAACGTCGTGTCACGCTCGTACAGAGTTGGTTAAAATCCAGTAAGATCGGGCTCGAGTCTCCTTACGAATCAACAGTTAACCTCATAGAATCCGCGAGTTCGGTTTATATTCTATTTGGCACTTTGAAATAGCCACTCTTACGCCCGGCATCGCCAGTGCGTTAACACCGTGCAACTATTGGTAATTACACACTATTTAATTATTTAATCGCGACACATACATTTGTATCATATTGACAAATTCAATATACGAATGGTGTTCACGTTGTAAATCAAGTAGATTCGTTAAACCCATCTCTTACCCAGCGATCCTTATAATATTAGTAGCACTCACCCACTGATACAACTTTACCGATCGAGTTGTATCAAACTTTAATTAAGAGTTACGAGGCATCACTAACATTTCCCGCGACTCCCTGATTTCACATCAGGTTCGTTCGCAAACCTTTCACCAAAACAAGGAATCTTCTCCAACCCAGTGGCTCCCCGATTTCGCATCGGGTTCGTCCACGAAACCTCACCCCTCCTACGGCTCCCTGATTTCGCATCAGGTTCGTCCGTATCCTACAGCTCCCTGATTTCGCATCAGGTTCGTCTGTAACTCTACCAACCTCCGAACAGCTCCCTGGTTTCGCACCAGGTTCGTCTGTGAATAATCCAACCTCCTAACAGCTCCCTGGTTTCGCACCAGGTTCGTCTGTGAACTTCATCCTAGTGACTCCCCGATTTCGCATCGGGTTCGTTCACGCCGTTTCACCCTCCTGCGGCTCCCTGATTTCGAATCAGGTTCGTCCGCGTGTGAATCCATCCTAGAGGCTCCCTGATTTCGCATCAGGTTCGTTCTCGCTTCCGATAATCCTAGCGGCTCCCTGATTTCGCATCAGGTTCGTCCGCACTCTAACTAACAAACTCATAGACCGTATTCCTTGGGAAATACCCTTCTCGCCGGCCTCTCGCTTTGCCGCAGCCCCGGCTCGTAACAGGGGAAACGAAATTTAATATTTTGGGGGAAAAATTTAATTTTTTGAGGTAACAAAAATTTAATTTTTTTGGGGAAAAATTCAATTTTTTGGGGTATAAAACTTAATTTTGGGGGGAAAAAATTAAATTTTTGCGGCAAAAAATTAATTTTTTTGGGGGGACGAAGAATTGAATTCTTTTTGGGAAAAAATTTAATTTTGCGGGGGAAGATCGATTCTTTGGGGGAAAAAATTTAATTTTTAGGGAGCAAAAATTATTTTTTTGTTGGAAAAAAATTATTTTTTTGTTGGAAAAAAATTAATTTTTTTGGGAAAGAAATTAATTTTTTTGAAAAAAACTAATTTTTTGGGGGAAAAAATTTAATTTTCTTTTGGAAAAAATTATTTTTTTGGGGGAAAAAATTAAATTTTTTGGGGAAAAAAATTTTTTTTTTGGAAAAAAATTTACTTTTTTTGGAAATAAAATTAATTTTTGGAGGAAAAAAATTAATTTTTTGCGGAAAAAGATTTAATTTTTTGGGGGAAAAAATTTAATTTTGGGGGAAAAAATTTAATTTTGGGGGAAAAATTTAATTTTTTGTGACGTCCCACTATTTTTCGCGCGCGGTTAATTCAAACCTCCCCATAATTCACTCCACAACTCCGCCAACAAATCCCTCGAACTCAACTCTTACCCCTTTTCCCCAATCGCCGATCATCGGGACGATGTACCTTAGCGGTCCCCATCTCCAGATGTTCGGTACGAAACCCCTTTCGCCTATTCGCCCAACGAAGCACCAATCCCTCCTTCATACTTGAATTCAAACAAGTCCTTCGTCCCAAAACCCTCTTAAATCGAGACCACGTTTCACCCCCTCTTTACGACTCACCGCGTACAAGCCATTCTAACCCTTTTCCTATCAAACCGCCCAAGATCCATTCGATGGGTTGAGCATCTCCGTTCACAGCCATAAATACCCCGCAAGCCTAATTGCGACGAAATTTTGCGTACGTGACTAAAAACAGTCTAATAATAGACCAAAACCTGTAAAAACCCCGGAAGTCATACTACGACTTATTTCTCTAAATGTGTCAAGGTCCTTACCGCGCGTACCCCCGCACCACTCGAGGAAAACGTATAAATACCAGGACCTCAGAGGCCTCATCAGCATTGTTCTTCAAAGAGTCATAGAAAGATCAATTGCGTTTCAAAGAAGCCAAGCGTATATATATTGTTTCCTAAGAGTCAAACTATAATAATTCTGTTCAGCTAAACTTAGTTAAGTAACTTCAGTGCTTCAATACCCACACGACAGCCACTGTAAGTGCCGATCTATAATTATATTACTAAAGCATATCATCATCTTTATACTATTTCATTCTTCTCTATTGCACTCTTTATTGCAAAAGCTTATCGATTATATTATTATTTTGCCTACTTATCGCTTTATATTGTTATTTTGCCTACTTATCGCTTATATTGTGTTCATTGCTAATATTTATCGCTTTATATAATAGTTACTAATACTTATTGCTCGTCTAAAGTATCTCATGTTCATATTTTACTGCTTATCGTTATATACATGTTTATGTGCCAATGCTAAACGTCTAACGCATTATTATAATAATCGAACAGTGCTTTAGAATAAATAACGCTCTTAACTCTAAAATAACGTTTCGAGTTATTGTGACGATCCTCCGGGCCGCGAAACCTCAGAAACGTAACTAGCTAGTGCAACAGCTGATTCCGATTCGCGAACGCCGGGACTTCTTATAGTGTTTACAAGGCTTACTTTCGTATGGGTCTCGCACAAGCCATACGGCTAGACGAATTTCGCAGAATTATTACGAATGGCCTTTTTATATCACTGCAGCAGTAAATCCAATTAGCCAGCCATAAATACAAACCGCAAGTGGTCTAACGGGTGTCACTCAAGTGCGCGATTACCTTTTAAACCTTCCCTGGTCGATTAGCGTGCTGAATTACACATTCTCGCCTGACTTCCCTCAACGATCAGAGTGCAGAATTTCACATTCTCGCCTGACCTCCCATCAACCCTCGGAGTGCAGAATTACACATTCTCGCCTGACCTCCCTCAAACCATCAGAGTGCAGAATTACACATTCTCGCCTGACCTCCCTCAAACCCTCAGAGAGCAGAATGACAAATTCTCGCCTGAAATCCATCAAACCCTCAGCGTGCAGAATTACACATTCTCGCCTGACTTCCCTCAAACCATCAGAGTGCAGAATTCCACATTCTCGCCTGACCTCCCATATTTCCTCAGAGTCCCGGTTGCAAGAGTCGCGCCGAATTCTACCCAACACAGTCATCGTCCCCAAACTCCCCACCCGGGATGTGACATTTTTTTGCGAAATAATTAATTTTTTTGGGGATAAAACTTTATTTTGGGGCGGGGGGATTAAATTTTTTCGGGAAAAAATTAATTTGGGGGGGGAAGAATTGAATTCTTTATGGGAAAAAATTTAATTTTGGGGGCGGAAGATCGATTCTTTGGGGGAAAAAAAATTAATTTTTGGGGTGCAAAAATTAATTTTTTGGGGAAAAATGTTATTTTTGGGGGGAAAAAATTTAATTTTTGGGGGAAAAAATTTAATTTTTTGGAGGAAAAAAATTAATTTTTTCGTGAAATACTATTAATTTCTTTGGGGGAAAAAGTTTAATTTTTTGGGGGGAAAAATTTAATTCCTTTAGGGTAAAAATTTAATTTTTAGGGGGAAAAAATTTAATTTTTGGTGGGATAATATTAATTTTGGAAAAAAATTCAATTTTTTTGGCGAAAAATTTAATTTTCTATGGGAAAAAATTTAATTTTTGGGGGGAAAAAATTCAATTTTTGGGGCAAAAAATTTAATTTGTTTGGGGAAAAAATTAATTTTTTTGGGGGAAAAAATTAATTTTTTGGGTGAAACAAATTATTTTTTTGTTGGAAAGCAATTCATTTTTTTCGGGAAATAAATTAATTTTTCGGGAAATAAATTAATTTTTTGGGAAAAAAATTTAATTTTTTTGGGAAAAAATTTAATTTGTTGGGGGAAAAAATTTAAGTTTGTGGGTGAAAAATTAATTTTTTGGGGGAAAAAATTTAATTTTTGGGGGGAAAAATTAATTTTTGGGAAAAAAATTTAATTTTTTTGGCGAAAAATTTAATTTTCTTTGGGAAAAAAATTATTTTGGGGGGAATTAATTTTTTTGGGGGAAAAAATTTTCTTTTTGGGAAAAAATTTACTTTTTTTTTAAATAAATTAATTTATGGAGAACAAAATTAATTTTTTGCGGAAAAAGATTTAATTTTTTGGGGGAAAATATTTAATTTTTTGGGGAAATAATTAATTTTTTTGTGGAAAAAATTTAATTTTTGGTGGGATAATATTAATTTTGGAAAAAAATTCAATTTTTTTGGCGATAAATTTAATTTTCTATGGGAAAAAATTTAATTTTTGGGGGGAAAAAATTCAATTTTTGGGGCAAAAAATTTAATTTGTTTGGTGAAAAAATTAATTTTTTTGGGGGAAAAAATTAATTTTTTGGGTGAAACAAATTATTTTTTTGTTGGAAAGCAATTCATTTTTTTCGGGAAATAAATTAATTTTTCGGGAAATAAATTAATTTTTTGGGAAAAAAATTTAATTTTTTTGGGAAAAATTTAATTTGTTGGGGGAAAAAATTTAAGTTTGTGGGTGAAAAATTAATTTTTTGGGGGAAAAAATTTAATTTTTGGGGGGAAAAATTAATTTTTGGGAAAAAAATTTAATTTTTTTGGCGAAAAATTTAATTTTCTTTGGGAAAAAAATTATTTTGGGGGGAATTAATTTTTTTGGGGGAAAAAATGTTCTTTTTGGGAAAAAATTTACTTTTTTTTTAAATAAATTAATTTATGGAGAAAAAAATTAATTTTTTGCGGAAAAAGATTTAATTTTTTGGGGGAAAATATTTAATTTTTTTGGGGAAATAATTAATTTTTTTGTGGAAAAAATTTAATTTTTTGGTGGAAAAAAATTGTTGGTTTTATTTGGAAATAGGCGATTGTAAATAAAGTTTATGTTCCTACTTATTGTGGAATGAATATATTATAACATTATCACACGGGCGCACAGAACGAATGAAAAAAAAAACTCTCGCCCACTAACGCTCACAGCACGAGCGTCCTCTCGCTGTACAAAAGAAAAACTAAAGAAACAAGGTTCGGCGAATATCGGAATGGCGCTCATCTTTAAATTCCAACACCCCCCCCCCCCTAATTCGCGAACCGAAGCAGAGTAATACTGACTCCAAAATACATGTTTTGCAAAACAGTCTTGAATTCTTAACTACATAGTTTTAATAATTCAACGCATTTTACGTGTTTCAGTCTTGGCAGTGATTTGGTCAATATATCAGCTGCCATATCACTCGTAGACTTATACTCTACTTTAATGTGCCCTTGCTCCTGGGCTTCTCTAGAAAAATGGAACCTTATATCGATATGCTTACTTCTAGCGTGATGAATATTGTTTATACATAATGAGATTGCACTCTGGTTATTGCAAAATACTTGCGTCTCTTTAGATACAAACTTGGACTGCTCCATATGCTTTAACAGTTCTCGAAAGTACACTATTTCTCTCGTTGCTTCTGAAAGAGCTATGTATTCTAATTCCATGGTGGAAAGCGCGACGCATCTTTGCTTTTTGGTCGCCCAGCTTATTGGGACTCCGGCCAAAAATGTTACAAACCCGGAACACGAATGTCTATCTTCGAGATTTCCACCCCAATCAGAATCTACATATGCTTATAATAATTTATTCGTCTTTTCATACCTAATACTGTAATCAGTTGTTCCTCGCAAATATCTTAATACATGCTTTGCCATTTTCCAGTGCAAGATTCTTGGGTTTTCGCAAAAACGACATAGAAAGTTTATCGCAAACATTATATCTGGCCTAGTTGTATTTGCTAAATATAATAAGCTTCCTACTAGTTGCCTATATGGTTTTTCGTTCATTTCGTCTATTTCGGAATTTGTCGCAGTTTTCAAGCCTTTCACTTGTTGATTTACGTTAGCTTCCAGTAGTGTATTCGCGGTTTTACAATTTGTCATGTTGAATCGCTCAAGCAAATCTTCTATATATAAGCGTTGATTTAATTTTATTTTCCCTTTCTGACCTTGTCTTTCAACGCGAATGCCTAGGATATTTGTTACTGGCCCTAAATCATTCATCTTAAATTGCTTTTTCAGTAAATACTTTACAGCTTTCAACTTCTCAAAATCGGCAGAGGCTATTAGTAAATCGTCTACGTAAATTATTATTATTGTATCATTCCCATCGAACTTATCAACGTACACGCACGGATTTATTTCGGACTTAATAAAATTAATACTTGTCATGTACTTATTTAGTTTACTATACCACTCGCGACCTGCCTGTCTTAACCCATAAAATGGTTTATGTAACTTGCAAACCTTGTCTTCTTCTCCTTTCCTTATGAATAATGTTGGCTGTTCCATATATATTTCATCGGACAACTCAGTCTGTGTATACGCCGAAATTACATCCATATGATGAGCGAACATCTCATTTTCGACGCAAACAGCCAAGAACGCTCTCAACATCTCAAACCTAGCTACAGGCGCAAACATCTCATCATAATCCTGTCCTGATATTTGCTGGTCTCCACGTGCGACCAGTCTGGCTTTAAATTTTTGAACATTTCCATCCTGGTTTCGCTTTATCCTGTAAACCCATTTGTTTTTTAATACCTTTTTATTCGACGGTTTACTTACCAAATTCCAGGTTTTGTTGCCTTTTAGTGTATTTAGCTCGGATTTCATAGCTTCTAGTCAGAATGATTTTTCTGGCGAGTTCATTGCTTCCTTAATATATGATATAATTTTCGCGGTCTACCGCGTCGTCCGTTTCTTTCCAATTTCGGTCGTCCGCGGCCTCTGTTTTTCGGTCTGAGTTCCAGCATCAGGTTGGTTTCCTGTTCTTTTCCTTCTGTTTCCTTTTCTGCTTTTTCTTCTTCTTCTCCTTGTGGATCTTCAGAATCGTCGTTGCTGTCGTCTCCGTCTGACGATTCATTCTGCTCTTCTTCCTCTTTCAGATGCTCGTGTGGCGGCTTTTCTGATTCTTCAATCAAATCGAAAGTTGAATATGGTGCTTCAGATTCTGATTTGTTCTCTTCTTTGGGGTTCATAGACTTCTGAATTTTTTCTATGAAACGCACATCTCTTCGTTTTATTATTTGGCTTGTTCCTTCCTTCCATAGTCTATAAGCCTTGGCCTCCTGAGAATATCCGACTAGAATATATTCCTCGCCTCTTGGTGCGAACTTGTTACTTTTGTTATTTTTATTTAATGCAATGGTTCGGCTACCAAATGTTCTAACATATCCTACGTATGGTTTCTTCTTGGTCCATACTTCAATGGGAGTAACATCGTTTAACACCTTGGTTGGGCATCTATTTCTGATGTATGCGGCGGTGTACACCGCTTCAGCCCATAACGTGTACGGCAAATTGGACTGTAACAACATGCAACGCGCCATTTCTACTAGCGTTTGATTTGCACGTTCGGCTACGCCGTTATGTTGCGGAGTGTACTCGACGCTCAGCTCTCTTTCAATGCCTTCTCGTTTTAAAAATCCATTAAAATCGTGCGATAAATATTCTTTGGCGTTATCACTACGAATCCTCTTTATTTGACGACCTGTCTGTTTCTCAACACGAGCTTTGTACTCTTTGAACGCTTGAAGAATGTCTGACTTTTTCTTCAAGATTGCTAGTTCAACGTATCTACTCTTGTCGTCAATAAAAGTTGCAAAATATTTTGCTCCCCCTAGCGAACAAGTTTTAAATGGCCCACAAATGTCAGTATGTATCAAGTCCAACACATTGCTTTCTCTTCTTGTTGACTTTTTGAATGGTAGCTGATGAATCTTTGCCTTCATGCACACTTCGCATGCTGGACTTTCATTTTTAAAATCGTCTCTTAGTCCAGCCACAATTTCTTTCCTTTTGAGTTTTCTCAAGTCTTCGAAATTCAGGTGACCCATTCTTTGATGCCATTTCATTAGATTCTCATTGCACTGTTTAGAGATCATAGCTGATTGTATTTGATGTTCTTTTATTATATATAAGCCATTTTCCATTGTTGCTTTCATTACCGCTGATCCATCTTTGCGTCTCACGACTGCATGATTTTCCTGAAATACTACTGTATATCCATTACTTGTGATACTCGACACAGATAATAAATTGCTTTTAAATTCTGGAACATACATTGCTTGCTGCAATTTAATGTTCTTAGGTTCGTTGGGAGTTTTTATGTTTATGTTTATTTCTCTCTGTCCCTGTGAAATAACGCTGTCATCTGCAGCTGTATATACTTTTGTTTTCTCACTACTGTCTATGTTGTTGAATTTCTTCTCATCGTAGCACATGTATGTGCTCGCTCCACTATCCAAGCACCAAATTCCTGCTCTTCGTGTGGTCGTATTGAAAGCACTTGCTGTGAATGCATCCTGTATCATTTCCTTATCTTCTAACCTTGCTTTTGATCTGCAATTTTTAGCCATATGTCCTAATTTACCACATGTAAAACATTTAAAATCAAATTTCTTTCCTTGCTTGCTACGTGTAGTATTTCTTTGCATTCCTTTCTTATATGATTTTCTTTTACTTGACAATAATGCGCCTTCTGCAGTGCCTTCTTGTTCTTTGGTGTTTTCAGCCCGTCTGGACTCCTCTTCCAATATTTTGTTTTTCAATTCTTCCAGCGATGGCATTTGCTCTTTTGATTCTATCGCTATACACAAAGTTTCGTAATCATGAGGCAACGAGTTTAATAACCAAATAGACAATAAATTTTTTGGCAATTTTAGTTCACACTCCTCAAGCTGCTCTGTTATATTCATAAATTCGTTTATGAATTGTGTCATGCTTTGGTTTGATGTTTTCTTTAAACGGTAAAGCTGCTTAAACAGAACACATTGCCTCATGGGGCTGTTAGATTCATATTTTTCTTTTAATACTTGCCATGCGTCTGCGGAGGTATTTGCTCTTTTAACGTAATTGTATTGGTTGGGTTGCACGCTGAGAATAATTGAATCCAGAGCCTTCTCGTCTTTCGTGACCCACTCGTCGTTGTTTTCTTCAGGTCTTGAAATGCTTCCATCTACGTACCCCCATAATTCGTTGTACTGGAGTACACT
Source organism: Andrena camellia (assembly GCA_029448645.1). Taxonomy (NCBI): domain Eukaryota; kingdom Metazoa; phylum Arthropoda; class Insecta; order Hymenoptera; family Andrenidae; genus Andrena; species Andrena camellia. Next base: position 50,297,336 of record CM055677.1, on the reverse strand, counting down.
TTTCATTTGAATTTTCCATGCGTCGTAATTCGAAGAGCTTAACTTCTGAACATGCTCTACCCTTCCGATATTCATTTTCGCTCTCTTTGTTCGAACACGTGGCACGTGGTTAACCTCACTTCACAGACGGTCACTTTTTCCCCGTTTTATTATTTCCTCACACAGGTCCCATAATTTCCTGGGTCCCTGGGCCCATAACATGTTGGTTTCATTTGGAAATAGGGGATTGTAAATAAAGTTTATGTTGCTACTTATTATGGAATGAATATATTATAACATTATCACACGGGCGCAAAGACCGAATGAAAAAAAAACTCGCGCCCGCTAACGCTCACAGCACGAGCGTCCTCTCGTTATACAAAAGAAAAACTAAAGAAACAAGGTTCGGCGAATATCGGAATGACGCCCATTTTTCAATTCCTACAAAAATTTAATTTTTTGGGGGAAAAAAATTAAATTTTTTTAGGGAACAAAAATTTAATTTTTGGGGGAAAAATTTAATTTTTTTGGGGAAAAAAATTAATTTTTTCGTCAAATGATATTAATTTTTTTGGTTGAAAAATTTTTATTTTTTGGGGAAAAATATTAATTTTTGTGGGGGGGGGGGCAAATTAATTTTCCGGAGCTAAAAAATTTAAATTTTGGGGGGAAAAAATTTAATTTTTAGGGGGGAGGAAATTTAATTTTTTAGGGGGAAAAAATTAATTTTTGGGGGAAAAAAGTTTAATTTTTTTGGGGAAAAAATGTAATTGTTCGGGGGAAAAAAAATTAATTTTTTGGGGAAAAAAATTAATTTTTTGTGGCAACAAAAATTTAATTTTGGGGGGAAAAAATTAATTTTTTGAGGGAAAAAAATTAAATTTTTTGGGGAAAAAATTAATTTTTCAGGGAAAAAAATTAAATTTTTTGAGGAAGAAAATTAATTTTTTAGGGGAAAAACATTTAATTTTTTGGGGGGAAAAATTTAATTTTTTGGGGAAAAAATTTAATTGTTTGGGGGAAAAAAATTTAATTTTTGGGGGGAACAAAAATTTAATTTTTGGGGGAAAGAATTTCATTTCTTGGAGGACAAGAATTAATTTTTTCGTGAAAAAATATTAATTTTTTCGGGGGAAAAATTTAATTTTTTGGGGAAAAAAATTTAATTTTTTTGGCGAAAAATTTAATTTTCTTTGGGAAATTTTATTTTTTGGGGGAAAAAATTTATTTTTTTGGGGGAAAAAAATTTAATTTTTTTAGGAAACATGTTTGGGATTTCATTAATTCCCATTGCCACCACACTCACTCTCGAAGCAGCACCTCCCGAGCAGCGTAACAGAGATGCAGATCGAGAATCGATTCACCGGTCGATCTACGAATCAGTGACGCGGAGCGACAAGCGATCCGCCAATCAGCTGCGATTAATCCGCCAATCAGCACGCCTCATCGATTCTCCAGCGGAATCGATGCGACGCGCAGCAGGAAGTTCGGCCATTTCATCTTCTCTTGCTTCTTGTCACGGTGACTCGCTCACTCAGCGGAATTCAATTGTATTTCTCAGCAATTTATTCACACTCACCACTCTTAAGGCAGGGTCCCACTTGTGCAACTGCGCGCCGCGCACGGGTCAGATTTACGAGTTTCTCGGATTTTCGAGGAGTTTGGAGCACTTGAAAGGGTCGACTTTTACGACGACCCGCGCGTCGAAAGCGTTCGTGTGCGCGCTATGCCGGGATTTCTCTGCCTCGCGCGCACGCGAATGCACGGCGCGCATTGTCGAAAAGACTGAAAAAATGTGTTTTTCAACGCAAATTTACTCTTTACTCCTACATATCACTTGCATACGTGTGTTTATGGTCTACTATTTAGTTTATATATTAAAGCAAGCAATGACATGAAAATTATTACTGTAAATAGCAACAATTATACAGCTGCGATAGGTATACTTGTTTCTAGATACATCATAATTGTAATACACTATATATGCAGATATGTGACACTGAATTATAGTTGTCCATCTTTATCACTTTCAAATTATTCTATTTCTCAAAAACAATTAAGTTATTGCTTTGATTCATCCTGCAAGAAAATGCTACTTAGGTGTAAAAAATATCATTTGACCGTGACTTCTATGTTCATTCGTTCACGCCAGAGGCTATTCATACGCCTAAAAAAGTAAACTATTTAATAGTACAATGGTGCATTTACTATTTCAGATTATTCGTAATGACATTATGTATCTACTTTCTGTCAAAGCGTTCACCGCCGGTGACCGCCTCAGCAGTAAATGTGTTAACTGTAATTCCGTTTCCTATCGTATTGCATCCCGACATTTGTGGATGTACGGAAGTTAAAGGGTATAGCCGGTTAAGATGGTCATATGTGCCCTTGTACCGAATTCGACTCACGATGAATCATTCGAAAGCTTATTAAAAAAGAAACATTTGTGGCAATTTTCAACTTTGTATGTCGACCCGGAGGGTAGTAAAGGGTAAAAATAGAAAATCAGGTTTTTGCCGAATTTCTCCTATACTAGGGGATGAAAATTTTTGAAAAAAAATCAGAGGCATTTCTGTTATCGGGGCACATATTAGAGAATTGTTTCAGATTTTTAAATTGAAAAACCTAGCTGCGAAAAATAAAAAACGCTAAAAAATGCTGAAAAATGCCGGTTGTGTATCAATGCAGTCTTGGCACTATAATTATATTTTTACTGTAACTACGTATCATTGTTACTATTGTCCTGAATTTTTTTCAGATTTTTCAATTTGGTGCGCTACAGTTAAAAAAATTAAAAACCGATTTTTTCGTCGTTTTTTCCGTGTCAGAGTAACTTATACGTCGAATTGCTTCATGAAATAAGTGTTTTATGCCATGTTCAATGTTTATACGTACAACAAAACATCATAGGAATTAAAGAAACTGAAAAACCGAATCATTTGAAACTATGTTATGACCCTTACATTGTAAAGTATCTAGCGTATTTTCCAACGGCGTCGGTGGCGCAGCGGTAAAGTTTCGAGGTGCTATACCGCTGCAAACTTTTTAAACGTAGGTTCGAGCCTCGAACTTTCCAAGTCCCCCCCCCCCCCTTAGGCTAATTTTTTTTTTCGTTAATTACATATATTTCCTAACACGACACAATGATCAATATTTATTTTCAAATGTTTTAAGAATATTTGAAAAACATATTAACCTGAAATATACGTAAATATGAGTTTGGACTGCTTGTTATGCCGCCGTTTCTCTTGTCAAGTATCCTGTCAATTACGGCATTGTTTAACAATTCCTACATTATATTAATATGTGAAATTGGTTTTCAAATCTCTTACCTTTACCAATTATGAGAAACGGCGGCATAACAAGCAGTCCAAACTCATATTTACGTATATTTCAGGATAATATGTTCTTCAAATATTCTTAAAACATTTGAAAATAAATATTGATCATTGTGTCGTGTTAGGAAATATATGTAATTATTCAATAGTAACAATGATACGTACTTACAGTAAAAATATAATTATAGTGCCAAGACTGCATCGATACACAACCGGCATTTTTCAGCATTTTTTAGCGTTTTTTATTTTTCGCAGCTAGGTTTTTCAATTTAAAAATCTGAAACAATTCTCTAATATGTGCCCCGATAACAGAAATGCCTCTGATTTTTTTCAGAAATTTTCATCGCCTAGTATAGGAGAAATTCGGCAAAAACCTGTTTTTCTATTTTTACCCTTTACTACCCCCCGGGTCGAGATAAAAAGTTGAAAATTGCCACAAATGTTTCTTTTTTAATAAGCTTTCGAATGATTCATCGTGAGTCGAATTCGGTTCAAGGGCACATTTGACCATCTTAACCGGCTATACCCTTTTAATCATTTTCTAAGTCATAAACCATTGTTAGTACCTTCAGGTAAACTAAATGTAGGTACCTAATTACTTAAAAACAAATGCAGCATTTATGACATCCTCTATAAGCCAGATATTTCGGGACTTTAAGTACACACACCACGATATACTTGCCTACCCATTTCAGAAATGCGAATTAATCAGAGGAAATGATACACGTGTATTTCCTGTGCAGGGGTAGAAAGTTCGCGTCTGGGAGGAATGTTGATCCAATTGGTTATGATATAATCTTCCCTCTACCTACCCCCAATCTCATATCGTGTGAGAATAAAAACAAACAGGACGCCGGGCATACAGAATACCATAATTTTATTTGAAACACACTTTCCAGCAATCTGTGACCGAGACGTAGTAAACCCCTTCAAACATTTCAAGTAGTATGAAGTGTGAAGGCGTTGTTTCGGCTACTGGCATAACCGCCGTCGTTAGCTTTATTTAGATAAAGAAACCAAGATGTAGAAAAGGAGGCTAGTATTTCCACTGTCTTCAACGTGCGCGCCAAGCATTCACGTGCGTGCCTGGCAGAGCGTCGGCCCATTTCGTGCGCGCGGTCTTATAAATTAGACCCTTTCAGGTGGACGAAAACGTCGTGCGCGGCGCGCAGTTGCACTAGCGGGACCTTGCCTTTACCACTCATATACATACTTATTCACACTCACTACAAGAATTTTAATAATGTGACTTAATCATTGCAAGTGCTCGCTTCGAATCAAGTGTGCACCTTTTCACCGTCGTTCCATAACCTCACTTTCACCGGCGTGGTCAAAAATCAAACTCAAACATTTTTTGGTCCTTCGAGCCGGAGCGACGGTAAAGGTGCAGTGAGGTGAAGTGAAGTACAACTCACTCTCAAACTCACACTCATCGTGCGAAATGAGTGGCATCGGCGAAGGGTCGTGCGACGCCTCCACGAGGCCATCGACTCCTCCACCGAATTTCACCACAACGGGAATGAGTGAGGAGGAAAAACCTGAGGACGTGACATTCCCACAGGAAATGAAGGAACTCCCGAAAACTCCTGAACTCTTGCCCTCTGATCTCACGATCAAATATCACACTCAGGTGAGTCACTTCGAAGTATTAAAGGGACTTGAGAAAGAGCTATCAAAGTGTGCCCCCAACATCACGATCGAGGAGGTAAAGGTATATTCAGCTCAGGTGGACGAGCTCCACCAAGCCTTTCTCAGTGAGCACGCGTACCTTGAGTCGAAGTGGCCTGCATCATTCATCGAACATGATTACTTTGTGTCAAATCTGTTCAGGAGAGACGCACAGTGCAGCACTAAACTCAAACTCAAGCTCAGCCGAATCAAGGAAGAATTGGAGACCTACAACAGCGTTCAGACTACAACCAAACAATCACTCCCACCAAATCTCCCTACACTCACTGTGCCATCTTTCAGCGGAGACTTCTCACAATGGGCAGCATTCAGCGAGCGGTTCGTTGAATTGGTAATCAAGGACGTCCAACTCTTTAACAGTGACAGGCTGCAGTACCTGCGCTCCAGTGTAAAGGGCGATCCAACTCAACTGGCTGTGGACTTGACGGCGGAGAACCTCACTTTCTCATCTGCGTGGGATCTACTCACCAAACGCTTCCTGAACAGAAGGGCACTCATCAAGACACAGCTTGACAAGCTGCATGATCACTGACTCCTCACCTCCTCGAGTGCCAAGTCCCTTCGAGAGTTGCTCGCAACAGCGAAGGAGACTAAACTCACACTCTCCTCTTTGTGCAAGACTGCAAGTCTGGAAGATTGTCAACTAGTGCACCAAGTCTGGCGCAAGCTAGACAAAGAAACTCGCGAGGCGTGGGAATCAACCTTGGAACACTCTCCTGACTACCCGCCGTGGGAAAGTCTGGAAGACTTCATAAAAGGAAGGGCTCATGCCTTGGAGAAAGGCAAGAGAGTATCATCTCTTTCCACACCATCAACCTCAACCGAGCACAAAGAGGAAATAACGCTAACTCATCAAGCAACCTCGATGAAATCATTTCAGTGGGACTGCTGCGAGGCATTCCACTTCGTGGTGATGTGTCCTAAGTTCCGCCAGTTGTCTATTCCTGACAGGCGGACACTCATCACAGCGAAAATGCTCTGCCGCAACTGCTGTGGGCGGCACACCACCGCCAATTGCAAATCTCCGCTCAGGTGTAAACACTGCAAGGCAGCACATCACACCATGCTGCATCTGGCGGCAAAGAAGCCTCCATCTCAAGCAACAGCGTCAATTCAACGGAAGGAGTAAACGTCAACTCAGTCACCATCACAATCACACTCAACCGCAGCAGTGGCAGAGCCACCTCACACTCAGTGAAGGATGACATCTCACCCACCAGTCCCAGTGAAGGGACCTCACAAACTCAGGGAGCCATGTACGACCTCATCTTAACTAAATCAGGTGGGTCGTTTCAATACTTTACAAGCCAGTGAAGGCAACATTCTTACGTACACTCACAGTTCGTTCCTCGACGAGGTACGCCTGTTTACAGAACAGTGCATATCAAGTCTGTGCAGTCAACGCACCAGCACTCAATCTAAGCAAGCTCCAAACTCACCAACGTCTAGAAGAACCTCACCTGCTATCGCAACTCTAAGTGCACGCCATCATCTACCACAATCATTGGCATCGGGGCTCAGAAATCTACTCACCCTAGAATGGTGTCAAGATTGCCACAAATCAATAACCTCTAGGTGGCAGCTGTGGACTTTCTAAAAAGTTCAGACACATTGATTTCATCATTGGCGCAGCAACTCATGGAAAATTATCAAGCCCAGCTCATCTCGGGCGCCCCATTAGTGTCAATCATTCGAGCTTCAGGGAAAGAAGGCGAGGATTATAGCGGAGAATACACTCGTGATTCAACATGGAGATTCATTGTGCACAACCTACCCAATCATCTTCAGACGTAATGTACAGATTATACTTACGCCCGTGTTTGCATACAAGCATACTCATTGCCTTAACAAGACCAATGGACTCAGGAAGGAGTCCGGAGATATCATCCACATGGTGAGAGTGCCAGCAATTTCGTCTGATAACATTAGCTGCTCAATTCTGGCCATCAGTCATGCATGCTGGACGCATCGACGACGTGTCTGGCAATGCTAAGAAAATGACGAACGCATTGGAACAACTCAACCAGTAGAAAGGGCTGTGCGACGCGGGCAGCGTATTGTTTCGCATTCCTCAAATGAAACAACCTGTACAACACCAGCGGTGTATCACTTCTCAAGTGGAATTCAATATCTCGTCGGAGTTTTTGGAGCTCTATCAAATTCACTAAAGATTGACCTCAATCAACCCAAATCAAGGTCGTATTCTCACAACTCAGTTCACATCAGTCATTCAACTTTGAATCCTCAAGCTCCCCCAATTAGTAGAATTGAGGGGACGACACGTGTTATTGATTGAAGAGGAATTAATCATTGTTAACTCGCTCCCAGCAGGCAACCTTGTTATAAATACTATACATGTGAGCCTGCCGAAGACTTTTAAGGGAGTCCCAGGGAGAGACAGAATTTACAACTCTGTCTCTGTGTTGCATCTCGCTCATCAGATTCAACAAGACAAATGATTGTCACGACAGCAATCACAGATTTAGGAAGGAGCCCGAAGATCTCTTCAAGGGCTGACAGGTTAACTGGGACAACACATCAATCAAAGGTCAATCATACAGGGACATCTCCTACTGCCAATTCAACAATCACCTTGGTTTCTCAGAATTAGCAAATCAGTGATCCATTCAGTTTCTTATCATTTATTACAATTCAACCAACTCAGCATCAGATAAGACATCACAAGCTTGCAAGCAGTCATGCTCTAGGTGGCTCAACGCCTACAGCGACTCACCATTGGAATTACTCCACTTCTCTGAGGCTTGGTAACTCGCCATGGCAGCGGTAATTGCATTACCGTATTACAACCGTCCACATCTCAAGGTGACGTCACCCAAGTGGGCCAAGAAAAGGCACACGTCTCTACAAATTCACAATTCCGAGGCTCGCACGTGGGTGCGAGTCATGTTCAAGCGACACTCTTAACATTATTACCACTCATGGGTGGACGGATTATCACGCTACAAGTTGGATCACCTTTCGAATATCACTCAGAGAGGTCTCACAAATCAAGAACACTCTTAACACATACAACGGAGAACTTCCAAGGGCATCACTCCAGTTGATTGCATATTACGATGCTCAACTACTTCAAAGCTTGAACATCATACGCCACGGTGCACGGAACATCATGGCTATCTCAACCTAGGAAAATCTCAATCCACTCAACATAACTCAGTCTGGACGTCTGGAATCTTGCACTCAAAACAAGTTTACTTCACAACGAGGGACTCACAAGCAGACCAAGCAGCGCTGGCTGTTCTCGAACCTCGAAGTCACTCTCTCTACACCAACCATTCAATTTGTTTCAGAATCTTTTCAAGATTGAGAAGTTGCATCTCAACAGCATTCAGTCCAACTCCACAATGTCAACGACTAAGGACAAATCAACACAGGAGGCAAAGTCAACTCTATCTTGTCGACGCCAAGTATATTCCCGTGGAGCCGTGTCTCACTTGCAGTGACCGACAGCTATTAGCAACGCCTCCATCAACATGAAAGAAACACTCATCGTTGGTACCTCACCTTCCCGTCTGTCTGTTCAAATTCAGGACCATCTCCTCAAGCGATCATCATGGTAGAACTCAGCCGTGTCTCATTTCCATCGGACTAACAAACTGGGTCAACGGATGACGAGCTCCAGTGAGAAGTCAACATCATCGTTGTGTGGTGTGTGTTCGACAAAGGGGGATTCGCGTCCATCCTATGATGGGCCAACTACCTCTTTCGAGAGCCACACCCTCACAACTGTCATCATCACTCACATCATCGGTTAAGAACTGACCAGCTGATTGTTCGCACAAGGTTCACCACTCACCACTCTCGGTCCCAGTCATTCGACTGTTTCGTACACAGGATGTAATGGAAATTCATTCGATGGTGACCCAAACGTGCCCGCATGAGTCAATAAAATTCTGCGAACGCCCGAGTTGGAGAGCTATTCATCTCAACGACGCCTCGTGTATCAATACAATCTCGAAGCAGCCTCATATGCAGTGCATTTTGTTTATACAACTCACACTCCATTGTACTGCTAAACAACACATCAGATGTGGAAGGGGCGAGGTTCATCATCAACACTTAAATCAGTTGTGGAGCTCACTCCATGGGCACCCTGAGCCAGGGTACATTTAATCAGCAAGGACGTACAACGACTTCCTGGCCTCAACACTCAACACTAATCATACGATAACTGAGCAGCTTTGCTCAAGTGGCACTATACCTCCAGTGACTTCAAGATCAGCTCACTAATGTTCACAACCTACATCTGGATGAGAAGGATGGATTCGCTTATCCACCATCAGCTGCAGCAACATTAATCATGCCAATTAGAAGTTGGCGGCTTGTTTGTTTCAGGTTTCATCATCATCCTTAGTACAGCTGATGATGGCGGGCAGAATGTTTGGGATTGCATTAATTCCCATTGCCACCACACTCACTCTCGAAGCAGCACCTCCCCAGCAGCGTATCGGAGATGCAGATCGAGAATCGATTCACCACTCAGACCACCGGTCGATCTACGAATCAGTGACGCGGAGCGACAAGCGATCCGCCAATCTGCTGCGATTAATCCGCCAATCAGCACGCCTCATTGATTCTCCAGCGGAATCGATGCGATGCGCAGCAGGAAGTTCGGCCATTTCATTTTCTCTTGCTTCTTGTCACGGTGACTCCCTCACTCAGCGGAATACAAGTGTATTTCTCAGCAATTTATTCACACTCACCACTCTTACCACTCATATACATACATATTCACACTCACTACAAGAATTTTAATAAAGTGACTTAATCATTGCAAGTACTCGCTTCGAATCAAGTGTGCACCTTTTCACCGTCGTTCCATAACCTCACTTTCACCGGCGTGGTAAAAAAACAAACCCAAACAGAACAAAAATATAATTTTTGGGGGAAAAATTTAATTTTTTGGAGGAAAAAATCAATTATTTCGTGGAAAAATATTAATTTTTTCGGGGGAAAAAATTTAATTTTTTTGGGGAAAAAATTTAATTTTTTGGGGGAAAAAAATTTACATTTTTTGGGAAAAGAAATTAATTTTGGGGTAAAAAATTTAATTCCTTGGTGGAAAAAAATTATTTTTTTTGAGGAAAAAAATTAATTTTTTGGTGGAAAACATTCAACTTTTTTGGCGGAAAAAATATTCATTTTTCGGGGGAAAAAATTTAATTTTGTTGGGGGAAAGAATTTAATTTTTGGTGTGTCACGTCCCGGGTGGAGAGGTTGAGGACGATGACTGTGGGGGTAAATTCAGGCGCCACTCTTGCATCCAGCACTCTGAGGATTGGGCGGGAGATCAGGCGAGAATGTGTAATTCTGCACTCTGAGGGTTAATGGGAGGTCAGGCGAGAATGTGAAATTCTGCACTTTGAGGGTTGGATGGGAGGTCAGGCGAGAATGTGTAATTCTGCACTCTGAGGGTTGATGGGAGGTCAGGCGAGAATGTGTAATTCTGCACTCTGAGGGTTGATGGGAGGTCAGGCGAGAATGTGTAATTCTGCACTCTGGTCGTTGAGGGAAGTCAGGCGAGAATGTGAAATTCTGCACTCTGAGGGTTGGATGGGAGGTCAGGCGAGAATGTGTAATTCTGCACTCTGAGGGTTAATGGGAGGTCAGGCGAGAATGTGTAATTCTGCACTCTGAGGGTTAATGGGAGGTCAGGCGAGAATGTGAAATTCTGCACTTTGAGGGTTGGATGGGAGGTCAGGCGAGAATGTGTAATTCTGCACTCTGAGGGTTGGATGGGAGGTCAGGCGAGAATGTGAAATTCTGCACTCTGGTCGTTGAGGGAAGTCAGGCGAGAATGTGAAATTCTGCACTCTGAGGGTTGGATGGGAGGTCAGGCGAGAATGTGAAATTCTGCACTCTGAGGGTTGATGGGAGGGTAGGCGAGAATGTGTAATTCTGCACTCTGAGTGTTTGATGGGAGGGCAGGCGAGAATGTGAAATTCTGCATTCTAATCGTCCAGGGAAGGCTTATTTAGGCGAACATACACCCGGGCGACACCCGTTAGACCACTCGCGGTTTGTATTTATGGCTGGCTAATTGGATTAACTGCTGCATTGCTATAAAAAGGCCTTTCGTAATACTTCCGCGAAACGTCTATCCGTATGGCTTGTGCGACACCTATGCGAAGGTAAGCCTTGTAAACACTAAAAGAAGTCCCGGCGTTCGCGAACCGGCATCAGCTGTTGCACTAGCTTGTTACGTTTCGATGCTCCGCGGCCGGAGGATCTTCACAATAACTCGAAACTTTATTTGGAAATAAGAGCGTTATTTATTTTTAAAAGCACTTCGTAATTATTATAATAATGCGTTAGACGTTAGCATTGGCACATAAACATGTATATAACGATAAGCAGTAATATATATATATATATGAACATGAGATATTTTAAACGAGCCATACGTATTAGTAATTATTATATAAAGCGATAAGTAGGCAAAATAACAATATAAAGCGATAAGTAGGCAAAATAATAATATAAAGCGATAAGTAGGCAAAATAATAATATAAATTGATAAGCTTTGCAATAAAGAGTGTAATAGGGAAGTATGAAATAGTATAAAGATGATGATATGCTTTAATCAGATAATTAGGGGTCGGCACTTACAGTGGCTGCCGTGTGGAGATTGAAGCACTGAATTTATCACTTTCAATATTACTTAATTTTAAACCGAGCAGTTTTGCGATTGTTTAAACTCTTTGAAGAACAACTATGTATGGCTCTTTGAAGTACAATGATTACTGTGACTCGTAGGAAGAACAATGATCTATGACTCCTTGAAGAATAATGAATATTAGGCCTCTGAGGTCCTGGTATTTATACTTTACAGGATCGTTGCGGGGGGTACGCGCGGTAAGGACCTTGACACGTTTAGAGAAATAAGTCGTAGTAGGTCTTCCGGGGTTTTTACAGGATTTGGTCTATTATTAGACTGCTTTCAGTCATGTACGCCAAATTTCGTCGCAATTAGGCTTCCGGGGTTTTTATGACTGTGGACGGAGATGCTCAACCCATCGAATGGATTTTGGGCGTTTTAATAGGAAAGGGGTTAGAATGGCTTGTACTCGGTGAGTCGTAAAGAGGGGAGTGAGACGTGGTCTCGATTTAAGATGGTTTTGGAACGAAGGACTTGTTTGAATTCAAGTATAAAGGGGGGATTGGTGCCTCGTAGGGCGAATAGGCGAAGGAGGTTTCGTACCGAACATCTGGAGATGGGGACCGCTAAGGTACATCGTCCCGATGATCGGCGATTGGGGAAAAGGGGTAAGACTTGAGTTCGAGGGATTTGTTGTCGTAGTTGTGGGGTGAATTATGGGGAGGTTCGAATTAATCGCGCGCGAAAAATAGTGGGACGTCACAAGTTAATTTTTTTGGGGAAATCAATTAATTTTTTGGGGAAAAAATTTAATTTTTCGGGCGAAAAAAATTTAATTTTTTGGAGAAGAAAATTAATTTTCTGGGGAAAAAAATTCATTTTTTGTGGAAACAAAAATTTAATTTTGGGGGAAAAAAATTAATTTTTTGAGGGAAAAAAATTATATTTTTTGGGGAAAAAATTAATTTTTCAGGGAAAAAAATTAAATTTTTTGGGGAAAAAAATTAATTTTTTAGGGGAAAAAAATTTAATTTTTTGGGGGGAAAAGTTAATTTTTTGGGGAAAAATTTAATTCGTTAGGGGGAAAAATTTAATTGTTTGGGGAAAAATTTTAATTTTTTGGGGGAAAAAATTTAATTCTTTTAGGGAACATAAATTTAATTTTTGGGGGAAAAATTTAATATTTTGGAGGAAAAAATCAATTATTTCGTGGAAAAATATTAATTTTTGGGTGGAAAAAATTAAATTTTTTGGCGGGGGGGAATATATTTAATTGTTTGGGGGAAAAATTTTAATTTGTTGGGAACAAAAATATGATTTTTGGGGCTAAGAATTTCTTATTTCGGAGGAAAAGAATTAATTTTTCGTGAAAAAATGTTAATTTTTTCGGGGGAAAAAATTTAAATTTTTTGTGAAAAAAAATTAATTTTGGGGCACTGCGAAGGGCTGTTCTCGCCACGGGGTACCAGGCCGCATCTCCTTGACGGGCGTTGCTCCAGATTTACCCTGTGTCTGTTTCAGCAATAAAATAATCCTTTACTCTTTATCGTATGGATATGGACGTGTGGCCGATGGATTCCTTGGGGTTTTCCGATGAAAATCATGCCAAATATCGTGTAAATAGGACAACTTTTACATAAGGAGTACAAATAGCTTGTGTCAAAGTAGTCTGATTTGCATGACATTTGGTATGATTTTCATCAGAAAAACATAAGGAATCCATTGGCGTCACGTCCCTTTCGATGCGATGACGAACAGAATTTCTTAATACGCTGTAATCGATATTTCACCCTCGACTGCGGGGGCTCGACCTCAATTCGCTACGTTCGGCTCAGGATTCATACCTTTTTCCGGAAAAAGCCATAAAATTCGGTGAGGCACTGCTGGGGGGGTTGTCCTCGTCACGGGGTACCAGGCCGCATCCTTCGACGGGCGTAGCTCCAGAATCACCCTGTATCATATGTGCAGTGTGTGACTCGAGTACCCTCCGTGTAATCGGTCTGCGCGAAGTAGGGCGCAAGTTCGATCATTATCAGTACTCCTGCCCGAGAGGAATACGATTTACTTTAATATTATAGTGTATGTGTGTTTTGTAATAAAGTGTTTCTATCGTCTCCTGAATTCAATAACTGGCATCCAGACATCTATGTTCCTACAATCCACCGTCAATACGCCTCGTGGAGAGACACAAGAAGAAAACGGGTAGCCCGCTGTCGACGCGAGGTCCTCCCTAAAAGTTCACACAGATCCTTTATCTCTCGAGTATAAACACCAGTTCCAATATCAAAACAGAAGCATGCGTTGACGTATTCCGTGCGAGAGCAGGTGGGCATGGGGGGGGGGGTTTGCTGTGAAGAGGCTCTCCTCAAGAGAGCAGCCGTTTGCGAGGGATGCAATTCCGATTGGTCCTAATACAATCTGCCCCCTACGGCTGAAATTTGGTCTAGCAACTTTCACACCTCCTAACTCTAACCAATCGAACTTGCATCCCTCCCAAAAGAACCGGCCATCCGAGCGTAGGAGCAAGTGCAAAATAAAAGTAACGGTGCGCTTCTCGATACCGCAGATGTACTTACCTAAGTATCATTTCTGGCGGAAAAGAATTGTCCAGCCTTTGGGCCTGCCATTCCCGGCGTAGACCTTTGGCAGGTAGGTATCTGTTTCAATAGGGAAGGCCACCCGTGGCGCCAGCACGACCGTTCCCGGTCCTTGCTATTCCAGCGGGTTTTCTTCCAAGGAAAATCAGTAAATTTGCAAGCGCAATATCTTAAAAACAAGTGGAAACAAAGTGTATACATTATAGCTTATTGAATTTGTCTTGGGACGCACTATCAAGTGTCCTCTTCAAAAAAAAATAGTTCCATTTCAAAAACCGAACTTGACCATCGTATCTTTTAAAATAATAATCGAAGATAAAATTCGTCTACACTAATAAATTGGCCCCCTCGAACCATGTGATTCCATATTTTTTTTATTTTTTTATCTCGAATACTTTAGGAGATATTCAGCTGTTCAGTCTTCCCGTGGACACCCTGTGTATATACAGGGTGTCCCAAAAATGCTGCGGGTCCTTAAAGGGTGTGATTCGGGGGGTGATTACAAACAACTTTTTCCTTTGCGAAAATGCTCTCCGAGGTTTCGTTAACGAGATATTAATAAAAAGCACCGACCAATCAGAGCGCGAGTCTGACGGCCGAGTTCCCGCGCCAGCGTGGCTACGAGCCGCGCTACGACTGCGAACGAACAACTCGGCATGCATCGAAGAAAATTGCATAGAATGGCAAATGAAAAAGACGGAACAAATAAAATCGAACATGTTGTCATGGTTTGTTCGTCATTTAAAGTGAATAATGAATAAAGGATAAATGGATGAAAATCACGTGTAACGTAAAAAGACAAATACGCAGTTTTTTTTAGAAGATTCGAAAATAATAATTATTTGAAGTGGGAGGATAAGGAATATGTAAATTTCCTTGTGTTAATAACGTAGCCACGAAAAGGTAATGTAACAGGAAATTAACGAAAAGTGATAGTAGTTCGTTATTGTGATAAAAATCCGTAATTCAATAACGGCCAACACTGTTGGTGATAACGAATAAGTCTGTTTAAAAAGCCCGATTAAATATTTTGGTACGGGAATTTTGAGAATTATCGCCGGAAATAAGCCATCGCTTGCGTTAAATTTAAAAATGAATAATCACCAATAAAGTAACTAAAACTCACCCTTGTTGGAAATTCACTACCAGCTTGAAAATCTGTGTCATAGGGTCACTGAACCGATCCTGGTCATCGATGGACGAACTCAGTGCACAGCTGGTCCCAGGTATACGACACTACCCAAAGTTAAGGGTCACAATGTCAGGTGCGTCCAGGTCAACGTACCGAATATTCACTTCACTGCACTGCTACTAACACTGATCACTTAATTTATTTTTCATGGAACGTGTTGTTCCTACGTTATAAAAATTGGTGGAAATGAATTTTTACTTGGCGTTCGGAGCCGTGGGTATTCTCGCGTAAATTCTCACACTGCAGCACTTGCGTCCCCCTTGTTCGTGGGGTACACCCAGAACATCGCGTAATACTCTTGAGCAGAGAACATTTCTGCGACGTGATTACTAGCTGACTGACAGGATTTTTCCCAAGCAACTTCCTCTACCCCCAAGTAGTTTCTCTCGTTCCATTATGAGTTAACTCCCACCAGGACAAGAGGCTTTAGGTAAAAAGAAGCCAGCACATTTTCGGAACACACGTGTTTTGCAGAAGTGCAACGAACACTTTCACAAAAGCCCGCGCTCCGTCCTTCTACTGCCAATGTACCCATTGCTTCGAGATAGAAAACAGACACCACGTGTATCGGTTCGAAAGGGTCCGAAGGGAAGAGAAGCAGAAAGTCTTCGAGTTGCTATAAAGAAGAAAATGCATACCAATTAAGTCATAAATTATCCGAAACTGTAGGAAACCGTTCTCTACCGCCGACTGGCGGGACAATACGGTCATAAACCGCGACCCTGGTGAAATGCTCTGGCTGATCAGCCTGATTAATTTTGGAGAATTAGAAATTACAGAGTATTATCCAACATCAATACGCCTCGCGGAAAGACACAGGAACAGAAGGGGTAGTCCGCTGACTGCGCGTAGTCCCGCCTGCTTCGTCCTACCTTCAAATTAAAGACGGACCCCTTATCTCTCGTGTCTAAACACGTGCTCGAATTTCAAAACAAAAGCACGCGTCGACGTATTCCGTGTGAGAGATGGTGGGTTTGAAGTCCGATTGGCCCTAATCTATCCAATCTGTCCTGCAGCCCTCCCAAACGGCCACTGTCCTGAAGAGGCCCTCTTCACAGCAATATCTCCTCTCCAAGGTCCACCTTCTCTCGCACGGAATACGTCGACGCGTGCTTTTGTTTTGAAATTCGAGCACGTGTTTATACTCGAGAGATAAGGGGTCCGTCTTTAATTTGAAGGTAGGACGAAGCAGGCGGGACTACGCGCAGTCAGCGGACTACCCCTTCTGTTCCTGTGTCTTTCCGCGTGGCGTATTGATGTTGGATAATACTCTGTAATTTCTAATTCTCCAAAATTAATCAGGTTGATCAGCCAGAGCATTTCACCAGGGTCGCGGTTTATGACCGTATTGTCCCGCCAGTCGGCGGTAGAGAACGGTTTCCTACAGTTTCGGATAATTTATGACTTAATTGGTATGCATTTTCTTCTTTATAGCAACTCGAAGACTTTCTGCTTCTCTTCCCTTCGGACCCTTTCGAACCGATACACGTGGTGTCTGTTTTCTATCTCGAAGCAATGGGTACATTGGCAGTAGAAGGACGGAGCGCGGGCTTTTGTGAAAGTGTTCGTTGCACTTCTGCAAAACACGTGTGTTCCGAAAATGTGCTGGCTTCTTTTTACCTAAAGCCTCTTGTCCTGGTGGGAGTTAACTCATAATGGAACGAGAGAAACTACTTGGGGGTAGAGGAAGTTGCTTGGGAAAAATCCTGTCAGTCAGCTAGTAATCACGTCGCAGAAATGTTCTCTGCTCAAGAGTATTACGCGATGTTCTGGGTGTACCCCACGAACAAGGGGGACGCAAGTGCTGCAGTGTGAGAATTTACGCGAGAATACCCACGGCTCCGAACGCCAAGTAAAAATTCATTTCCACCAATTTTTATAACGTAGGAACAACACGTTCCATGAAAAATAAATTAAGTGATCAGTGTTAGTAGCAGTGCAGTGAAGTGA
Source organism: Andrena camellia (assembly GCA_029448645.1). Lineage (NCBI taxonomy): Eukaryota > Metazoa > Arthropoda > Insecta > Hymenoptera > Andrenidae > Andrena > Andrena camellia. Next base: position 50,279,972 of record CM055677.1, on the reverse strand, counting down.
ATATTCGGTACGTTGACCTGGACGCACCTGACATTGTGACCCTTAACTTTGGGTAGTGTCGTATACCTGGGACCAGCTGTGCACTGAGTTCGTCCATCGATGACCAGGATCGGTTCAGTGACCCTATGACACAGATTTTCAAGCTGGTAGTGAATTTCCAACAAGGGTGAGTTTTAGTTACTTTATTGGTGATTATTCATTTTTAAATTTAACGCAAGCGATGGCTTATTTCCGGCGATAATTCTCAAAATTCCCGTACCAAAATATTTAATCGGGCTTTTTAAACAGACTTATTCGTTATCACCAACAGTGTTGGCCGTTATTGAATTACGGATTTTTATCACAATAACGAACTACTATCACTTTTCGTTAATTTCCTGTTACATTACCTTTTCGTGGCTACGTTATTAACACAAGGAAATTTACATATTCCTTATCCTCCCACTTCAAATAATTATTATTTTCGAATCTTCTAAAAAAAACTGCGTATTTGTCTTTTTACGTTACACGTGATTTTCATCCATTTATCCTTTATTCATTATTCACTTTAAATGACGAACAAACCATGACAACATGTTCGATTTTATTTGTTCCGTCTTTTTCATTTGCCATTCTATGCAATTTTCTTCGATGCATGCCGAGTTGTTCGTTCGCAGTCGTAGCGCGGCTCGTAGCCACGCTGGCGCGGGAACTCGGCCGTCAGACTCGCGCTCTGATTGGTCGGTGCTTTTTATTAATATCTCGTTAACGAAACCTCGGAGAGCATTTTCGCAAAGGAAAAAGTTGTTTGCAATCACCCCCCGAATCACCCCCTTTAAGGACCCGCAGCATTTTTGGGACACCCTGTATATATATATATATATATATATATATATATATATATTTATGTATGAACATGAGATATATGAGTATTAGTAATAGACAATAATATAAAGTGCGATAAGCATTAGCAATAATAATAATATGATGCAATAAGTATTAGTAATAGACAGTAATATAAAGTGCGATAAGCATTAGCAATGATAATAATATGATGCAATAAGCATTAGTAATAGACAATAATATAAAATGCGATAAGCATTAGCAATAATAATAATGTGAATCAACAATGCGAAATATGAAAACCGTAAACAATAAGAAATAATATAAATGAGAATGATATGCACTGGTACGATAGTTAATAGTAATCGCTTACAGTAGGTGCCGTAGATGAATCGTCCGTGGAACATTTTTTGAATATTGAAATTAACACTCATCGTTTTTAGAATTGCTTTCTCTTAGGAGTTCGCGTAGAAGACTTTGCGTAGAAGAGTGTTCCGGCCTCTGGGGTCGTTGTATTTATGTGATTCGCCGGGATGTTGCGGGGGTACGCGCGGTATGGACCTTGACACATTTAGGAAATAAGTCGCAGTAGGACTTCCGGGGTTTTTACAACGGGTGCGTCTATTATTAGACGTATTTATGTCACGTACACCAAATATTCGTCGCAATTAGACATCCCGGGTTTTTATGCTTGTGAAGAGGAGATACTCAATCCATCGAATGGATTTTGGGTGGTTTGATAGGAAAGGGGTACTTGTGGTCCTGACTTGGAGGGTCTTAGAGGAGGGGTGAGACGTTGTCTCGATTTAAGGGTTTTTTTGGGCGAGGGACTTGTTTGGATTTAGCACGAGGGAGGAATTTGTGCCTCGTAGGGCGAATAGGCGAAAGAGGTTTCGTACCGACCATCTTGAGATGGGGACCGCTAAGGTACATCGTCAAGGTGATTAGCAATTGAGGAAAAGGAGTAGAGTTGAGTTTTAGGGATTTTGTCGGAGTTGTGGAGTGAATTATGGGGGAGACTTGAATTAATACCGCGCGAAAAATAGTGGGACGTCACAAGTATATAAATTATCTTACTTTCTTACTCCGCGTCGCGTATTATTTCCTAATAAATGTCAGAAAAACATTGCTCGTCGTGCAGCTTAAGGCACGTTACAATGGGATCCAAAAGTTCTTCGATTGTCGCGGAGCACAGTTCCGCAATACAACAATAGTTGAAATTGTATGGATAAAAATATGGACTATGCTGTTTCATAATTATTTAAACATCCAGTTCAGATTTCACGTGAAAACCCGAATTTTAAAAAACATTATTGATATTTTTGTTTATAACTTTTTTCTATTTGTTTAAACATTTGATTAAACTTTTACTATTTGATAGATCTAATTAAAAGAAGTAACTTTTGTCTTGAAACTTTTTTTCTATCTCTTACAGATTGTGTGTTACAAAATAAAATCGAAAAAAACCGAATCTTCAGGGGTTAATTTCACCCCCTTAGAGTGATTTTGGACAGCAAAAAAAATTGCGTTGTAATCAATAGGAAATCTCCTACATATCCACAAAGTTTCAGAATTTTTTGAATTTTCGGGTTCGGGATCTTCCCTTGTTAGCTGGTTATTCAGATTTTAATGTGCTTTCAGCACGATTCAAATCTTACGGCCCCGCGTCCAGAAGGCCTATTAGAGTTAGGCCGGAATATCGCGAGAATATTTGTATTAAAGGTTGGACTACAACCTTGGTCGATGGTAGGATAATCTTCTACTCGCAGTGTGCTTTAACCACGCCTGAAGAAATATCAAGTACCGCATTAGAACATCGGTTTCAGCGTGATCCGCCTGTAGTTCTTTGCGAGTCTTGTAACGAGTTCTTGTACGAGACTCAACCAATTTTGTATTGCCCTCGTTGCATACTAAATTATTTCACGCACGGTCCGTGAACGGTTTGGATAATTTGAAGCAATCAAATTATCTGTAAAAGGAAAGAAAGTCTTTCGCTTTTATTTTTAACGCCTGTTCGGGTCGTTACTTCGTTTATTAATCATGCCCGAGACGAAAGCCTCGGCCTCTCCTGAGGATATCAATGGCTTTACTTACACAACATAACTGTATACAGTACGCTGCAGCTTCAATTCCGGTTTTCGACGGTGAGACTCCAGCCCTCTCGGTTTTCGCGCAGAATGTAGAAAACGGGTTGGCATTGATACCACCAAATACGGAGCCTGAATACCTAACAATCGTATTAACAAAACTCACGGGTCCTGCTAGAATTAGTATTCGGGATAAGTCATTTTTTAATACGTCGGAGTTATTAAAATATCTTAAAAAACGATACGCTCCGGGACGTAATCTGGCACATTTCCAAGGAGAAATCGCTCAACTCAAAATTCGTAGTGACGAATCTTTAAGAAGATATATCGACCGGGTTAGTCGCCTTGCTCATCGCTCGCGCGCGGCAATTCGAGATCGGTACGGTGCGAACGCCGATGAAATAACTAAGGAGATGGAGAAAGACATACTGGAAAACTTCATCGAGGGATTACCGGAACGCGTCGCGTGGCGAATTACAAATTAATCACTAAACATCAGGATAAATTAAAGCACGCATTTCTTCCCGACGATTCTTCGGAATCAGAATGAAAATCATCATACTCCATTCTAGTCATTATGTCAGTGCCACACAATCTTTTCCGATCCGAAGAAGACGAGGGAGAAGAATTTTATGGATGGGCCGTAGTCTCATATTATTGGGAAAACGACCTGATGCTGGCCCACTTGATAGACGAAAACATTAAGGACTGGACCCCTGGTGACTCACTGAAGGTGCAGTTCAACACGAGGTATTGCAGAGAGGACCCTTTCCTGAGGAGCGAAGACTGAGGCCATCCATCACCCACGACATCGCCCCACAGTACAATTAAAATAGAATTTAATTTCAACAAAATTTTCGAAAACTTTTACTCCCCCAAATTGAAATTATAATCAAATGAATTATAATGGAATTTCATTTCAGAAAAATTTTCATAAAATTGATTTAACCCTATTAAAAATTTTATGGAAACCAATGTTACGAGCCGGGGCTGCGGCAACGCGAGAGGCCGGCGGGAAGGGTATTTCCCAAGGAATACGGTTTATGAGTTTGTTAGTTAGAGTGCGGACGAACCTGATTCGAAATCAGGGAGCCGCTAGGATTATCGGAAGCGAGGACGAACCTGATGCGAAATCAGGGAGCCGCTAGGATGGAGTCACACGTGGACGAACCTGATGCGATATCAGGGAGCCGCAGGAGGGTGAAACGGCGTAAACGAACCCGATGCGAAATCGGGGAGTCACTAGGATGAAGTTCACAGACGAACCTGGTGCGAAACCAGGGAGCTGTTAGGAGGTTGGATTATTCACAGACGAACCTGATGCGAAATCAGGGAGCCGTAGGAGGGTGAAGTTTCGTGGACAAACCCGATGCGAAATCGGGGAGCCACTGGGTTGGAGAAGATTCCTTGTTTTGGTGAAAGGTTTGCGAACGAACCTGATGTGAAATCAGGGAGTCGCGGGAAATGTTAGTGATGCCTCGTAACTCTTAATTAAAGTTTGATACAACTCGAGCGGTAAAGTTGTATCAGTGGGCGAGTGCTACTAATATTATAAGGATCGCTGGGTAAGAGATGGGTTTAACGAATCTACTCGATTTACACGTGAACACCATTCGTATATTGAATAGTCAATTATAGTACAAATGTAAGTGTCGCGTTTAATAATTAAATAGTGTAGTTACCAATAGTTGCACGGTGTTAACGCCCTGGCGATGCGGGGCATAAGATTGGCTATTACAATATGTCAAATAGAATATAAACCGGACTCGCGGATTCTATGAGGTTAACTATTGATTCAGAAGGGGACTCGAGCCCGATTTTACTTAGGTTTAACCAACTCTGTGCGAGCGTGACACGACGTTACTCTACACGTGACTGTACTGCTTTGAACCAAAGAGGGTTGAAACCGAAGTGTTTATATAGTCCCAAAAATGAGTGGGGATTCGTTAGGAATCTCCATGTAAGGAAATCGTTCGGGGTCGTCGTCGTGTCACTCCCGTTCTCACGGTCGTGGTCCAGTTGGTCGGGATCTTGACATCCATTAGTGGTGTGTGATAAGCGAAAGGATTTTAGAGGGGTTTCCCTTCGCAGACGCGAGCTCGAAAAACAGTTGAGAGCGGCGCATGGGAAAATTCCACATACGTAACACCAATTAAAATAGACTTCAAATCTAACAAAATTTGCGTAAAATTTAGCTGCTGCAACTAGAAATTTTACGTAAACAATTAAAATAGGAGTTAATTTCAAAAACCAATTCGAAAAATTGATCTCCTCCAACTAGAAATTTTACGTAAACAATTAAAATAAAATATAATTTCATCAAAATTTGCGAAAAAAGCTCCTTCATCTAGAAATTTCAGCATAAACATTAAAAAAAAAAGTAGGAATATTCAAAAAAAAATTCGAAATATTTTGCTCCTCCAACTAGAAGTTTTAGGTAAACAAATAAAATAGAATTTAATTTCGACATATTTTGCGACAACATCTACTCCCCAAATAGAAATTTGAATCGAATGAATTATAGTAAAATTTATTTTAAACAAAATTTTCGAAAAATATAATTAACCCTACCAGAAATCTTATGGAAACCAATCAAAATAGACTTCAAATTCAATAAAATTTTGGAAAAATTAAGCCCCTCCAACTAGAAATCTTACGTAAACAATTATAATATATTTTAATTTCATCAATATTTGCGAAAAATTTAGCTCCTCCAACTAGAAATTTTTTTAAACAATTGAAACAGAATTCAATTTCTACAAAATTTACGAAAATTTTAACTCTCCCAAATAGAAACTTTTATCAAATTAATTATAATAGAATTTAAATTCAGCAAGATATTCAAAAGATTGAATTTGCCCTACTAGAAATTTTATGGAAACGGATTAAAATGCACTTCAATTTCAACAAAATTTGTGAAACATTTAGCTCTTCCAACTAGAAATTTTATGTAAACAATTAAAATCTAAGTTAATTTCAACAACCTAATCGAAAAATTGAACTCCTCTAAATATAAATTTTACGTACACAATTAAAATAGAATATAATTTCAACATATTTTGGGGAATGTGATGTACGCTAGATTAAGATGATGGTTGTAATTATGTAGAGTGAATCAATACGCGTTCAGAGTGGTACCATACACATTGGATACACGTTCAGAGTGGTACGTGTATCCAATGTGTATGGTACTACGTTCAGAGTGGTGCGATACACGTTCAATACATGATCAAGTAGTTCAATACATGTTCGATACACGTTTGGAGTGGTACGATTGATGTTCAATACATGATCAAAGTATTACGATAGATGTTCGATACACGTTCGATACGTGATCGAAGTGGTACGATAGGCGGTCGGTACACGTTCAGGTGACATGGTCTAGTCGAATGATGTGTCCTAAGAAGAAGAGGAAGAAAATGCGTGCAAAGAAGGAGAGGATAGTCAGCGAAAATGAAGGTGGAGAACAACAGCATCTTACCTTGCAAAGCTACACACTTCTCGGTTTCATGATATGGTTTCACATGCGCGAGCCTGGAGATGCAGCGAGACCAATCGTCTTCAAATCCTGACAGCCGACAGTCATTTGTGCAGAATTTTTTCATTTTTGTGAAATGGGACTGTTGCGAATTGTCCCCGAGCACGACCCATCGCCATGTCGAGACAACCCTGAGGTATGTACACAACAATGTTTTTTATGTTTATCGTGATTAACCATTGAAATCGAGTGAGATCAAATCAGGCGATCGTGCCAATATTATATCGATGTTTGTGTGTTCTAGAACTCACCACCACCGTCGCCTCCTTATCGCCCCATCGGCCGTCGCCACCGCCGTCGCCACCTTCGCCGCCGCCTCCGCAGATATGCAATACTTTGCATTGCTTTGTGCGTTTGATGTGCTATTATTATATCGACGTTTGTATCTGTGTTCTAGTTCTTGCCGCTGCTTATTTTGAGGGCCTGGAGGCCGACGTGCTCCAGCGTGTGCGGCCAGGAATTGGGCCGAAGATGGCCGCGCGACTGCGACGGCCGTGGGTGCCATATCGACACTTGGGACCCTTGCGGCGACCGCGACCCCTATCACCGCCGTCGCCCCCGCAGCTGCGCGCCGACGGTGGCGACGACAGGAGCCCCCATCGCCGCAATAGTGTTTAATGTCTTTTTCTTTTTCTATTTTTATTATTTTTCTTTTTTCTATTTTTAATAGTTTTTCTTTTATATTTATATTCTATTTTTATATTCTTATATATTTCTATTATATTATTATTATTATTATTCTTATTATTTGTGACAATATATTTTCATTTAAAACATATTCTTTCTCCATTTTATTTACCCACCTTCCTCTTTCTCCCCTCACCACATACTTCCTTTTAAGATTCGGCGTTTCAAAAAGAATCATATTTCGTTCGTGCGTTCTTCACGCCGTGAAAATAGTATCATTGCACGCAGCTGTCTCGGGGGACTCAAATTACGCGTAATCGCGCGATATGCTGCGACGCTTTGAAAAATTGTTAGCATTAGACTGTATGTTTTCTACATAATGGTTCGGTAGATCGTTAATTCAGAAAATTATTATTTCTCTGCGTTGGTTCGGAAAAAAATATGTCTGTTGGTATGGAATAAACTTTCTGCTGACACCGCATAATTCTATGATCCGCGCCTTCTTCGCACTGCCAAATGACGCTATCATGCACGGCTGCTCCAGAGGACTCAAATTACACACGTTATCGTGCGATGCGCTGCGATGTTAAGATTGAAAAACATTTTGAAATACTGTTAGCATTAGAATGTCTGTTTGCTACATATTGGATCGGTAGATCAATTCAAAATTATTTCTCTGCGCTGGGGGAAAAATGTCTGTCTGCTGCCTGGCGGTTCGCTAGATTGGTATGGGCCAGGTCTGAAAACTTTTCGGAGGTGGATCGAGCTGTGAAAAAAATTTTTGGGGGTGGGACAAGGTCATTCCATCCCTCTGAAAAATTTCCGGCGGCGGACCGTGTCTGGAGAGGTCTCCGCGGCGGCTCGGGCTGAACTGATCCCCTCCATGAATATGGCTTCCCCACTCCGCGGCTCGTGCGCGCGCAGCCAGTCGTCAGAGGACCAGGGTTAGAATTGGCCTAGACATACTACTTTTGTGCTCGCACTTGGGTGCAGAAGGACATGGAAATCTGGCTGGACTTTGAAATATTTCGGAGCAATTGGAGTTGTTCCGTGTTATCTCTAAAACCAGCACGACGACCGCGGTGGAACCATTACAGTAATACCTTCGCAATGGAACGAGGAACGGAGATCAATGATTGTTTGGACGATTGGACGAGTTTGTGCTTGCACTGTGGTGCGTCAGTGCGACGCGTGGGCGTCCACACAGAAGCTTACAGCGAAGGTACCTCTAAGCTCGTAGCCGATACCCACGAAGCCGTTAGGACGAATTCTTATAGACTACGCTGGTCCATAGACGTCTAGTACATTCTCATCTTCATGGACGCAATATAATGAAAAAATGTACTCATATTGTCAGAGCTTCAAAGTGGCAAATTATCTTTTAGCCTGCCAGAAAGAAGGTATTGGTATTGATGATCTGACAAAACCTGGCCTGGCCACGCCAAGTATTTCACCGAATTTGGAAAGCACCTTTATGTACTTGCAGCTTATTTTGATTTCAAATCTTTTTTTATATTGTAATTTTTATTTTCTTTTTTTGTGATGCATTTGATAATACTCTTTTCCGTCCTCTACTTTTTTATGTAGTTGTAATTTTTTTACCTTTTTGAAGTTTTTTATGGAAACACTTTTTTACGGGAACTTTATTGGATACGGAGACGGAGGCAGAGTGTGAAACCATAATGTCCACTCCGCCAAACGACGATGGCGAAATTCCTGGACCGGCCAGAATATTAGAAAGCAGAAATTCACCAGCACCGCCACCACTACGACCACCACGACCAGCAGCAGCAGCAGCAGCAGCAGCAGCAAAAACTGCAAGAAGCAAGGAAGATCCTCGTATAGAACAAACGTTTGAAATATTGCTATCAACGTATGAACAACTGAGTACGTCGACGAAAGGCGACAGGGAATATGCTTCCTATGGGAAACATATAACCCACAAATTGCTAACGTAGTGTGTCAGGGTCACATCCATCGTAGAACACAACATAAGCAATGTTATTTTTTAGGCGGTCATGGGACATTATGACCATTATACAAGCTATACTATCCCTCCCGCAACACCTTTCTCGTCACATTCCACTCCTATTTATCCCCCGGCTATATTCCTACCCGACGTCACGACTCCCACAGACAATGCAGCTTTAAATACATACACCCGACAACCACAATAAAACGTTATAATAAAATGAAATTTGTAGTTTGGACTTACCTTTACATGACTTCTTAAACATTCAATTAGCGCAGGACAAAGGACAATGTTAAGTCGCAGAGGGGATTAGTGACCCACGAGCCTACAGCGTATGCTATACACCGTTGGAAAGATCTCGCCAAGACGAATCGATTGATACCATTTTTAACTTTGAAATCAGATGGGATCACCTTGAAAAATGGCCTCAAATTTCGAGATTTTGCGGTTTTGCACCTGAGGAAAAACCGAGGGATATAAACGATACTCCAGTAGGCTGGAGCGGCAAATGTGCCTCATAACCTTCACTTCAGGGCTGTGTTGGGCCTGCGTTTGCCCTATGGGCCCCTTTTCTAATGCCCAGTACGAAATCGCCAATGGTCTAGTGGCCCATGGGGCAAACGCAGGCCCAACACTGCCTCAGGGCCGAAGTTCATTTCAGAATGAAGTTCACGAGGCACATTTGCCGCTCCAGCCTGCTAGAGTATCGCTTACATCCCTCGGTTTTCCTGAGGTGCCTACCCGAGGTCCGTCGGGCCGGTTGGGATTTTACTACCGGTTTCTTTTGTTCAAAACCGCAAAATCTCGAACTTTGAGGCCATTTTTGGAGGTGATCCTATCTGATTTCGAAGTTAAAAATGATATCAATCGATTCGTCCTGGCGAGATCTTTCCAACGGCATAGCATACGCTGTAGGTTCGTGGGTCATTAATCCCCTCTCCGACTTAACATTGTCCTTCCATTACGATAGTCGATATTGCTTGCTTTGACACTTTAAAAACATATTGCAAGCTTGCATACGAATCGTCTGTTGCTAGAAAGCGTAATGTTATTGCCAACCTCAGTGAAACGGGAATAGCGACCCTGAACCGAGTATCTTTCTTCATCACTTTAGGTCCGATTTTCTGAATGAGCACTTCAAAATCCTCACTGGACGTTCGCACAAAATTTTTAAACTGTCCCGTGCCAAGTTCAACTTTTAATTCCTTCAAGATATTGTGTCCTTCTTTTCTGCGTTTATATAGTTCCGTTATCCACCATCGTCTCTTTATTTATTGTTTAATTCGTTTTTCTTTTAATAATTTGTACGTTAAAAGAAAAGCTGCGCTCGCAATTCCTTCGATGCGATTGTGACGATCTGGACGTGAGGACGCAGAAGAGTTGTAGATCGAGCACTCTTAGATTCTCACGATACGTTTTAGTCACCGTCGCACAAGTATAAAAGGTGAAGGGATTGTAATACCAATACTTTTCGAATAGGATATGTATATTTAATATGAACTGGCCCTGCGGCTTACTGACTATATATATATATATATATATATATATATATATATATACATATATATATCTTATGGTCTTAGGCCTAAGGTACTAGCTAGAGGTGGAGGGGTTGATGCGTCAGTGTGCAAAGGTTGAAGGATGTTGTGGAGGATTGCACGGATGACCAGTTGGTATGACTAGACAGGGTGGTTCTCCAGCGACGCCTGTCAAAGTGATGCCGCCTCGTACCCCGTGGCGAGGACAACACCCCGCAATACGTCACCTTAGTAAAAGTAGTCCGATTTATATGACATTTAATATGATTTTCATCAGAAAAACATAAGGAATCCATTGGTGTCACTTCCATATCAATATGATACACAATAAAGAATTTCTTAATACGCTGTAATGAATATTTTACATTTTCATCCACGACTGGAATCGTTGCGGTCGACCGCGGATTCATACCTGTTTCAGAAATAGAATAATTCCCTATTCTTTATCGTATCGATATGGAAGTGATACCGATGGATTCCTTATGTGTTTCCGATGAAAATCATTCCAAATTTCATGTATTCATGAATTCAGCTTGAAATGATATAAATAAATTTTTCATGAAATTTCCTTCATTATGGTCCGATTTACGTCGTTCTTGGTATTAGTTTCATCGGCGAAACATAAGGAATCAATTGACGTCAATTTCGCAAAGAACTGATGAGAAATGCGGAACTCTTGGACATTTTTTACTTTTTAATGGTATTCCAAACCGTTTCGAGGGTCGAAACCCATAAAATACGCTGAGGCACTGCGGGGGTTGTCCTCGCCACGGGGTACCAGGCGGCACCTCTTTGACAGGCGTCGCTGGAGAATCACCCTGTATTGGTAAACAGGATGACTAGGAGGGTTGAGTTGTATATTTATTTAGCTGACTATCACATCATCTTTACGACTGCGGAGTGGGCTAACCTAAGCACAGAAGTTGGCGAAGAAAGACACAATGGCACTTTCGACCCCTCCGCATGCGTCATTCGTGCGCGCTCCGCCTGCTCAGCGTCTACGCATTCGGGTCTGGACCCGGCTTAAGATTATAGAAAACTTGTGAACAAAACTTGCACCGCATATGAAACTATTTGTACGCTTTAATACTACTTTAATAAATGGGACATACCACTAAATGATACTTACAAGTAGAGATTTTTAGGTGTCCGCCTCCGATGGCTTTGATTTTTGGATATGATTTAGAGGATCGAAAAATAAGACATACGTGTTTTTTATAGCGGCCCGTTTTCATATTTAGGGGGTTAAACCACCCGACGAAGCTATAAGATTTTCAGGTGTTAGCCCCCGATTGCTTTGGTTTTTTGGATATGTTTAAGAGGATCGAAAAATAAGGAATAGGTGTCATTTTATTTTAGCCCGTTTGCATGTTTAAGGGGTGAATCCACACCTCAATGTTCATAAGAAGAGGTACAAAAGTGACTGACGACTAGTGTTGTAAAAACGAGCTTGGAGCTGTGAGCTTCAAGAGCTCGAGTCGCGGTTCAAACCCTAACGGCTCGAACCCTTAAGGCTCGAACCTTGTAGCCGTGAGAGCTCGAGCCTTTAAAGCTCGAGCCTTCAAGCTCGAAGGCTCGAGTCGTATAAATTGTATGTAGTGAAGTGATGTACAAAGCTCGAGTTTTGGAAGCGTTCACTTAAAACTTAATGTAGACAGTAGAAGTTCTAAGTCTTACACTCCAATATTATATAAAACTCAAGCTTTTAAAGCTTTAAGGCAGAATAATATAGTTAGGTCCAGAAAAGTGGGTTTTTTGTGAATTATTTCTCTGACGCCCAAACTTCGTTAAACTATTACTGATAGGATATATTTTAAGCAATGTGTGAAACTTTCCTTTATTACAAAATATTGTATTATTCCCCCTTACGGCTGAAGCTTTAAAGCTGAACCCTCGAAACCCTTAAGGAGGTATTATCCTTTTCAAGGTAAAATAATCAGTTTTTTTGCATGTTTTTATTCCTTAGGTTATGTACTTCGGTTAGTTCTGTTTCCTTGACGATTGAAACAAAATCGGTTAAATCTTAAATCGCCTTTATGATCTGCTCGGTTAGCTCAGTCGGTACACTGATGTTGTACGACAATGATCAATTAATTTTACGTTGAGAAACGTTCGAACCAAGAGTGTAGTGAGCAGGAACACTATAAAAGTTATAAGAAGACCAGATAATATACTGAAATTTATATTATAGTGATTGTGTTGTTGTTTTTGTGTTATATCATAATTTTATCAAAGAGTTTTGTTACAAATGACTACAATTACAAAAGAATACTATTGTATAGTTTTGTACTTTTATTGTATCATTAAAACACGGATCCAACCAATTGGTGGAACCATCAAAAAGCATCTTTCTATGTGTTTAAGTTTAACGTTTTACAATAGTGGTTGCACAAAATAAGATATATATAATATCAAGGACTTGGAGTTAACTTCATTACTATTAAACACAAGAGCCTCCAGCTTCGAGGCTTGGGCCTCGAAGCTTGAACCTCGAGCTTCATATGACATTAGCCTTAAAGGCTGAGTCTTTAAGGTTAAGGTTTAAAGCTTTGAAGACTCGAGCTTTATATAACACTATTGACGACAAGAACATCAGCCATACAGCAAGTTATGACGCAAATGAAATTTATATCAAGTTCTATTCATCACAATCTTGTAATATTATTTAAACTAACAATGGAAATGAAAGTTTCAGCTGCGGGAAAGATCGAGTGAAACATTGTATCATATTTCGTCTGTCACATACCATTTTATATTCGCTTTCATTACATTCATTCTGTTTAAATAGATCTTGGAAATGGTGAGTACAGTAATCAGCTCCTAGCGCAGAGGAAACTTAACCACATAACGAGAGAATACTGTATGTAGTTAATGTGAAATTCTTGTGAGGAGATTATCTTTCACGTATCAATAAAATTGTTTAAAATTTTATTTTCACAAATCGATATGCACGCAGTGGCCAATGCCCCAGAATGCTAATAGGGCGAACATCTACCGGGGAACCCTGAAACATACAGTCCAAAATAACAGACAGCAGTACATGCTAACACTTCGAGTGATGCAAGGAATGGCAAAATACCATGTTATATCAGTCAGTCCTTCCCGAGCGATCGCTTCCGCCTGAAAAGTATTTTCCTGTCCGCCTGATGCTTTGAATATACAGTGTTCGGCAACAGATAGTAGAAAATAGAAGGGGTGATTCTACGTGACCAAATAAAATGACATTAAAGAGTAACGAAATTGCGGTAGAGGCTTCGTATTTTGGTTATTAGTGTTTAAATATTGGGAGCCTGAACGCCTAATGAACGGCAATTCGGCGATGAGCAGGTCGCACTGCGTAGGTCAGTAGGAGCGCATACAGTCGCCGTAAAAAAACAAAGATGAATGGGCAGTAGCTTACCTCATAGGTGTAGTGATAAATTCTGCAATACTAGCAGTCATAATACGATCTTACAACACTTCATAGGACTATTAGGTAATACTGCATTGCATTAAACCTGTCAGCATTAAAATTGGTTTTGTTCTGGCGTTTTTGATCCGAATTTTTAAACATCAATAACCGAAATACGATGCTGTTGGTTTTAGTCTTATTTTCTCACGTAGAATCACCTGAATCACCCATTTCATTTTCTACTATCTGTTGACGAACACCCTGTATACTAACACTAATAAGAATATAAATTTCTACATTTTCTATTAAATCTTAATGAAAATACCACCAATGAATGGATACGGGTTTTTCGATAAAAATGAGTCCAAATGCGACCTCATCGAATTTAAACTCATTGTCAGTTTCATCAGATGAATGTTGCCAATCCATTCATATTGCTTTAATGAACTTGTACTCCATATTACAAAAATGAAAGCTATCATTACAAGGCACCTTATTAGTTGCTCGACTACCGTATAGGGGAAGGTCGCTGAAACAACGAAGTCACGAAATCTAAAGCTTTAGACTGTGGGTAGTTTTCAAATCAACGGGGTCTCTCAGGAAGTACTTTCGATGCTTTTATAAAAGTATTGGCGTGAAAGCATGCGAAGATCATGTACAGAATATAAATCTCTTGTTAGCATAAAACTGTGTTTGGCGTCACTCAAAGTGTTAATATCTGTAATTTAATTTAACTTTTGATAAAAAATAAAGTGGGGAAAAATCATGGTACAACCGGGCAAGGGACGATTTTTTATGCTTAAACTACGTCAAAAACGTAGAATATATTTTTTCGCCTGAGACTTTTTTTTCGAGAAAATTAAGTTTAAAAATGGCGGTACGTGCCTGCTCTTACGGATGATTAAGTTAAGGTGGATTTCCATTAACGCTCACGGGACGTAATACTCAAGTAAAGGCTCCCCCAGACCAACGCGATTATTCGCGGCGGCAGCGGATATTCGGCTGAGATGGATCCGTGGCAGTTTACAGGGTTATCCATTTAAGACTGGCGGCGCTCGCGTGAGTGCAAATGAGAACGGCAACAGCGTCACAAGCATACTTACTAGTACAATCATATGTCGATACATCCGCCATCAATTGACTGTTGCTAAAACTATAGGTTTGTGATAAATCACCTACAGCCCATAGATGGCGGATGTATCGACATATGATTGCACTAGTAAGTATGCGTGTGACGCTGTTGCCGTTCTCATTTGTAGTCGCGCGAGCACCGCCAGTCTTAAATGAATAACCCTGTACTATGCGTAGCGACTTATTAGACCACCGCGAAACATTTCCGCTGCGACAGCGGATCCGCAATGCTTTTTCCACGGCGATATCGATTCGTTCTCCAAGACGTTTTTTTCAGCGGTGAAATTTTTCCGCTCTCCAAGGCATTTTTCACTGCCAATTGTAAGTAAAATATCGGGCTTGTCGTGATTGCCATGTCTTGTCTATCGATGTGGCGACGGCTCACTTCTCAGCGACGAAACAGGACAAATAAGTTAACTTTAAGTTATGCAAACCAATACTTCGTGTAATTTCTCTAATTATGGCCCGAATTATGTCATTTTTGAAGTTATTTTCATCGGGAAATCATAAGGAATCGATTGACGCCACTTTCGTAAAGATCTGATAAAAAATCTAGAACCTGACATTCGTTACTTGCTTAGCGCGCAATATTGTATAGTCCTTACAGTCTCGAGCGTTGAAGGCCCCGAAACGCAGCGAGGCGCGATCTTGTCGGCGGCATTGCCTTTCCGAACTCTGGCGAGAGAATCACCTTGTAGTACTTTCGATTACGTAAATCAGAATGAAGAGACTACTGATACATACTGCTAGCTTAGCAGCTCGCCTTGTTTTAGAGTTTTTAGATCTCATTGAAGTAATATGCGCTGCGAGTGGTACGATCAGCCGACCATAATAGCGAAGCGCGTGGCTCACTTACCTGAAACGGGGCGCACCGCTGTTTTTAACAGCTTACTGCAACATTGAATATACAAATTACTACCAATAGATAGGCTTACTTTATAGAAAACACTTGTGAGAATATGGCAGTATTTTTTCGGATTTTTAAAATCGGGACCACGAGCCAAAATTTGCAAAACAAGAATTTGTTTATAATTTTCACTGCTATAAAAAAAATTTCTCATCCGGAAAAAATTAATCAGGAAGGCCGATTCTTCTAGATTAAAATAAAGAAGGAATCAACTAAATCCGACAAATAGTTTCCGAGGTAAAAATTCATAAGTACAACCCATTTTCACGAACATAGGCAAACAAATCAGGACCCCCCAGATCAACGTCAAATATTCACAGCAGAAGCGAAATATCCGCTCCGGTGTGAGTACACACGCGGATTCCGCTACCACTGCTGCTGCGAGTACTCCGTTGCTACTCCGCTTGCGGATAAATCACGTTGGTCTAGGGGAGCCTTAAGGCGATTGTTATCCGCAGGCGGAGCGGCAACGGAATATCCGCAGCGGCAGCGGTAGCGGAATATCCGCAGCGGTAGCGGTAGCGGAATCCGCGTGTATGCTCACACCGGAATGTTCTTCGATGTTTTCTTGTATGAGGATATTGCATGTTCCGGGAAGTCCTTGATTTTTGGGGCACAGGGCAGTACAAGGTAGTCCACCCAACTTGCACACCTCGAATAATTTCTAAAATATACGCTGCATGCAATTTTTTTATATAAGAGTTGCATTGTTTGGAGGGGCACATTATGTTGCGCATGTAATTTTCTTATAGGTGCAGGCGTTTCGGAGATCTGAAGGTCAACTTCATTATTTTAAATAGAATGCTATATTTTTTATGTCAAAATATCGAAAAATGTTGAATTCCGAGTAAAAAAGTATTGACCTTTATTAGCCCTAAACTTAATAATTAACAAATAATTTGTTTCGTTTCTTGAAAATTTACTTTGCGTAGTATCAAACTGGAGATTCAATATGCACTCCATTTTAACAGGCATTCGGGGCCGGTGATTTAAGGAATATAAAAATGCTTGTAACTGCAATGTAACTGTACATTATCGGACATATGTGTATACCAACTTTTTTTATTATATTGATAAGTAGAACCGATCCTGAGAAAATGTCCCACATTTTTATAAACACCCTGTATATGAAGGATTTACCTGGTGCTCAGTTATACCATGATTTACCGGATAATCGGTAAAATTGTATACATACCTTAAAAATCCAATGGCTCCCATAATTATAGCCGCAACTAGGATCAAAGAAATAACGAATGCAAAAAATCCAACGTATTCCTCATTCGGTAACCAGCTAAAAATAAATCGTGTTGCTTGATCTTCCATTAAATGTGTACGCCAGTTTGGGGGCCCTAGAACTTGAGAATATACGAATTGATCTAAATATAAATGCTATTATTATCTACAAAATATACATTGTATAGTACGCAAACATAAAACTATCACTATTAAAAAAAGTTATTAAAATGATTTCATTCATTCAGTGATTTTTATGACAGATTTAATACATTTATCACAAAATAAACAAAAAGTTGCCACAAAGTACGTGTGTAACGTCCCACGGGACTCACACAACCAGCGCCATCTATCGAAAAAATAGAACCTTCCTACCATATCACGCAATAACTATTGTCACGTACTTTTGTACATATTTAATTATTTAAACACATATTAGAGGAGCAACCATTATTAAAATATTCTATATAATTAACTATAAGTATTAGTATAAGTTGAACACAAAATATAATGTAATAAGTGCTAGGAATACAAATAACAACTTGCGACTCATTGCGCAAGCGCAAGCCCACTAATTTACGGGTATATAAGGAGGTCTACGCGGCACAGCGGGCAATTCAATTCTCAGTTGATGAAACAGTTCGCTCGCGACTTCTGCCGCGACCAGTAGTGTTTGTGTCTCGCTACAAAACAAATCATACATCTATCGCTACCGCTTCGACTATCCTCGTCGATTTCATCGGGCATCGTGCAATTCCCCGCCAAGAATTCTTTAGTTTTGTTCTGTTTGAAAAGATTACGGGAATTCTCCACCCAAGGCTAAAAGGGATTTCCAAAATTGCTGCCAACGGCAGCTTGGACCTGCCCAAGGGCACTGAAGATCCTATGCACAATGAGCGTCCAAATCTAAACCTGAGTGATCTCACTACAGCTAAACTGGAAATCTCGTCCATTTTTACCGTTCCTATCACAAATACTAGCATGCTCTCCGGAAAGCGTCCCGCTAAAAGTACTGTCGACACCCAATTCCTAAACTCTTCCTCTGAAAACTTGGAACGGTCGCCGAAACACAAGAATAGTTCTAGGGCCAAGTCCACGAAATCCGGGTCGGGAGCGGCCACGGAAAGAGCAATTCCAAGCGCGGAAAAAGTCTGGACGGAGGCGACTCCAGGTCCTCGTCTCCGTGCAATCAAGCGCGCTCACGCTCTCCTGTATCAGTTTCATTGCCCCTAAATTCTCTAATCTGAGGAGAAACGGACAAGGAGGTCACTCCTAACGTCGTCGTCCATAACCGCTTTAGCGCACTAGCTGGTTGTAATTCAAACCACGTTTCGCCTTGAATGGCAAACGTTAGCCCCCAAAAAACCTCGCTGAAAGTCTCAACTTGGCTCGTCAGCGCGGCAAACTCGGCGACAAACGCCACGCCAAATATCAACACTAAACCCCACCCCCCTCTGTACATTTCAAATTTTTCTTGAAGTATTCCGAAGTTCGAGTGAGAGCTAGCTGAAGACTTTGGCAAAACATTCAACATTAAATACTTGGGAAGTAACATCAGGTTACAATTCGACAATGTCGATTCTTTCAAAAAATTTAAACTCGCTCTAAACGAAGACAAAGTTCCCTACTTTACCTTGTCACTTAACACCGAACGCCTCCTTACTATGGTCCTCAAGGGCCTCCCTGATATTCCCGCGGAGGAAATTCTATACGAACTAAAATCTATGGGACTTAACCCCACCACTTGTTCTCCCTACCTACGCGCTGTACAGGGTGAACTTTCCCCGGGAACTGCTCCAAACAATGTTACTTAAATTAATACAATTTGCAGTACTCGCATCTACTGGGAGAAGTTCTACTTTAAAAAAACTACACACAGTGTTTTAGGTGTCAGGCCTTCGGCCACTCTGCCACCAACTGTTGCCTCTTAGCAAGGTGCGTTACATGTGCCGGGTCACACCACTCCTCAGACTGCCGAAAGCCAAAGGATTCCCCTCCCAAATGCGTAAATTGATCAGGGTAACACACTGCAAACTACGGCCAGTATTCGGTCCTTCTCAAATTCCTAGTCAGGTGCAAAAATAACACAAAAACCACTAACGGACTTGCTCTCAATAGCGCTTTCAATATTACCGTCAATCCTCCCGCGATTCTCGCACCTCCTCCTCCTCTACCTCGTCCACTCTCCTTCACCCCATCCCCTTTCCCTTCTTACGCTGTGGCTGTCGCTGACCCGCAAAGACCTCTTCCTCTCGCGTCCCCTCCTTTCCCCGCTGATGTCGGACCCCTTGGCTTCCCATGTATAAACAACCATCAGTCAATCGGAGCACAGCCCATGCTTGACCTGCTTTCTGCTTTCAAAGAATTAAATACTATTGTCAATATCGCGCAAAAGCTCCTACTCATTCGCTCTTTAATTGAAAATCTCCGACCCTGCCGCACTCTGACCGATAAATTCCAAGTTTTTTTTTCACTGCTCTCAGCAAACTAGACTCTGTCAATGCCTTTGCCCAAAAACAAGTTATGGAACGCTGGATCGCTTTCTCGGAAGCGTAACGAGCTGATTCTCGCGTTGGCTGGTCTGAGGGCCGGCATTATACTCTTCACCGAGACCTGGCTCACGCCACTCGATACTTTTACTGGAGCGTAAAAGTAGCTGGCTGCTCGATCGTTCGCTCGGACCGCCCCACATATCCTTCTCCTCCCAGTATCTTCCCCCCTCGTCTCACCACCAATTTAAACCTAGCCACCCTTCTCCACCTGCTCTACCCCATCCCTCTTAAAGTATCCCAAGACCCCCACCCCCTTCACCGCCCCATACCATCTGTTGTATCACGATTCCCTAATCCTTTTCCACCTATCGCCCCGCTTCAGCCTCCTTTCCCTACTTACCAGCTCCTCCACCCGCATTCCCCCCACCCCCTCTACTATCCATCCCCTTTCCTCATAAAACCCCTTCCTCTCCTCTTCCCAACCCCCAGAACCCCCTTCTCCTCGCCCGCCCCTTAATCACCGCCCAAAACATCCTTGAAAACCCCTTCCTTGCCCCTCCTCCAACTTCCTCTCATACTCCCATGCCCTCATCCCCGCCCTTGCTTTCATCATCTCCCGTTGTAACTCCTCTCTAACTATATATACCGGCGCACACCACTCCACATCCAGTACCCATCTCAAGTATCTGTCGTGCAACGCCTCCACCCTCTCCCAGCATTTCCAACTCCATATTTCCACCCCATAGCTTATCGTTGCCCACACCAACCTGTCGAATAACCAAATCCTTTTCCCCCAGTCCTTTCCAAACCTCCGCTTACCAATCCCCCACACCTGCCCCATCATTGCCACCGCTTTCCTCACACTCTCCCTCACATGAACCCCCTGCCCTTCATTCCCCATCAAAGTATACCCCAGATATTTGAACTCCCTCACCTCCCCCACCTCCTTTCCCTTCCATCTCCAAATCACCTTTCTCCGTCTACCCACCCCCCCCCCTGTACCTCATAACTTTCGACTTCTCCACGTTCAACTGTAACCCCTTCCCATCCATATACTTTTTTTAAATTTCTCATGTTCCCTTTCATCCCCTCCTCACCCGCCGCCATCGCCGCTACATCGTCCGCATATGCCAGCGTATATATCTTCTCCCCCCCCCCCAGTCTCATACCTCCCCATCCTCCTTTCTCTACCTCTTCGTCCAAGTCCGCCAGCAGTAGCGTAAACATGCTTAGACTAACAAGGGAAGATCCCGAACCCGAAAATTCAAAAAATTCTGAAACTTTGTGGATATGTAGGGGATTTCCTTCTGATTACAACGCAAATTTTTTTTGCTGCCCAAAATCACTGTAAGGGGGTGAAATTAACCCCTGAAGATTCGGCTATTTTTCGATTTTATTTTGTAACACACAATCTGTAAGAGATAGAAATAAAGTTTCAAGACAAAAGTTACCTCTTTTAATTAGATCTATCAAATCGTAAAGGTTTTATCAATTGTTTAAACAATTAGAAAAAAGTTATAAACAAAAATATGAATAATGTTTTCTAAAATTCGGGTTTTCACGTGAAATCTGAACTGGATGTTTAAATAATTATGAAACAGCATAATCCATATTTTTTTCCATACAATTTCAACTATTGTTTTCTGGTTTCTCAACAATATATCCACTTTTATACCATGCGTAAGCAAACACATCGTGATACTTTGCTGATGAAAGTTGATTATGAATAAGAGACTGTAATTTAATGACATTATTCCTTGCATTTAGCTGCACATCGTAATTAAACAATAATACAAGGTCGGAAAATTTTCGTACAAAGCTCTTCCATATCCGGAAACCATACAGGGTGTCCCAAAAATGCTGCGGGTCCTTAAAGAGGGTGATTCGGGGGGTGATTGCAAACAACTTTTTCCTTTGCGACAATGCTCTCCGAGGTTTCGTTAACGAGATATTAATAAAAAGCACCGACCAATCAGAGCGCGAGTCTGACGGCCGAGTTCCCGCGCCAGCGTGGCTACGAGCCGCGCTACGACTGCGAACAAACAACTCGGCATGCATCGAAGAAAATTGCATAGAATTGCAAATGAAAAAGACGGAATAAATAAAATCGAACATGTTGTCATGGTTTGTTCGTCATTTAAAGTGAATAATGAATAAAGGATAAATGGATGAAAATCACGTGTAACGTAAAAAGACAAATACGCAGTTTTTTTTTAGAAGATTCGAAAATAATAATTATTTGAAGTGGGAGGACAAGAAATACGCAAATTTCCTTGTGTTAATAACGTAGCCACGAAAAGGTAATGTAACAGGAAATTAACGAAAAGTGATAGTAGTTCGTTATTGTGATAAAAATCCGTAATTCAATAACGGCCAGCACTGTTGGTGATAACGAATAAGTCTGTTTAAAAAGCCCGAATAAATATTTTGGTACGGGAATTTTGAGAATTATCGCCGGAAATAAGCCATCGCTTGTGTTAAATTTAAAAATGAATGATCACCAATAAAGTAACTAAAACTCACCCTTGTTGGAAATTCACCAGCAGCTTGAAAATCTGTGTCATAGGGTCACTGAACCGATCCTGGTCATCGATGGACGAACTCAGTGCACAGCTGGTCCCAGGTATACGACACTACCCAAAGTTAAGTGTCACAAAGTCAGGTGCGTCCAGGTCCACGTACCGAATATTCACTTCACTGCACGGCTACTAACATTGATAACTTTATTTACTTTTCATGGAACGTGTTGTTCCTACGTTTTAAAAATTGTTGGCCCCGAAAGGGGCCGATTGTTATCAATTTATGAATTGCTCCACATGGCGTTACGTTAGCCACCGCTGTGTGAATAAACGCAATTGCTTCTTCCGGGGTGTCCACTGGCTGACGATACACCTCATTCTGAAATGATTGTTGTACAACAAATACAAAACGTAAGTAAAAAAAAGAATATCTGCAACAGGAATAAGTAAAAAGTAACAACAATAATCAAATTACCTTCAGGTTGCCCCAGAAGAAAAAATCCAGCGGATTCATATCCGGTGACCGTGGGGGCCACGCAACGTGGGCCTCTGGCCCGCCGCGGCCGATCCACCTGTCCTGAAAGGTTTCACCTAAATAAGCGCGGACATTCGCGGTGTAATGTGGCCCAGCTCCGTCATGCTGGTAGTACATGTTCTGTCGGATCTCATATGGAATATTGTCCATAAGATCCGGCAGAACATGTTCTAAAAAATATTTATACGCTGGGCCGTCCAGCCTGTCTGGCACAATGTACGGCCCAACGATAAATTCGCCACAAATGCCGGCCCATAGGTTGATCGACCAACGGACTTGTACTGCACGTGGACGAAGCGCTAGGGGATTTTCGTCGCTCCACACATGCATATTGTGGGAATTGAAGCATCCTTCCCTATTGAAAAGTGCTTCATCCGTCCACAATATGTATTTGGTGAACGACGGATTCCTTCGCACTTCTCCCAACAGCCACCTGCAGTATTGAACCCGCTGGATGTAATCACCGGCGTGCAAATGTTGCACCCGTACATATTTGTACGGATGCAACCTGCGATCCCTGAGGATTCGTTGTATCGTCGTCCTGCTGACACTAGAACAAAATGCAAAAATATCCACTATTAGATAACATTTTTTTCCTTAATTAATAATTGCTGCAGTTATCTTAAACTGTGACTTACTTTAGGCGACGGCTCAAGATGCGCAAACTGATTGTTGGGTCGGCTTCAACAGCGTCGAGGATTCTCTCGATGGTGCCCAGATTTCGCGCTGCTGCGGGTCTGCCCACCTCGCTGCCTCGCGGCATCATGGACCCCGTCGAGAATAGCCTCGACGCTAACCGACGAAATGTATCCTCGCTTGGCGTTCGGATTTCAGGATATTCTAGCGCAAATGCTCGCGCAGCAGCACTTGCGCCCCCGCTGACTGCGCGTAGTCCCGCCTGCTTCGTTCTTCCTTCAAATTAAAGACGGACCCCTGCGGACTACCCCTTCTGTTCCTGTGTCTTTCCGCGAGGCGTATTGATGTTGGATAAAACTCTGTAATTTCTAGTTCAAAATTAATCAGGCTGATCAGCAAGAGCATTTCACCAGGGTCGCGGTTTATGACCGTATGGTCCCGCCAGTCGGCGGTAGAGAACGGTTTCCTACAGTTTCGGATAATTTATGACTTAATTGGTTCCGCCTCGTAGCAGACGTGAACTCAGGGTATCGGATAGGGGAAACAGGAATGGTATGCATTTTCTTCTTTACAGCAACTCGAAGACTTTCTGCTTCTCTTCCCTTCGGACCCTTTCGAACCGATACACGTGGTGTCTGTTTTCTATCTCGAAGCAATGGGTACATTGGCAGTAGAAGGACGGAGCGCGGGCTTTTGTGAAAGTGTTCGTTGCACTTCTGCAAAACACGTGTGTTCCGAAAATGTGCTGGCTTCTTTTTACCTAAAGCCTCTTGTCCTGGTGGGAGTTAACACATAATGGAACCAGAGAAGCTGCTTGGGGGTAGCGGAAGTTGGTTGGAAAAAATCCTGTCAGTCAGCTAGCAATCACGTTGCAGAAATGTTCACGACCCAAGAATACTATAGGATGTTCTGGGTGTACGCTCGGAACAACGGGGACGCAAGTGCTGCTGCGCGAGCATTTGCGCTAGAATATCCTCAAATCCGAACGCCAAGCGGGGATACATTTCGTCGGTTAGCGTCGAGGCTATTCTCGACGGGGTCCATGATGCCGCGAGGCAGCGAGGTGGGCAGACCCGCAGCAGCGCGAAATCTGGGCACCATCGAGAGAATCCTCGACGCTGTTGAAGCCGACCCAACAATCAGTTTGCGCATCTTGAGCCGTCGCCTAAAGTAAGTCACAGTTTAAGATAACTGCAGCAATTATTAATTAAGAAAAAAAATGTTATCTAATAGTGGATATTTTTGCATTTTGTTCTAGTGTCAGCAGGACGACGATACAACGAATCCTCAGGGATCGCAGGTTGCATCCGTACAAATATGTACGGGTGCAACATTTGCACGCCGGTGATTACATCCAGCGGGTTCAATACTGCAGGTGGCTGTTGGGAGAAGTGCGAAGGAATCCGTCGTTCACCAAATACATATTGTGGACGGATGAAGCACTTTTCAATAGGGAAGGATGCTTCAATTCCCACAATATGCATGTGTGGAGCGACGAAAATCCCCTAGCGCTTCGTCCACGTGCAGTACAAGTCCGTTGGTCGATCAACCTATGGGCCGGCATTTGTGGCGAATTTATCGTTGGGCCGTACATTGTGCCAGACAGGCTGGACGGCCCAGCGTATAAATATTTTTTAGAACATGTTCTGCCGGATCTTATGGACAATATTCCATATGAGATCCGACAGAACATGTACTACCAGCATGACGGAGCTGGGCCACATTACACCGCGAATGTCCGCGCTTATTTAGGTGAAACCTTTCAGGACAGGTGGATCGGCCGCGGCGGGCCAGAGGCCCACGTTGCGTGGCCCCCACGGTCACCGGATATGAATCCGCTGGATTTTTTCTTCTGGGGCTACCTGAAGGTAATTTGATTATTGTTGTTACTTTTTACTTATTCCTGTTGCAGATATTCTTTTTTTTACTTACGTTTTGTATTTGTTGTACAACAATCATTTCAGAATGAGGTGTATCGTCAGCCAGTGGACACCCCGGAAGAAGCAATTGCGTTTATTCACACAGCGGTGGCTAACGTAACGCCATGTGGAGCAATTCATAAATTGATAACAATCGGCCCCTTTCGGGGCCAACAATTTTTAAAACGTAGGAACAACACGTTCCATGAAAAGTAAATAAAGTTATCAATGTTAGTAGCCGTGCAGTGAAGTGAATATTCGGTACGTGGACCTGGACGCACCTGACATTGTGACACTTAACTTTGGGTAGTGTCGTATACCTGGGACCAGCTGTGCACTGAGTTCGTCCATCGATGACCAGGATCGGTTCAGTGACCCTATGACACAGATTTTCAAGCTGCTGGTGAATTTCCAACAAGGGTGAGTTTTAGTTACTTTATTGGTGATCATTCATTTTTAAATTTAACACAAGCGATGGCTTATTTCCGGCGATAATTCTCAAAATTCCCGTACCAAAATATTTATTCGGGCTTTTTAAACAGACTTATTCGTTATCACCAACAGTGCTGGCCGTTATTGAATTACGGATTTTTATCACAATAACGAACTACTATCACTTTTCGTTAATTTCCTGTTACATTACCTTTTCGTGGCTACGTTATTAACACAAGGAAATTTGCGTATTTCTTGTCCTCCCACTTCAAATAATTATTATTTTCGAATCTTCTAAAAAAAACTGCGTATTTGTCTTTTTACGTTACACGTGATTTTCATCCATTTATCCTTTATTCATTATTCACTTTAAATGACGAACAAACCATGACAACATGTTCGATTTTATTTATTCCGTCTTTTTCATTTGCAATTCTATGCAATTTTCTTCGATGCATGCCGAGTTGTTTGTTCGCAGTCGTAGCGCGGCTCGTAGCCACGCTGGCGCGGGAACTCGGCCGTCAGACTCGCGCTCTGATTGGTCGGTGCTTTTTATTAATATCTCGTTAACGAAACCTCGGAGAGCATTGTCGCAAAGGAAAAAGTTGTTTGCAATCACCCCCCGAATCACCCTCTTTAAGGACCCGCAGCATTTTTGGGACACCCTGTATGGTTTCCGGATATGGAAGAGCTTTGTACGAAAATTTTCCGACCTTGTATTATTGTTTAATTACGATGTGCAGCTAAATGCAAGGAATAATGTCATTAAATTACAGTCTCTTATTCATAATCAACTTTCATCAGCAAAGTATCACGATGTGTTTGCTTACGCATGGTATAAAAGTGGATATATTGTTGAGAAACCAGAAAACAATAGTTGAAATTGTATGGAAAAAAAATATGGATTATGCTGTTTCATAATTATTTAAACATCCAGTTCAGATTTCATGTGAAAACCCGAATTTTAGAAAACATTATTCATATTTTTGTTTATAACTTTTTTCTAATTGTTTAAACAATTGATAAAACCTTTACGATTTGATAGATCTAATTAAAAGAGGTAACTTTTGTCTTGAAACTTTATTTCTATCTCTTACAGATTGTGTGTTACAAAATAAAATCGAAAAATAGCCGAATCTTCAGGGATTAATTTCACCCCTTTACAGTGATTTTGGGCAGCAAAAAAAAATTGCGTTGTAATCAGAAGGAAATCCCCTACATATCCACAAAGTTTCAGAATTTTTTGAATTTTCGGGTTCGGGATCTTCCCTTGTAAGCGTACATCCCTATCTGACTCCCCTAGCCGTCCAAAATACCTTCCCTTCCTCCTCCGCTACCCTCACCCTACACACTGTTTCCTTTAGCACCTCCTCACACCTTTCAACTAACCCCTCTCTTACTCCCCTCTTCCTCATCGCCTTCATCAATACCTCCCTGTCCACCGAGTCAAAAGCCGCCTTCAGGTCGATAAAGAAAATTATCATTTTCGTCCCCTTCCTATTGATCTGCCTGTTTATCAGGTAGCTTAATACATTGTCTATACATCCCCTTCCTCTCCTGACGCCGGCCTGACTCGGTAGCAGCAACCCTTTTCCCTCCACCTCCTCCCTCAGCCTCTCCGCCAGCACCGATGCATAAATCTTATACGCCGCCTGTGTCAAGGTAATCCCCCGGTGATTCTCCACCTTTTTCCACTCCCTTTCTTTAACATCGGCACCAACACCCCTTCCCTCCACTCTTCTACCTATCCTTCCCCCTCCACCACTCCCGCCATCATCACCTTTATCATCAATAACCCCTCCATCTTCCCTTCCTCTTCTTCTCTTGCTTCCATCTCCTTTCTTACCCCCATTAAGATTCCCCCCATCGCCCTCCCTTTTTTACATTCCCTCGTCACCCACTGCTTCTCCCACACGTATACCTTTGGTAACCTATTCCTTACGCATTTCCAATCCGGTTCCTCCACCCACGTTTCGCACAGCACCACCATATCCCACTCGTCCAGTTCTTTCCAGAACTCCCCATCTTTGTTCTTTACTCCCGCAATATTCCAGAATGCCACCTTACAGTTTTCTACTCCCGCTTCCCCCTCGCCGCTCTTCTCGCCCCCCCCCCACTCCTCTCCACTCCCCTCCGTAACCCTGCTCCGCCATCCATTTCTCCCCCACATCATCCCATTTTCTCAATTTCCCATTCATCCACATCTTCATATACCCTATCTGCACCATCTTCCCCCTCTCCCTCTCCCTCTCAACATCTCTTTCTATCTTCCATCTTCCCCGCCTCTCCTCCTCCGTCAGGTCATCTCAATCCTTTCCCTTCCTCCCTTCATTTTTCTCCTCGCCTCCACCACCTTCCTCTTCTCCTCCCTTCCCGTTAGTTTCACCAACACCATCCCGTAACCATCCCCTCTTGCTGTCATCAAACTTAGTGCCTCATACTTGTCTGACCGATAGATTTATGTGTGCTACAAGGGCACGGGCTCCAAAACCTAACGGGTTCCGGCTGGAGTGCCACAGGGTTCCATCCTTGGACTTACCCTTTTTAATATCTACACTAACGACCTGCCAAAATGCGCTGGCTTCCAGCTGGCGCTCTATGCGGACGCCACTGCGATTTATGCCTTCTCCTGGCAGCTCTCAACCATGGTTCTCCGTATCCAAACTTACTTGGACCTGGTATTGCAATACTTCTCCGACTGGAAACTTCGGATTAACCCGGAAGAAAAAAAGGCTATAGTTTTCTCCATTCGAACCAAAATTTGTTCCGCGATGGACAAATATAAAATCTACATCGGCAACAGTGCAGTGCCCTGGCGTAATCAGGTCAAATACCTCGGTATTCTTTTACACCAAAAAATGTCCTGGAACGTTGCCATATCTGACAGAATCAACAAGACCCTACAAGTTCCTGGCTTCCTACATCATCACATCAGCCATAGGTCCCCACTCAACCTCCAATTACGCCTTAACATTTACAAGATATGCATTCGGCCCGTGCTCATCTACGGAGCCCAGGTTTGGTGGAATTCCGCCAAAACTAACCAGTCTAAGCTTCAAAAGGTAAAAAATACTCAAAACCATAACAGGGTTTTCCAGATTATATTCCACCAGGGCGCTGCACTCTGATACTGATGTACCGTACATATGTGAACATATCCACTATCTCATAGAAAACTATCACGTCTCAGAGCACAGTAACTCATTGGCAATTTTAACGCGCCTCTAAGACATAAATAGAATCCCTTATAGGGTCAAAGTCCCCTTTCCTCTCTCCAAATGACACACGTTACCTTTCACTACCTCCACCCCCCCCCCCCCACCCTTCCCCATTCCATTAGTTCCCTCCTCCGCCCCCCTAACAATAGAAGCACCTTATCTTATCTTTTTCGTTAATTATTTGAGTTTGTCGCCAATTCTATTCACCATGCACACCTAGTCTCGCTACTGGATGCTCGTACGTCATCGACGTATTTCGTACTTGCAATTCTGCATGACTCTACCAGCAACCGCCGGATGCACGTGCTTGGCTTTCCTACTACCTCAGCTTTTTCACGCTCTACCGGGGTAAATTAATGGACCGAGAGTAGTAGGACTATGCCGATTCTAGACCAGGTCCTCTTAGCGGAGCGCGGTGGAGGGTAGAAGTGCGGGCGCGCGGGGGTGTGCGGTGGGGGGAACTTTAGGCGCGGGGACAGCGGGGAGTGGAAGACTGGTTGCGCGCGCACGAGCCGCGGAGTGGGGGAAGCCGTAATCGTGGAGGGGATCAGTCCTAACCAAGCGGCCGCGGAGACCTCTCCAGACCTGGCCCACCGCCAGAAATTTTTCAGAGGGAGGGAATGACCCACAGCAGAAATTTTTTCACACCTAACCGAGCGAGGGAATGACCTTGACCCACCCCCGAAAATTTTTTCCCTCTCCCCCACACCGATCTAGCGAACCGTCAGACAGCAGAAATTGTTTAATAATTTATTAGAAATTGTTTCGGGCGATATCGGGAAAGATCGACGATTTAGAAACCATATATTCAGGAGAGGGAAAGAGACGGCACTACATAGTGGTACAATCGCATGCATTCTAAAGCTAACAGTATTTCAAAAATGTTTTTTCAATCTTAATATTGCAGCGTATCGCGCGATCATGTGTAATTTAAGTCCTCTGGAGCAGACGTGCAGGATGACGTCATTTAGCGGCGCGAAGAAGGCGCGAATCATAGAATTATGCGGCGTCAACGGAAATTTTTTCCATACCAACAGATACTTTTTCCCCAACGCAGAGAAATAATAATTTCATGAATAAACAATCTAGCGAACCATTCTGTAGCAAACAGACATTTATTTCCAACACAGAGAAATAATTTTCAAACAAATATGCAGCAAGCATTCTAAAGCTAGCAAGTTTTAAAGCGTTCTGATTTAACGTCGCCGCGTATCGCGCGATCTCGCGCAATTTAAATCCTCTGGAGCAGCCGTGCGGGATGATATCATTTTCACGACGCGAAGAACGCTCGAACGAAATTGAACACGTGCAGAAACATCGAATCTTAGAATTAGGTGCTGGTGAGGAGAGGAGGGTGATGGGTAAATAAAATGGAGAAATAATATATGTTTAAGAAATATATGTATATATATTGTTACATAAATAAGTTTAAAGAAATATAAAAGAATATAAATATAAATAAGTTAAAAGAAATATAAAAAGAATATAAATATTAATATATACAAAAAAGAATATAAAAAACGAATATAAATAGAATAATATAAAATATAAAAAAACGAATATAAATAGAATTTAATAATAATAAAAGAAAAGAAAATACAAGAAAAGAAAATAAAAAGAAAAAATATGAAAATAAAAACTTTTGATGATGTGGCGATGGTGGTGGTGGTGGCGGTGACGATGGCGGTGGCGTATCAGCAGATGGGGGCGACGGGGGCGATGGTGGCAGCGGCTGCGGCCTCCCGATGTCTATCCATGGCGGTGATGGGGACCGCAGCCGTCGGTGGGGCCCCATCTGCTGATATGGCACCAATGGGTGCCGACGTCGCGCGTCCATCACGGGGCCGATCACCGGCCCCGACCGCCGCATCCGGATTTCTATGTACCCGGCGCGGGGCACATCCCTCGCTTGGATGCGCGCCAACAATGCCATTACAATCATTGGCATTGTTGGCTGCTGATCCTAGAACACATACACAAACGGCGATATAATATTAGCACATCAAATGTATAAAACAATGTAGTGCATTGCATACCTGCGGCGGCGGCGGTGAAGGCGGGGCAACCCAATCGGGCAACCAGAGGAGTGATGGTGGTGGTGGGTTCTAGAACATAGAAACCCACGATATAATATTGGTGAATACAATGATATAAATTATTGCACTTTGAACATTTAAACAACAATCAAAGGAAAAGCGGAGGTCCGGGAGGCGAGCGTGTGTACGTACGGTGGCGGGGGAAGGAGGAGGAGGGGGAGAGCGAAAGAGCGAGAGGAGAGCAGCAGAGAAGATCAACGTTTAAATGCAATAAATGTCAAAAAATATTGTAAAGTACATACCTCGGGGTCACACTCTGGCGCTATCCTGGTCACTCCCATTTTCCACAGAAATTTTCACTTAAAAAAAAATGTAACTGTTGTCTGTAACGTTTGACAGGCAACTGATCTCGCTGCATCTCCAAGCGCTCGCATGTAAACTCATATCTTGAAATCGAGAAGTGCATAGCTTTGCAGAAGTAAGATGCCTGTGGTTCCCCACCTGCATTTTCGCTGACCATCCTCTCCTTCAATGCATCTTCTTCGAATTATTCACTGACCACCCTTTCCTTTTTCTTCTTCGCACTCGTCTTCTTCCCCTTCTTCTTTTGGATACATGATTCGACTAGAACATGCCACTTGAACATGTATCAAACGTCTATCGTACCACTCTGAACGTGTACCGAACATCTATCGTACCACTCTGAACGTGTATGCATCGAACCACTTCTACATAATAATTACAACCATCAACTTAATCTAGAATACATCACATGCAGGAGGTTGGGGATGGGTGAAGAAAAAACATTTATGCATTAAAAATTGATTATATTTATTTATGCATTTATCTCTGGTGTTTAGACCACCAGTTGAATATTTTAAATACATTTTGCAAGGCACAATGCTTTGCGTGTCTGCCACATCGCAGAGTATTAACTACATTTCGCTTATTTAGAGATATAATAACCTCGTAGTCAATGTCCAGTGTCTCGATGATCACGTCCGCTCTCGTATTTTCATCGAGGAAATCCGCAAGCCAGGCGCGTTTCTGCAGCCCTTTAACGTATACGATATGGGATGCGTCATCTTCTTCATCGATCGCATCAGCAACAGCTTTCGTAATTAGCTGTTTGGCCCTACTGTATGGAACGTCTCCATCTTCCCACCGTAGTCCATGATGATTTGCCGCCAGCCACCGGATGCTTGATTTGTTAGATTTTGTAAGAAGATATTGGGGCATCGAACTCCCAAAAATATAGTGCGAGAGAATTGTTCCCTTTCATAGGACAGCCACTTCCTTGACGACAAATCTTCCATTAACGATGAACCCTTGCAGGTCAACAATTGTCGGTATTGCCATTATCAGTACAATTTAGAGGTCCACTCGCTTCCAAGACAGACGGGAGAATGCGATCTTTCTCATAAAGCATCTCGATTTTCACGATGAAATTTTGGCACAGGAGAGGGCGGGCAAGTAGCGTGGCAATTTAATTGATTTTTCGCACCATGTTTGTCAGTGGATTGTATTCAGCCGACCGATCGTACGGAAGCAGACAGTAGGTTGTAGTATTTGCAGGCACATTCACTTTACATTCAAATTCTATGCGCACGTCCAGGGTACCATTCTTGATCGACTCATTTTGTCGCGAGCAATCAATCACGACGAGGGGGCCAAATTGTAAAAATTCGGCCACGGTGAATAATGTCTCGTTGCAACTATATCAATAATAGGATTTACGGAATTGCGTATACATATGAAACAAGATGGCGTGCCTATTCCTGTCAAAGTCCAAGTTCAAGTCATCGTACGGGTAAAATTCCGAGTTGAGAAAAAGTTTTAGATTGATCAGTTTGCAGTTCTTGAGCTTAGTAACATCTTCGCTCGTCACATTCTTTCGATTACTCTGTAGACCGAAGATAACGCATCGCGGCTTCTCCAGCTGCGCAGCTGCCTTCACGGCCCAAGAATGCTTGGTTGTGCTCTGTAAGAGAGGATACTCGTAAAGATCCCACGAGTGAAAACTAATGCTCAGGTTTTGTCTACTTTCCAGAGCATGTAGCAACGATAGCGTATTAACGTCGTTCAGCGTCACATGAGGCATCCGCCATTGCACTTTATGTAATTCAATTTCTGGTTCCAACATCGGCGATCATATTAGAGAATTGTTATCGTTGCGCGATCGTATTAAAATCAATTCGTGACGCGCATTAATAATCACGCGTTTCTAGCCCTCGCAAAATCCCAGCAAATATTTGAGCGGGATGCAAAAATTGAAATGATTGTTCAATATTGGCCCATCGCGTCGTTTCAAGCCCCATCCTGCATTCTCCAAATTGTTGTCTTCGCCAAATGTTAGCGATACATAGTTTTTAAGCGTGATAGTTATTCCAACGTTTCTGTTGCACTCAATCTCCACGCCATTCAGCTCGTATCGAATCTCATCAAATAAGAACGCCACACAATTGTTTCCCAACGTCACCGTTAATGCATCATTTGGCTTATTTATCGTCAATTTCCCCTCCACGTAGAGGAAACTTTCACACGGCAATGTGTATAAATCCTGATGCTGCATTGGTATTTTTATCTCATCGCTGTATCCAAACGTCGTGTTGACGTATGGGTTGTATGTGTGAGTCTGGAGCTTGACGATGCGATTATCAAACGTCGGCTTCCCTCCAATGTTTAGAATGTCCACCATTTTTCAACTTAAATGCGCACAATCAATCTCAGTGATTTCAAAAATGCAATGTTCGCAGCACTGAGCCTCTTCGTTTTTGCGTCATCAGAGCTGTTGCAATTGTTGCAGCTGTAGCTGTGGCCGTCGCCGTCGCCGCCGCTGTCGCTGTCGTTGTTGTTGCAAACAATTTCGTTTGGATGAAACGGGTTTCTGGTGTCGTTCAACACAAGCATCTCTTTCGTTCGCACCAAGCGTATTATCGTCGTTGTCGCCGTACGTGTAGTCTAATGGTAATCTGTTCACCTCGAAACTCTAGCAAACGTCCGGCTTGATCCACAACGCGTATCGTTAGATCCGTAATGACTCGTGCGGTGATCGGAAGGTAAATGATCTGTGCGGGCGTTTCCGATATCTCATATCCTGGTGGGACCTTCGGACAAAATTCATGTATCGTATGTACGTGCTTCCCATTGTTGTACGCACCAGCTGTCACGCTACATTCTACGCGGATAATGTTTACGTTCATGATATGAATTGGATCGTCCGATTCGTGCCACCGTCCAGGTTTTAATACTCGATTCGTCGAGAATCCCAGTAGCGATCCAATGTTATTGGACTTTGTAAAGTCTACGGAGAAAGAGCAGTATTGCTCGCTTTTCATGGTGTTGTTGTTGGAACGCAACACTATTGGATACACATCGTTGTCACCACCACCATTGTTTTCATCACTGCCACCGAGATTTTGAGGATACCGCTCGAGTAATCGCTGCTTCAGATACTTGGCAATAGCATCTAGTTCGTAGGACCCGTGGGGAATCGCAATGTATTCGCGAGTGATGTCGACGGTGTTGTTGTTGTTGTTGTTGTTGGTGGTGGTGGTGGTGGTGTCATAGTTTACGGCGAAGTAGAATTTTTCGTTACTCGATTCAATGTTCGGTATTGAATGATAAGTTTCAAAGGTTGTTAGACCAAGCTCGTAATTATCGTTGCTCAAATCTATGGGTGGAAAGTAGCTTACCGCGAGGGTGCTACTCTTGCCGGTTAGAATGAATGTTAACGACATATTCCGAGCTGTACTGCTCGACTAGTACTGAATCAGAGTGGTGGGAAGTCAATCCTTAAATTTGGTGCCGATCGTCTGTAGAAAGTGGAGACATAGTTGTCCATGGTTGCTCTGATTGTACTGCTGATAAGACGTTTTATTATATTCAATCGTCACAGCATTTTTATCCAGATATTGCACCAATTCCTTAGGCGGTCAAAGATTTCCAAAGCTGTCAAAATATACAGCTCGACACCCTCTCTTCGCATACGCCACCCAATGAGTCCCGGGCCCCTCGACGTCGTCCAAATTTACGATGCCGCTTTCGTTTCGACGTACTCCTCCGGCAGGTAGCGCATTGCGCATAAAAACACCCCTAAAAAATTGAATACGCATACGTTTTGCCAACTCCACCAATTGCGCATCTGTAGTTACGCCCACAGGCATTTTTTTTTCTTTTCGGTGTTTTTTTTTCGTTTCGATATTCCCTGTCCGCGCTTGTATGCCGCGAGATAAAGTGCGCGACCTTCCATGGAGCAATTATGACGTTGCATTTCCTGCAGCTGATTTTGCGCCGCCTTATTATTGTTTACGGCCTTGGAGATCCCCGCCGCTCCACCAGCTAATGATCCGAGAACACCTAGCAGCGGGAGAAGTGGTAATATACCACCCCGTTTTGCCACCGGAAGAATCCGCTTTTGCGGTGTTCTCTTTGCAGTCCACTTGCGAGTTTTTATTTTCATCCCCATTCCGATTTTCGTCTTGGCCTTCATAGTCTCTGCCAAACTCGCGCAGTGGAATAATCTTTGGTATATATTTCAACTGCTCAGAGGCTAGGTCTCGAATATCGCAATTATCTGACAGAACGAGAAGCATTTCGAATACTGAGATGTTTTGCTTCGGCGCGGACCTATAAATAGGGCGTGTTGCCGCTTCGATGTATCAGAAAAAAATTTTCGCGGTTCGCAGCGAGGATGCGATTCGTGCGGCAACCTGCGACGATACGCGTGACATATTTTGATGATAAATCACAAATGATGTCCTCGAAAACAAGGCGCAGACATGGTAGCATGCTGCCAAACACCATACGCTGCCTCATTTGCGGTCCATCAAATTGTGGAAAGACCAACAAGGAAGGACTCACAGCGTCCGCTTCGAGAACGTGTACATGTATTCCAATTCGTTGCAACAGCCGAAATATCAGTATTTGGAGAATTTATTGACTCCGATAGATGAAATTGGCTACTTCACATTTTCGGATAACAGTGATGTCATCCCACCGATCGATTCGCTTCCGAATTCCATTTTTATCTTTGATGACGTTGCATGCGACAAGCAAGATACGATAAGGGAATACTTTGCAATGGGGCGCCCCTCGAACGTTGACTGCTTCTATCTCTGTCAGACATATGAAAAGATTCCCAAACATCTTATACGCGACAATGCGAATCTGTTGATTCTGTTTAAGCAGGATGGTACCAACTTGAAACAACAACGATCATGTAAACACTGATATGTCTTACGAGGATTTCTGCACGTTGTGCCGTAATTGTCGGCAACGGGAGTATGGTTTCGTGGTGATAGACAAGGATAGCGCGATGTCCAATGGACGTTATAGAAAGGGATTTAACGAGTATGACATACCGTGTCAATTATTGTCAACACGTCGGTGGGAAAGCAACGTCTGCGGTACAACAATGATTGATATCGATAGTCTGGTGATTATGGATCGCGAGAGAATAGCGAAGGAAATTGTAAAAAGCAGCGAATCCATTCGCAGGAAACATCAGGCTTCGAAGACCGGCAAAATGGAGGAAGATATCGCGTTGGAGAGATATATTAAACCTATTGTCGAACTATTAAAACATATTGCGGAAAATACCGCAGCGGCAGAAGCTGAAATATCGCTGCTGATGAGCACAAGCGTTGAAAGAGGAAACAACGCACGTCATCGGATTATTCACTCATCACCTCTACACCAGTTCAATCGAAGCGAAAACGGCAGAATGTTGTATCAAACGAGTCCCCGGTTCCTCCCCCACCAAAAAATACATTTCCCAATGTACAATTCCTCACAACCAATGATGATGATGATGACGATGATGTTTTTGAAAGTACACCCGATGAGTCGTTTGCAACATCTATTAGACAGCAACTTCAAACATCCGTGGGGCAAGAAACGTTTCGCAGCCATTTGGGTCCCTTGGGACAAAAATATATGGATGCAATCATAAGGAAGGATAAGGAAACTGTCACATACACTGTGTATGGCGTATACTTTGGCGCTAGTAGAATGATGCTTGGGGATAAAGCATTCGATATGGACCAGGCTGATAATATAATCATCGACGGTGTAAAATACAGAGGAACGCCCGGCCTTTACGAACTGATTTTCAAGAGAATTCCCGAGGATGCTGTATACACCGATGCCGATAAACAAAAATACAAAAGTATACTGCTGGCGACGAATGCCTATAGACGCGGTCATTCTGCTCAAAATCGCATATTGGGCAACAAGGGATACAAGT
Organism: Andrena camellia; assembly: GCA_029448645.1. NCBI lineage: Eukaryota > Metazoa > Arthropoda > Insecta > Hymenoptera > Andrenidae > Andrena > Andrena camellia. Next base: position 50,242,692 of record CM055677.1, on the reverse strand, counting down.
ACAAACATGTAATTGCATCGCTACTTCCTCGTGTATCAACCAATACAGCAGGGAAATGTCTAACGGCGCCGCGAGTCATGGTGGTAAATGATAACAAGATCGACTATGTGCGCTGGGACGATCCCAACGAGCTTGTGGATCGATACCGTTTGCTGGAAGCGTCGCGTCAGGCGGGCAACAACTCGCATGACCATGAAATTCTGTCGATTATCAAGGAACTCCACGAGGGACACATCATTATAAATAAAACCGCGCACCGCTGATGTGCACTGTATGCATTGAGATGCCGTTCAACAAATTTGGAGTATCCCTCGAGAAGAGTGGCGCAGCTAGAATGGATTATTACAAATGGAACGGTTTGCTTCGAAATTATATGCGAGATAACGCTCTTTGCGTGACTGGTGCCAACTTTGATGCAAAATAACGCAAGATACGACGCGTAGTTCAACCGGTGGCTGATAGCGATGCCGTCAATAAACTATACGTGGAAAAGAGCATTAAACTTTTGATAGAGCAGCAGGAAGAATTAGAGAGGAAGCTGATCGTGTTTCAGAGAGAGATGCTGGCGCTGGAAAACAGCGTTCAAAAGATATCGCAGGCGTCGAATTCTATCCCACAGCAGCGCTGCAAAGGAGAATCGTACGAGACTGTTGAACTTGTCACCGGACCGATGGGGCGCACATAATGCACGTACACGATAATTATCACATCATTTGTGTCAAAGACACCTCAGCGATCAAACATGCAGCCCTCATCGAAATCCAAGAGTAAAGAAGACCATGGCCACAAGAAGCGACAACTCGTCGAGGAATTGCATGCTCCAGCTCGAAGACATTTCCCGCGGAGGCGAGTCATAGTGCACGGATACGATGATCTGTGCCAAGCTGACGTTGTAGAAATGCGTTCATACTCGCGCAACCTATCTGCTCCTCGATTCCTGTGGAAAACCTGTTGTCGGAGGATTCTATGAACACGAGCTGTAACGCGTCATCGATCCTGATGTGTATCTAGTGGAAAAAGTATTGCGTAGGAAGGGGGATAAGGTATACGTCAAGTGGCTAGGGTTTGATAAATCACACAATTCTTGGATAAATAAAAATAATGTATTGTAACATAAAAATACATGGTTCAATAAATACAATGATACATATACATGTGAACAATTTTATTTTTATGCATAATTCCACCATTCATAATGCTTTAATAAATATAATAATTTCTATACATGTGCGAAGAATTTTATATTTTACAATAATTTCTATTTTACAATGGTATATTATAATGTCCCCAGGGCAGAGTGTCGGTCGAATCCGTTATGATATATCACTTGTCGTCGTGTAGCTTAAAGCGATTTTCGATTCCGAAATGGTGTACACTTTGTGCAATTTCGACCGTATGCATGATTGCCTGCGAACCATTTCGATCTCCCTGTGCAAACACTGCGCGTAGTCGTCGAAAGTTATCGTCCTGGCTATGACGTTGGTCTTGACGCCTTTCGCCTTCTTCGTATCTTTATTACCGTCTACGAGGTGCTCATACATTTTCGCTCTAAGACCTACGAATTCGGTCATTATCGCACCGTTATTTTCGTCCTTCATTAGCCCCGGAACCTTCTTATTTAAGCGCGGCATATTATATGGATTGTCGATGGGACAATCGGATGTGACAAATCTATCGATATTGTGTTTCATGGTCTCGTAGATATCGACGCATTTAATGTGATAAATGAGACTGTCAGTGTCGGTGTATAGAATTTTACACTTTTGTCCGTGCAGGGGAGACATGTGCTCGTGATGAAATTCATACAAACAAATTTTTGTTATGTCCAGAATGCACATACCCACGTATATCGGTTTGTTAAATTTCACCTCGAGTTTTCGCAATTCAACGGCTATTAAATTTTCCGAAAAAACACTTCTGCTGTTGAAATTCGGTTTCGCAATCATCGCCTCCGCGCCACATCGCCCTTCCCAATGTGTTAAAAGTTTTACATCCACATGATTTCGCACATTTTCCATAGTTTTACCGAATACCGCGTTGTTCATCAATTTGTATAAATTTTTTTCAAAATCATTTGTCGCGCTTGATCTAAACCGCGTATTGAGTTCGATGTAATCGCGGAGTCAGGGGGATTGAGCGAATTGAAGCACGCGGTGTATCTTTGTAATACGAAGACCGTGCCGCGTGCACTGCTGCAGGTTGCGATAATGGAAAACGTTACGCTGCTTATCGTATACCGTCGCGAGTAACTTGTCCTGTCTGCTGCAAGGTGGTTTGGCACGCGTCGGGCAGAACGGTAGACCGGCATGAGCGTCGTGCAGACGTTGCGGATATTCTAGATCTACATCGAGAATGTATCCCGTGGGCGAATCGACAGCGATTGAAGACACATCAAAATTTGCAACATCTTCGACCCATTGAAATTTGGCGTATGGCAGGGGTTGACACATTGCCCATCCATACAAATTGTTTACATCAAAGTACATCAACTACGATGACTGTTCCGATGCGTCGTAAGATGGCATGTACTTGTTATTGGCATGTGCGTATCTTCTGGAACATTGACTTAAACCCGCACGTATACCGCGTTCGATAAACCTCACCATATCAACATCGGTAAGTAATTCAAATGTAATTTTGGTATGTTTTAGCATGGCTTCCCACGTGAAACGAGGTAAAGTACAATAATGTGCTGAATCTAATCCATAACTCTTGATGCAACTTTCGTGAAAATTTTCAAAAATATCTGCCAATAACAAGACATCTGTTCTCAAATACAAATCGCTGTATTCGCCCAAGGTTCTAATGTCGAAACGCTGCCAGACAGTCTCGGCGTGCGCGTAATCGCTCTCGGATACAGTCTCGCCCGTTAACGAACTGTAGAATGACTCGCGCGGCTGTAAGCATGAGTTCTGCAGCTTGTTCGCGCAATCAAGGTTTTCATACGGAAAGACACACTTTCGCGTCAATAAATTGAAATCTTCGGCGGATAATGTTTCAAATTGGGATCGTAAAATTTTTAATTTATCTGCACTAAGAAAAGATGCTAATTTGTCGAGACTGGTGTTTAGAAATTTGTACGAGTCGATGAATCGCAATTGAATATAATTTCGCCAATCTGATTCAGCCGTATCTTCAACATTTTTCGTGAATGAAAAATATTTTTCTTTTGTTATGGGTAATACATCAACGCTGCCTTCGAAAGCGGTAGCTATTTTCTCGATAATAAAATGTGAATCGTAGCCGGATAAATTTTGAAAATCTATGGGGATGTAAAACGCATTTTTATAATTTAAATTGCACTCCGAATGTGCTGGACCTCTAAACCGTTCGGACAGATGGCTATGATCGCGAACTCGTACATCATCAGCCTTGAATAGCTCTTCGCAAATATGACAATCTGTTGCATTGCGAAATGTCGTCCACTGTTCGAGAGTTAAATCCAGCATGGGAACATTACTGGTGAGGACGGGTTTGGCAAAGTTTGCAAAATTTTTCAGTTCTTCGACGAACCATGAAACACAATCCGCTTCGCTGCGACATCGATACATCGATAGTTATGTATCGTACGAACAATGCATATAATTGCCGATACTATGCACTTTATGGTGCTGGTACGTGTGCAATTTGCGATCCTCCTCACCCCTCCGACTGTCCTCCGTTTTCTCGATGATGCACTCGAGATCTGCGTACACCACAAAGGGGAGCCGCTCCTTCCTGCAGTGGTTGTCGAAGTTGAGCAAGTTCTTGCCTTCGCTGGGCAGCAGAATGGCGCAGTCGTTCATCTTCCCACAGTCCAGCGAATGAAGCTCCAACTTCTCGGCAGATCCGAAATAGTGCATACATCTGTAAACCCAAAAATTTTTTATTTAATTTGTTTCGCGAGACATTTCAACATTTCATAAGTTTATATACGTACCGATCACAGATGAATATCTTTTTCCCATGCCTGCTCAACTGCATGCTCATCAGCCTGGACAAGTCCTTGATCAGCACGAAGTGCCCTACATCGCCGTGCTCTTGATTCGGCGTGTAGAGCATATTGACGTGCCGATCCCTCTTTTGGCTGGTGAGGCGCAGTTGAAAGATTGTTGACACTTTCTTCATCTCCGCCTCGAAGCTGTACACGTTTATTGATACCCCATTCAATTCTTCAAACTTCCCAATCTGCTCCAGAGACATTGGAAATTCAATGTCCCGGAGATTTAGCACTGACGCATATTCGGGGTATGAACTTGGACGGTGAACGTATCTGTCGGCAGGATGTAGAGCGGCGACCACTGCCCAAGCGAAGCACGCGTGGTCCGGGGATTGCACGCTGATCGTCGCTTTCTTCATCGATATTTCCCGCGACAACTTGCAGTGACACCCTGCGCGCAGCGGATTGTACTTGTTGACATTGACGGTTCGATTCAGGATTCTTGTCAATGCCCATCCGCTGTCACGTTCCTGGAACTCTTCCAGCGATGCCAGGGTTGGTTCGATGACACATAGTTGGTACCACTCCTGCAGATCGGTTGTACCGAAGAGTTCACAGTTTCGGTTATTGATGCTTTTACTAGCATGCTTGTCACCTGCCACAAATTCGCTGTCGAACACCGTGTTCACTTTGAGGTTTCGATGTTTCCTCAAAGGACCCCGCACATGCTCCAACACAATGGCCGCCGCATCCTGGAGGAAGCTGCGCGGTGCGATGTAATTCGAATTTAGCACGGCACCAGTTAATACGCGGCTATCGAACGCAGTGTCTATTTCGCGCCACAAAAGTCCCGTGCTCGAATGTCCGGCACCTTCACGCACGAAACGTCCGCGCAACTAATATTTCAGTCCTTCGAGCTGCGCGATTCGTGCAACTAACGATTGTCGAACACCGATCGATAATCGAGGACGTTTCACTCGGCTGTGTTCTTCCAAAGATTTGATACACTCGTTGCACCGTTCTTCCCACGCGAGGTATTCTTCGCGTGAAGTCAATCGTGCAGATTGATCCACCAATTGGCGTTCTACTTGCGCGAATTTTTCCATGGTCATAAATGGAATGTAAATGTAATGTATTATCCGCGTAATGTGTTACAACGATTTGAGGCATTGTACAGTTTAGAGCGCTTTTATACCCATGCCACGATTTGGTATCTCTGTGTAACTCTTTTGGTGTTCCCCCTCCCTCGAATGCATTGCATGCAAAAACGACGATTCGTCCCAACATTGTTCGATGCAGTTTCTGTTGATATCGCATAATTCTTTCCATGATTCACGCGTATGACGAATTAGCGCGCAGGATCATCTGACACAGTTTCTGCTGACGCCGCATAATTCTAAGATTCGACGTTCCCAAAAGTATTATATTACATGCAATCGTGCGATATGCTGCGACGTTAAGATTGAAAAACATTACGAAAAAATTGGTAGCTTTAGAATAAAATGTTGTGGTGGGGGGAAGCAATTGAACCTCTATTTAAGTCGGCTCACCAAGGACGCCGTTCCATCAATTGCTCAGCAGCCTCAGTGACTTTAACGGAACAGACAGTGCTCCACACATTGTGTAGTGTCGAAGAAAACGCCGAAGGCATGGATTATTTCGTTCCAATCATGCGAGATGATGGTATAGCTCCATGTGGGAAGAATATATATAATGACAGGTAAGGCTTATTTTCACATATTCTCACAATTTTTATGTTTATTCCTGATACGAGCGGACAATTTCATAGCTTTAATTGTTCTCTTTATCCGCGCCGAGGATCCCGTATCATGGTCAGAAGATACGCATTAACATCCGTAGGTAGCAAGTATTTGGAAATTGGAATCAACGTAGGACCTACGGCCGATGAAGAAGTTCTTCTCGGTGAAAATCATGGGAATCGTCTCAAGTAGTGGGGCTATGAGAGTTCTGGACCAAATTGGGGCGAGGGGTGAGGCTGGGCGGGGGGTAACGCGGGCGCGGGGCGCGGCGTGGGGGGGGGGGGGTACAGCGCTCTCGGTCGCGATGGGCGCGGGGCGAGGCGGGGAGGGGGGTACCGAGTTCGTCGGTGAGGGGGATGACGTCACAGGGGCGGGGGATTTCAAGATGGCGTCGCGCGCGCAACCGTTTGCCGTACGCGTGCGTGGATCGGTGCGCAGGCGCAAAGGGATGTACCACGGATGCTGTAATTCGACACGGATGACGATTCGAGATTAATTAACCTAAACAGCGAACCGTCTCACGATCGCCGTGAAAGAATGCAACGTCGCGCTCGTATAAACATTCGCCTACGCAATATAATTCGACGCGCTATCGCGATAACTATTCGAGATCGATTAATCTAAACAGCGCAACCGCCTCGCGAAAGAATGCAATGTCGCGCTCGTATAAACATCCGCCAACGAAAACATGCGCCAACGAAACCGTAGAGCGACAATTATTCGGATATCGTCTCGAATATTTTTTTTTTTGAGTTTGGGGCCGCTGTCTTATCACCAACGCTGTAATTCGATACACGTGGTAACGCATCGGACGCAGGCGACGTTAGACTCGTGTATAGAAGTAAGGACAAGGTACAGCGTAAGAGAGAGAGAGAGAGAGAGAGAGAGAGAGAGAGAGAGAGAGAGAGAGAGAGAGAGAGAGAGAGAGATTCAATGGGGACACTTGTGAACCGCGCGAGAATAACATTCGAGGCGAAAAGTCTTGAATTTTCCCAGACGTCGAGTGACCGTCAACTCGTACTTAAACCGATAGCGAGCTCTAAGGAAACCCTACACACAAGGTGTCTGATTTACAGCAGACCGGTGTCAGAACCACCCATACTGCCTATCCTAAAACACAATCATCATTCGCCAAGTCTATACCTCTAAGGATGACATAGCGAGGAAAAAAAACCAGACATCCGGCTAGCAAACCTATCCAGACTGCTCGGTCGGATCGTCTCACCAGGGCTACGGTTTATGACCGCATTGTTCCACGAGTCAGCGGCATGTGTCGATTCGAGGGTACCACTTACCACCCGCTGACAGAGCAATTCCGCGGTTTGTCCCATAGTCGAAATTCCCAAAGAAAACGGTACGATGTCGATTGCCTCTTGGTCATCTGGCATACGAGTAATTGCCCGCCGTATTAGTACGAAAGGGTATTATAAATGAATCGTTACAGGTGTATTAGTAGGAAAGGATATTATAAATGAGTCGTTACAGGTATTAGTACGAAAGGGTATTATAAATGAATCGTTACAGGTATTAATGTAAAAATCATTCATTTATTAAAACGTATATATATACGCGTACTATAGTGGTACGTGATTTACATCGCGCAACATGGACTGCATTCCTAACGCTAACAATTCATAATCGATCAAAGAATGCCGGTCGAAGTATTCGCTTTCGGAAATTAATTTTACATGATCCGTTGGTTCGGTAGCGCTACGTAGAACGTCTACGAAGGCGGTATATTTACTGCTTACGGAGTATATATTTTCGGTCAACCAGGTGAACATATGATCGATGCAATGTTCATACGCGAATAGTTTATGCATCGTGACTTCCGTCATGTATAGGGTAACGCGATTATCGGTGATTTTGACGAGTTGATCATTATGCATGCGCGTGAATTCGATTCGCAAATGATCAATTACGACGTGGGTTTGGGGCGACGTTGCGTTGTCGCGTAATCTTTGAAGTATGTTAGCCCCCATTTTGCGGCAGGTGCTTCCACGTTGACATTGAGAAGCACAACTCGCCGCTTTTATTGTCGACTATGGTTGCGATCTCGCGCGTCACGGACGCTATCACCCAACATAAAAGCGTGGTCGTGAATACGAACTTGAACGCGGAGTTTATGTTGGGCGAGAATACGGACATGACAAGTTTCGGTACGCGAAATCGCGTACTTTTCAGGACATGGAACGTGCACGAGTGGTATTCGAAGTGCGTGGTCGCTCCCACGTTAGTGGCGATCGAGGAGTTCCAAGATCGCGACAGTGGATGGGCTCTGAGGGCTGTGCTAAACCTCCTAATAAACATTAATAAGCATAATCCACTTCGAGCCGGTTGCGACGTACCGTTCCCGCGCGCCGTCGTACTGAAAAAGCGGTGGTGAACATAAAGAGCAGAGACAATGCGTGCTTCTTGTGGTCCGTTGTCGCCAGTTTGTACCCTGCTGCTGTTACTACGAACGTGTGTAGGGACTCACCGTATTCTCATTACTCGACGGTACTTCGTACGGACGATATGACTCTTCCCGTGACATTGGATCAGCTGGCGAAGTTCGAGAGGTTGAACGACGCGTCGGTGAACGTGTACGCGTGGTCCGACGGAAGCTGCGCGCTTCTGCGTTTAACCGAGGACAAGCGAGAGAGACACGCGAACCTGCTACTGGTGCAGGACTCCAAGGAGCCAAAACGATATCATTTCGCGTGCATTCGAAACATGTCGAGGCTGATTTCGAAGCAGCTCGGTAACCATAATGGACAAGTATTCGTTTGCGAAAGGTGAGTCGAATACGGAATATTTCGATCGATGTATTATGTATTCTTATGTTTATTATTGACGTTGTTATCATTGTAGATGTCTGAGTTACTTCTACTGGTCCGAGTAATTGACGAAACACACCGTGGACTGTCAACGTATGAACGAGTGCGCCATCGAATTGCCGTCCGCGAAGGCGCGAAGAAGGCGCGGATCGTAGAATTATGTGGCGTCAGCAGAAATTTTATTCCATACCAATAGACATATTTTTTTTCCGAACCAACGCAGAGAAATAATAATTTCTTGAATCAACGATCTACCGAATCATTATATAGAAAACAAACATTCTAAAGCTAACAATTTTTCAAAGCGTTCTGATTTAACATCGCAGCGCAGCGCCTGATTACGCGTGTAAAATAAGTCCCCTGGGACAACCGCGCGTGATGATGTCATTTTCGCGACGCGAAGAACGCACGAACGAAATATAATACTTTATATGGAGCGTCGAATCTTAAAAGTATGTGGTGAGGAGGGAAGGAGGGTAAATAAAATAGAGACATAATATATGTTTAAGAAATATATGTATATATTGTTACAATAAATTAATTTAAAAAATAAAATTCAATGAAAAATAAAATTAAATGAAAAATAAAAATATAATAAAACATACACTCTAAAAATATAATAAAACATACACAATAAAAATAAAATTAAATTGAAAAAGAATATTTATGAATGCGATGGCAATGTGGGCGACGGCGGCGATGGGGGTGATGGCGGTGATGGGGGCCGCGGTCGTCGCAGGGACCCCCCTGGATAAGGCGCCCATGGGCGCCGTCGTCGTGCGGCCATCACGGGGTCGATCACTGGCACCGACCGCAGCATCCACACGTCCAGGGGTGCAGGCTGCGGCGAGTCCTAGAACACACACACACGAATATCGATATAACACGGATACATTAAACGCAATAAACATCAAATGCAAACCAACACCAAAGTATTGCATACCTGCGGCGGCGGCGACGGCTGCGCCGAAGGCGGTGACGGCGGTGACGGCGGCGGCGACCAAACAGGCCCACCCCAATCAGGTGACCATTGGGCTGATTCTGGCCGAGAGTTCTACAACATAGAAACCTCGATATAATATTTACGACCGAGGGATCGAACTCGATTTCACCGGTTAAACGCGATAAATGTAGAAAATATTGTTGTGTACATACCTCGGGGGCGCACTCCGGGGCTATTCGCGTTAGTCCCATTGACACGCAGAATTAAAAAAAAAAATGTACAAAATAACTTCACTGTCACGTTGGACTGTTCACTGCCACGTTTGACTGGCAACTGGTCTCGCAGCACCTCCAGGCTCTTGGATGTAAACCCTTATCTTGAAACCGAGAAGTGTGTAGCTTTGCAAACCAGCGTAAACAAAAAAAGGTTCCAGGACTCATGAAAGATGAGAACAACGGCGCCTTGATGACCGAGTTCGTCGGATTGAGGTCTAAGATGTACGCGACTAGAATGTTTAACGCTGCAGTGGGGTCTACGAGTGAGACTAAAAAGTGAAGGGTGTGCGGGGGCACGTGGTCGCGAACGATATACAATTCGACGATTACGTTCGTTGTCTTAACGATCTCGCCGAGAAAGCGGTTCGGCAGAACAACATTCGATCAAACCGGCACGATCTGTTTTCTGTGAGTGGGAAAAAGAACGCTCTCAGTTCGTTCGACGATAAGCGGTGTATTTTAGCCGATCGGGTCAGCACCCTTCCGTGGGGCATTATCGAATCCCCCAGCTCAAGGCCCACGAACGCCTCGAGCTTGATCCCGACGAGTCCCTCGAGCTTGAGCCCGACGAGTCCCTCGAGAATCCCGTTGTCTGATCGTACGTTTGTATGATCGTACGTTTGCATGTACATATGTATATACGTTTCGTTGTAAGCGTTTCTTTCTTTCGTTCATACCATTTATCTATTTACGAATATCTAATATATGTATATAGCGTAGAATGGATAAAATTTATATTTTATACGTGTTAGTATATATATATATATATTTTCCTTATTTTATTAAGATTAATTGTACGTATATATATACGAGAAGAAGGAGTATAATTGAATAAACGGACAATGTATATATTTATATGTATTTATATGTATTTATTTATTTATTTGTTTATTCATTTTTATTTCAGTAACATAGAGCGCGTTTATAATCGCGAATCATAGAATATCCTTCTCGCGTATCCACGAGTTCCGCGATGAATCGAATCCGAGCCACTTAACGTACACCCGGTTTCCTTTGCGACGAATAATCTTCTCGACCAAATAGACGTCCGGATTCGCGACCGAATGCAGGTCGTACTCGTAGAATCCATCCGAGATCGGCTCTCCCGTGGAATCGCGTAGAATGTACGTCACCGGATACATTCGTTGTACGGTTACGATTTCGAACACCTCCGTCGACCAGTTCGGAGTGTACCCCTTCTCGAAGAGGGTCTTGAACTTGCTCACGCGTACCTTGTCACCGACGTTGAATTTCGCGCGCCGTCGAACCCCTTTCGATGCGGAATGGGGAGAGGGGCTCATTCGCGGCGAATGACAAACGCGTCGCGGGGTCACGTCAACGGGTCGGGCGTTGATCGTTCGATGCTTGCGATGATTGTAGGTGCGTACGAGTGCAGGTAACAGGTCGAACCAGCGATAGGACGCGTTCAAGGAGAATTGTTTCATCATGAGGTTTTTTCAGCATGCGATTGAAACGTTCTACGATCGACGCTTTCATCACGATGTACGTGGAGTAGTGGTTGATCCCGCGTGTCTTCGCGCATCGTTGGAACTCCGCGGTGTAAAACTCCTTTTCCCATGTCGGTTTGTAAATTTCGCTGGCATCTGTCGCTCCGCCGCAACACGGTCGCGAACCCCGCGGCCACATCGCACCCGCTTTTCGTTTGCGGATACGGCCCACGCGTACTTGCTGAACATACCGATAATCGTGAGTTGACGTTGATGTTGTTGTTCAGTTGATGTTGTCAGCGTCGGCATCGGCGTCGGCGGTGATGTTGTCGGCGTGGTCGATGTTGTTGACGTTGTCGATGTTATTGTTGTTAGTGTTGTTGTTGTCGATGTGTTGTTGTTGGGGGTTTCGTCGATGTTGTTGTTCATGTTGATGTTGTCGGCGTTGATGTTGTTGGCGTTGTCGATCTTGTAGTTGTTAGTGTTGTTGTTCATGTTGATGTTGTCGGCGTTGATGTTGGCGTTGTCGATGTTGTAGTTGTTAGTGTTATTGTTGTTAGTGTTGTTGGTGGTGTTAGGAGGAATCCAGGTAAACATTTGCGGGTTAGTTCTGAAAAAAAAATTGGGCGCAATAATCACACGCTGTTTTGAATAAAATATATATATATATATATATATATACATATATATTTAAAAAAATGGTTGAAGCTTTATAATATGTTTAAAAAATTATTTTAAAAAAAGAAAAAATCGACGTGATGTTACGTCCTACATGCTCGCACAGGTACGCGAACGCCAACAACAAACATCTGCCTGCGGGATGTACGACAAGTCGAAGGCGTCGACGTATCTGATGTACTTCGACGTCAACAACTTGTACGGATGGGCGATATCGCAGGCTATGCCGCAAGGAGGGTTTCGATGACTGGACGATGCGACAGTGGCCGCGCTATACGTGTCATCCCTGCCGGACGATGAAGACTCCGAGGGATACCTGTTGGAGGTGGACATCGAATACCCCGAAGAGGTTCATGACGCGCACGCCGACCTACCGTTCTGCCCGGTGCGCGAGCACGCGCCGCACGGTAAACAGACCAAGCTGCTTGCCACGCTCGACGATAAGGAGCGATACGTCGTCCACTATCGCTACCTGAAAGAGTGCGTGCGACACGGTTTACGCGTGGCGCGAATTCATCGGGTGTTGGGATTCGATCAGTCGCCTTGGTTGCGCGACTACATTCGATTGAACACCGATTTGAGGACGCGAGCCACGAGTGAATTTCAGAAGACTCTATATAAATTAATGAACAACGCGGTGTACGGGAAATCAATGGAGAATCTGCTGAATCGCGTAGACGTGCGATTGATGACGCGGTGGGACGGTCGTTACGGCGCGGAAGCGCTGATCGCGAAGCCGAACTTTCACAGTCGTACGATTTTCTCCGAGGAGTTGGTTGCGATTGAAATGCGAAAACTCAAAGTGAAGTTCGACAAGCCGATATACGTGGGGATGAGTGTACTGGACGTATCAAAAGAATGCCTGTACGAGTTCCATTATGCGCATATGCGTGCGAAGTTCGGTGATCGGTGTAAGGTCCTTATTTTTCGACAGGAATAACTAAGGTCGCGATGTGGCCGCGGGGTTCGCGACCGTGTTGCGGCGGAGCGACAGATGCCAGCGAAATTTACAAACCGACATGGGAAAAGGAGTTTTACACCGCGGAGTTCCAACGATGCGCGAAGACACGCGGGATCAACCACTACTCCACGTACATCGTGATGAAAGCGACGATCGTAGAACGTTTCAATCGCATGCTGAAAAAACCTCATGTTGAAACAATTCTCCTTGAACGCGTCCTATCGCTGGTTCGACCTGTTACCTGCACTCGTACGCACCTACAATCATCGCAAGCATCGAACGATCAACGCCCGACCCGTTGACGTGACCCCGCGACGCGTTTGTCATTCGCCGCGAATGAGCCCCTCTCCCCATTCCGCATCGAAAGGGGTTCGACGGCGCGCGAAATTCAACGTCGGTGACAAGGTACGCGTGAGCAAGTTCAAGACCCTCTTCGAGAAGGGGTACACTCCGAACTGGTCGACGGAGGTGTTCGAAATCGTAACCGTACAACGAATGTATCCGGTGACGTACATTCTACGCGATTCCACGGGAGAGCCGATCTCGGATGGATTCTACGAGTACGACCTGCATTCGGTCGCGAATCCGGACGTCTATTTGGTCGAGAAGATTATTCGTCGCAAAGGAAACCGGGTGTACGTTAAGTGGCTCGGATTCGATTCATCGCGGAACTCGTGGATACGCGAGAAGGATATTCTATGATTCGCGATTATAAACGCGCTCTATGTTACTGAAATAAAAATGAATAAACAAATAAATAAATAAATACATATAAATACATATAAATATATACATTGTCCGTTTATTCAATTATACTCCTTCTTCTCGTATATATATACGTACAATTAATCTTAATAAAATAAGGAAAATATATATATATATATATATATATACTAACACGTATAAAATATAAATTTTATCCATTCTACGCTATATACATATATTAGATATTCGTAAATAGATAAATGGTATGAACGAAAGAAAGAAACGCTTACAACGAAACGTATATACATATGTACATGCAAACGTACGATCATACAAACGTACGATCAGACAACGGGATTCTCGAGGGACTCGTCGGGCTCAAGCTCGAGGGACTCGTCGGGATCAAGCTCGAGGCGTTCGTGGGCCTTGAGCTGGGGGATTCGATAATGCCCCACGGAAGGGTGCTGACCCGATCGGCTAAAATACACCGCTTATCGTCGAACGAACTGAGAGCGTTCTTTTTCCCACTCACAGAAAACAGATCGTGCCGGTTTGATCGAATGTTGTTCTGCCGAACCGCTTTCTCGGCGAGATCGTTAAGACAACGAACGTAATCGTCGAATTGTATATCGTTCGCGACCACGTGCCCCCGCACACCCTTCACTTTTTAGTCTCACTCGTAGACCCCACTGCAGCGTTAAACGTTCTAGTCGCGTACATCTTAGACCTCAATCCGACGAACTCGGTCATCAAGGCGCCGTTGTTCTCATCTTTCATGAGTCCTGGAACCTTTTTTTGTTTACGCTGGTTTGCAAAGCTACACACTTCTCGGTTTCAAGATAAGGGTTTACATCCAAGAGCCTGGAGGTGCTGCGAGACCAGTTGCCAGTCAAACGTGGCAGTGAACAGTCCAACGTGACAGTGAAGTTATTTTGTACATTTTTTTTTTTAATTCTTCGTGTCAATGGGACTAACGCGAATAGCCCCGGAGTGCGCCCCCGAGGTATGTACACAACAATATTTTCTACATTTATCGCGTTTAACCGGTGAAATCGAGTTCGATCCCTCGGTCGTAAATATTATATCGAGGTTTCTATGTTGTAGAACTCTCGGCCAGAATCAGCCCAATGGTCACCTGATTGGGGTGGGCCTGTTTGGTCGCCGCCGCCGTCACCGCCTTCGGCGCAGCCGTCGCCGCCGCCGCAGGTATGCAATACTTTGGTGTTGGTTTGCATTTGATGTTTATTGCGTTTAATGTATCCGTGTTATATCGATATTCGTGTGTGTGTGTTCTAGGACTCGCCGCAGCCTGCACCCCTGGACGTGTGGATGCTGCGGTCGGTGCCAGTGATCGACCCCGTGATGGCCGCACGACGACGGCGCCCATGGGCGCCTTATCCAGGGGGGTCCCTGCGACGACCGCGGCCCCCATCACCGCCATCACCCCCATCGCCGCCGTCGCCCACATTGCCATCGCATTCATAAATATTCTTTTTCAATTTAATTTTATTTTTATTGTGTATGTTTTATTATATTTTTAGAGTGTATGTTTTATTATATTTTTATTTTTCATTTAATTTTATTTTTCATTGAATTTTATTTTTTTAAATTAATTTATTGTAACAATATATACATATATTTCTTAAACATATATTATGTCTCTATTTTATTTACCCTCCTTCCCTCCTCACCACATACTTTTAAGATTCGACGCTCCATATAAAGTATTATATTTCGTTCGTGCGTTCTTCGCGTCGCGAAAATGACATCATCACGCGCGGTTGTCCCAGGGGACTTATTTTACACGCGTAATCAGGCGCTGCGCTGCGATGTTAAATCAGAACGCTTTGAAAAATTGTTAGCTTTAGAATGTTTGTTTTCTATATAATGATTCGGTAGATCGTTGATTCAAGAAATTATTATTTCTCTGCGTTGGTTCGGAAAAAAAATATGTCTATTGGTATGGAATAAAATTTCTGCTGACGCCACATAATTCTACGATCCGCGCCTTCTTCGCGCCTTCGCGGACGGCAATTCGATGGCGCACTCGTTCATACGTTGACAGTCCACGGTGTGTTTCGTCAATTACTCGGACCAGTAGAAGTAACTCAGACATCTACAATGATAACAACGTCAATAATAAACATAAGAATACATAATACATCGATCGAAATATTCCGTATTCGACTCACCTTTCGCAAACGAATACTTGTCCATTATGGTTACCGAGCTGCTTCGAAATCAGCCTCGACATGTTTCGAATGCACGCGAAATGATATCGTTTTGGCTCCTTGGAGTCCTGCACCAGTAGCAGGTTCGCGTGTCTCTCTCGCTTGTCCTCGGTTAAACGCAGAAGCGCGCAGCTTCCGTCGGACCACGCGTACACGTTCACCGACGCGTCGTTCAACCTCTCGAACTTCGCCAGCTGATCCAATGTCACGGGAAGAGTCATATCGTCCGTACGAAGTACCGTCGAGTAATGAGAATACGGTGAGTCCCTACACACGTTCGTAGTAACAGCAGCAGGGTACAAACTGGCGACAACGGACCACAAGAAGCACGCATTGTCTCTGCTCTTTATGTTCACCACCGCTTTTTCAGTACGACGGCGCGCGGGAACGGTACGTCGCAACCGGCTCGAAGTGGATTATGCTTATTAATGTTTATTAGGAGGTTTAGCACAGCCCTCAGAGCCCATCCACTGTCGCGATCTTGGAACTCCTCGATCGCCACTAACGTGGGAGCGACCACGCACTTCGAATACCACTCGTGCACGTTCCATGTCCTGAAAAGTACGCGATTTCGCGTACCGAAACTTGTCATGTCCGTATTCTCGCCCAACATAAACTCCGCGTTCAAGTTCGTATTCACGACCACGCTTTTATGTTGGGTGATAGCGTCCGTGACGCGCGAGATCGCAACCATAGTCGACAATAAAAGCGGCGAGTTGTGCTTCTCAATGTCAACGTGGAAGCACCTGCCGCAAAATGGGGGCTAACATACTTCAAAGATTACGCGACAACGCAACGTCGCCCCAAACCCACGTCGTAATTGATCATTTGCGAATCGAATTCACGCGCATGCATAATGATCAACTCGTCAAAATCACCGATAATCGCGTTACCCTATACATGACGGAAGTCACGATGCATAAACTATTCGCGTATGAACATTGCATCGATCATATGTTCACCTGGTTGACCGAAAATATATACTCCGTAAGCAGTAAATATACCGCCTTCGTAGACGTTCTACGTAGCGCTACCGAACCAACGGATCATGTAAAATTAATTTCCGAAAGCGAATACTTCGACCGGCATTCTTTGATCGATTATGAATTGTTAGCGTTAGGAATGCAGTCCATGTTGCGCGATGTAAATCACGTACCACTATAGTACGCGTATATATATACGTTTTAATAAATGAATGATTTTTACATTAATACCTGTAACGATTCATTTATAATACCCTTTCGTACTAATACCTGTAACGACTCATTTATAATATCCTTTCCTACTA
Organism: Andrena camellia; assembly: GCA_029448645.1. Lineage (NCBI taxonomy): Eukaryota > Metazoa > Arthropoda > Insecta > Hymenoptera > Andrenidae > Andrena > Andrena camellia. The sequence goes on along the minus strand of CM055677.1, from coordinate 50,225,665 downwards.
ATACACCTGTAACGATTCATTTATAATACCCTTTCGTACTAATACGGCGGGCAATTACTCGTATGCCAGATGACCAAGAGGCAATCGACATCGTACCGTTTTCTTTGGGAATTTCGACTATGGGACAAACCGCGGAATTGCTCTGTCAGCGGGTGGTAAGTGGTACCCTCGAATCGACACATGCCGCTGACTCGTGGAACAATGCGGTCATAAACCGTAGCCCTGGTGAGACGATCCGACCGAGCAGTCTGGATAGGTTTGCTAGCCGGATGTCTGGTTTTTTTTCCTCGCTATGTCATCCTTAGAGGTATAGACTTGGCGAATGATGATTGTGTTTTAGGATAGGCAGTATGGGTGGTTCTGACACCGGTCTGCTGTAAATCAGACACCTTGTGTGTAGGGTTTCCTTAGAGCTCGCTATCGGTTTAAGTACGAGTTGACGGTCACTCGACGTCTGGGAAAATTCAAGACTTTTCGCCTCGAATGTTATTCTCGCGCGGTTCACAAGTGTCCCCATTGAATCTCTCTCTCTCTCTCTCTCTCTCTCTCTCTCTCTCTCTCTCTCTCTTACGCTGTACCTTGTCCTTACTTCTATACACGAGTCTAACGTCGCCTGCGTCCGATGCGTTACCACGTGTATCGAATTACAGCGTTGGTGATAAGACAGCGGCCCCAAACTCAAAAAAAAAAATATTCGAGACGATATCCGAATAATTGTCGCTCTACGGTTTCGTTGGCGGATGTTTATACGAGCGCGACATTGCATTCTTTCGCGAGGCGGTTGCGCTGTTTAGATTAATCGATCTCGAATAGTTATCGCGATAACGCGTCGAATTATATTGCGTAGGCGAATGTTTATACGAGCGCGACGTTGCATTCTTTCACGGCGATCGTGAGACGGTTCGCTGTTTAGGTTAATTAATCTCGAATCGTCATCCGTGTCGAATTACAGCATCCGTGGTACATCCCTTTGCGCCTGCGCACCGATCCACGCACGCGTACGGCAAACGGTTGCGCGCGCGACGCCATCTTGAAATCCCCCGCCCCTGTGACGTCATCCCCCTCACCGACGAACTCGGTACCCCCCTCCCCGCCTCGCCCCGCGCCCATCGCGACCGAGAGCGCTGTACCCCCCCCCCCCTCCCCACGCCGCGCCCCGCGCCCGTGTTACCCCCCGCCCCGCCTCACCCCTGGCCCAAATGGTCCAGAACTCTCATAGCCCCACTACTGTCTCATATTACCATGGCATACATGGAATGTGCTATTCGAAAGCCATTCATCCATCGAAGAACGTGCACAATTGTCTGAACCAGACTCGATGCGGATTGATTATTTAATGTTGGAATTTTTTCGGATCATTGATTCATCGATTGTAAAGATGACACGAGCTGATAATACACTGTATTTCAAAATGAATACAGTATCATTTTTATGTAATCTTGAGCCATGTGTAAGCTATGTGTATCCGCGGTTGCATCAAACTGCATACGATGTGAAACTAAAATTTGAATGTTTTGTTAACGTGCTGCAGCAGAGCAATGTTGCCTGCGAAACATTAGATACGCGTCGTGCTGCTAAAATCTTACGCGATTGCGAATATTACGTTGCGGAGTATTTTGTAGATTGCGAATTGATAGCATGTGCCATCAGTGATATTCTGGCTGATGCTCGTAGGAAAAAAAATGTTAAGTTATTATTATTCTAATTTCATATTCTTTGACTGTAACAATATATATATATATATATAAATATTTCTTAAACATATATTATTTCTCCATTTTATTTACCCATCACCCTGTTTCTCTCCTCACCACCACCTAATTCTAAGATTCGATGTTTCTGCACATGTTCAATTTCGTTCGAGCGTTCTTCGCGCCGTGAAAATGACATTCTGCACGTCTGCTCCAGACGATTCAAATTACGCGAGGTCGCGCGATACGCGGCGACGTTAAATCAGAACGCTTTAAAACTTGCTAGCTTTAGAATGCTTGCTGCATATTTGTTTGAAATTTATTTCTCTGTGTTGGAAATAAATGTCTGTTTGCTACAGAATGGTTCGCTAGATTGTTTATTCATGAAATTATTATTTCTCTGCGTTGGGGAAAAAGTATTTGTTGGTATGGAAAAAAATTTCTGTTGACGTCGCCTAATTCTATGATTCGCGCCGCCAAATGACGTCATCCTGCACGGCTGCTCCAGAGGACTCAAATTACACACGATCGCGCGATGCGCTGCGATATTAAGATTGAAAAAACATTTTTGAAATACTGTTAGTTTTAGAATGCATGCGATTGTACCACTATGTAGTGCCGTTTCTTTCCCTCTCCTGAATATATGGTTTCTAAAACGTCGATCTTTCCCGATATCGCCCGAAACAATTTCTAATAAATTATTAAACAATTTTTGCTGTCTGACGGTTCGCTAGATCGGTGTGGGGGAGAGGGAAAAAATTTTCGGGGGTGGGTCAAGGTCATTCCCTCGCTCGGTTAGGTGTGAAAATATTTCTGCTGTGGGTCATTCCACTCCCCGGTGTCTCCGCGCCTAATGTGCCCCCCACCGCACTCCCCCGCGCGCCCACACTTCCACCAGCCCCCGCGCTCCTATCAGAGGACCTGGTCTAGAATCGGCATAGTCCTACTACTACCGAGGATACTCGTATTGTATAAACCCTTTAAAATCCACCAATTGATTCTTTCATCAATTTGCGTTTCGCTCTTTTAGGTCTTGTGGTTTTTTTGCAACTTTTCCGCAACATACACTTACCGATAAATTAGAAGCCATACGAAGTCGGTAACACCATCGGTAAATGGGCTGAAGCTCAGAGGGACGGCCCATACGGGGTGGACTCTGCAAATTCTTCCCACCTCCCTCCCTAAGTAACTAAGAAAAAAAACAGCGGGCAATTCAATTCGAATTCATTCATCTGACCGAACGAATACTCGAGCCTGGAGTTAATCGAATTAGGCAATTTAGTTGCGACCTACAGCGGGGGGAGCATGCGGCACGTGCCGAGGTCCCGGGCGTCACTCGGGCCATGCGGCCAGTGAGTGTACAAACATTCGGAGAGCGGGAGTTCCCCGAGGGCTCACCGCGCCGCTCGGTGTGACCGCATCTCTTTCCCCTGCACTGTCACGGGGTCAGAGAGCCTCCCTTTGACGGACTAGGCCGAGCAAGGAAGAACGGCTTGCCACCTGGTACTAGGGACCACACCATCTCCCCTGCACGGCCCGGGAAGACGGGCCTCCTCATGGTACGCATTAAACCGCCAGGATTCTACCCCGTTTCTCGGGTACACGTCCGCTTTTTATAGGCCTGGGCCAGCTTGAGGACGGACCTTACTAACGAGGGTGACCATCGACGAGGGTGGGCGATCCCTACCTAAGACGCACGCGTAGGTGCGCCGGAGTCATTATGCGTTACGCAAGCCACCCTCTCAGGCCTTGACGGTACCAGCCCGCCGCTAAATGAGTTCGCGGTGTATGGAACGGTGTCTCGACGCCGCTCTACCAGATCTCCTATTCACCCCGTAAGCTCGCTTTTACCCGTCGTCTTGAACCCGGAGTTGCCAAGTTCATTTCACGTCCCCTCTAAGAGTCATCGGACTGCATCCGGTTTATTGGGGTGACGGCTTGTTTACCCTCATAAGGCTAACTGTCCATCCCTCCTACTCCCTCTCTCTCTCCCCATTGACTCGACTCCTTATCACCCCCCCCCCCTCTTCTTATTCCTGTTTCCTGAGACTTTCCACAGCTATCCTAATCTGCAACTCTGCCCCATTGTTTACCCCCGACCTACGCACTTTAATCCCGGGGTTAAATCATGGGAAGGAAAAGGTCCCCGCGGCAAGAGGGCCCCGGAGACGCACCCCTCACCCCCACCCATTCCAGGTTAGATCAGGTCTGATAAATTGTTGCAAGATCTAGTAGCGAGGCGCGGTCCAGAATAGGGCGGTCACCACCCGCCCCTAGCGGCACTCCGCACTCCTGAAGAGGTGTGTAATAGCCGGTGCGCCGGTATCACTAGGCGCTTGGAGCGCTGAATCCATTCTTACTTTCTTTCTTTCGGCACCGCTACCCTTCCGCGGTCTCGAACCGAACTTGCTAAGGTACGGTCCCCACCGAATCAGAGTTGGGGTAGCTGCCTCACCATTCTGCCCTTAGTGGATGTCTTTCTATTAGAGATGTGGGGGGGGGGGCCTGCCTCTGGCCCCCTCCCACCGGTGAACCACGCCGAGGGGTAGCGGTCCCCTTCGAATCGCGTCTCCAGCCCCCTTCTCGATCTACTTCCAGGTCACTGACCGAGAAGGGGGCCAGCGTGAATGTCCTCCCTTTCTAGCGGAGATGAGCCTTAGATATATTTCCGCGGGTTCATCTCCTCCAGGAAACTCGCAGTCTTCTCCACACACAATTTACTTACATCCTCGAGCCTGGAGGTAGTTTAAGGGGAGGTTCCGGTCTAAAAATCGATTTGTTTATTCCATTTTTCGAATGTTCAACATTTAGGAATATGTGTTTAAAAGGATTTTTTGATATTCGTAAAATTCCCAGAGTTATAGGCATTTGAGTAGAGCAAAATGCATGGGTAACATCCGACCACTCGGCACTCACGTTATACTTTAAACGCGTTTTTCTCGAAAAGTGTTCTCAAAATCGGTGGAACCGGTATCTCCAAAAGTTATTATCCGATTCGGCTAACGCTTTTTTCATTTTGAAGAATATACTTCAGGCTCGTGGATAGACCATTTGAATTTTAAAATTTATAATTTTTAATGGCTTTGAAAGGACGAAAATTTAAGTAAAAAGTGCTTTCCAACTTTAAGTGTCGTTATTTTCTCAAAAAATATTATTTTTGTAATTTTTTCTGATCTAGTCCACGAGCGAGTTTCATGCCCTTTAATAATCTGGTATTGCTTTTTACTTCAGTCCAATGGTTTAGGTGCTACAGGTTCCACCGATTTGGATGAATTTTTTGACGTCTCGACTTTAACGACTCTGCAGTTCCGTCTCCAATAATTAATTGTAAAACAAAATAATTATTTCTATAGATTAAGACATCCTTTATTCAATGCAAAAAGTCCAATTAAATTATATGTAGTGGTTTTCCTTTAATTAATTGCTAAAGATCACCTATTTTTATGGACTCTAGACCGGAAGAGCCCCTTAAGTAGAGTAAACGATATAGTTATTGATCAGGCACAGAAGTTGACCACTTCAAATTTCTGCCGCCATAGTGTAATGAACCTGCGCATTTCTGCATCAATGATGCACTTTGATCAGAAAAGATAGTTCTACCTTTCGTTTCAATCAACAACCGATGATTTCAGTACACGCATTCCGTCGTGAGATCGACGGAAAGGAAAACTCGTAATTTCAACTCTCAAAGAAGGTAAGGGCTTGGCGGGCTTTAATGGCTGTATAATCATTGTTCAATTTTGTTTGCCGTGAATGTCATTGATCATAATAGGTGACAAGGGCCCGATATTAACATTCGTCATCTTTTCAGTCGTGTGGAACGTGATTATGTTGTGTTTTGGGTAGTGTTCAATAACTGGTTCAGCGAATGCACAGTAATACAGTTATTGACCACTCGTATTTTTCATGCTGAAACACCGCGATGAAAATTCATTTGCGTACTCTTAATGCACATAATAAAACTTTGTTTACCTTTTGTCAAATACGCGGTTAACTACGGTCCTTTGTTGTACTCTTGTTGCCTCAAATGTAGGGAAATAAAAGTGGGGACGAGTGAGAGAGCCGTCTCTTTTATTTCCTTATTAACATCTTTACAGGCACTTATAAGGGCTTTTATACGGTTTCGGGTATGGATCTCCGATGACTTCTGATCTTTCATTATGTTGTGGAAGGTGCCTGGGTCGAGATTCTCCCCGAAAATCTCGCGGTGTTCCTTGGTCGTCCTTCGCTGTTGTCGTCCGACGGGCTCCGAATGTTCGGGAGAAGGTGCCGGAACGGGTATACTCGGTTGGAAACCGAGGGTAGTAGGATTCTTGGCCGGTTAAAGAGTTAGGACTCACCGTGGGGTTAAACAAGGTTTATTCTATCCCGATCTGGGTTACACGGACACTGTGACAATCACGCATGAGTCTCGTATAGAGTCTGAGCTCGCATTGCTCGTACATCGTTCTTACACTCTAATCGCGTTGAAACGGGGATCATCGGGGTCTCCGTCTTTGGCCCGCTTTTGGGTGTTTTATCATATGCTGACGGTTCTCGGTACGCTTCCGAGATCCCTTACGCGGTTGTGCCGGATTTCTCCCGTTCGATTGTGGCAATCAGAATGCGCGCGGTGTCGTTACGCTTGAGTGTCGGTTGGGTCACAACAATTAGTTCGAAAGTCGCTACGATAATTCGGTGATCAAGGCCACTTGCTGCCTTGCGGTGTTGCTTGAATCTTGGCGCGTCGCGTGCTAAACAGACGCAACCACGCGACATATAATGACATCGCGATACACACATCGTGTCGCTTTTCCCGGCTTACACAAAACAGTTGTTAACCAGACTTCCTCGAATGAAGATAAATTCAAACATTTATGTTAAGTGCAGGTATCTGAATAATGTCAAATCCAAGAAGCAGTCGTAACTACCCTCCGCAGGTTCTAGAAAATGGCGTGAAAGCCGTGGGGAATGGAATGGGGCTCAATGCTGCCGCTCGCAGCATGATGAAAATCATGCCAAATATCGTGTAAATAGGACAACTTTTACATAAGGAGTACAAATAGCTTGTGTAAAAGTAGTCCGATTTGCATGACATTTGGTATGATTTTCATCAGAAAAACATAAGGAATCCATTGGCGTCACTTCCCTTTCGATGCGATGAAGAAAAGAATTTCTTAATTAGCTGTATTGGATATTTCACCCTCGACTGCGGAGGCTCGACCCCAATTCGCTACGTTCGGCTCAGAATTCATACCTTTTTCCGGAAAAAGCCATAAAATTCGGTGAGGCAATGCTGGGGGGTTGTCCTCGTCACGGGGTACCAGGCCGCATCCTTCGACGGGCGTAGCTCCAGAATCACCCTGTATCATATGTGCAGTGTGTGACTCGAGTACCCTCCGTGTAATCGGTCTGCGCGAAGTAGGGCGCAAGTTCGATCATTATCAGTACTCCTGCCCGAGAGGAATACGATTTACTTTAATATTATATGGTATGTGTGTTTTGTAATAAAGTGTTCCTATCGTCTCCTGAATTCAATAACTGGCATCCAGACATCTACGCTCCTACAGTCCACCGTTAATACGCCTCGTGGAGAGACACAAGAAGAAAACGGGTAGCCCGCTGTCAACGCGAGGTCCTCCCTAAAAATTCACACAGATCCTTTATCTCTCGAGTATAAACACCAGCTCCAATATCAAAACAGAAGCATGCGCTGACGTATTCCGTGCGAGAGCAGGTGGGCATTGGGAGGCGGGAGGTTTTGCTGTGAAGAGGCTCTCCTCAAGAGAGCAGCCGTTTGCGAGGGATGCAAATCCGATGGTCCTAATACAATCTGCCCCATATGGCTGAAATTTGTTCTAGCAACTTTCACACCTCCTAACTCTAACCAATCGAACTTGCATCCCTCCCAAAAGAACCGGCCATCCGAGCGTAGGAGCAAGTGCAAAATAAAAGTAACGGTGCGCTTCTCGATACCGCAGATGTACCTACCTAAGTATCATTTCTGACGGAAAAGAATTGTCCAGCCTTTGGGTCTGCCATTCCCGGCGTAGACCTTTGGCAGGTAGGTATCTGTTTCAATAGGTAAGGCCACCCGTGGCGCCAGCAAGACCGTCCCCGGTCCTTGCTATTCCAGCGGGTTTTCATCCAAGGAAAATTAGAAAATTTGCAAGCGCAATATCTTAAAAACCAGTGGAAATAAAGTGTTTACATTATAGCTTATTGAATTTGTCTTGGAACGCACTATCAAGTGACCTCTTCAAAAAATATAGTTCCATTTAAAAAACCGAACTTGACCATCGTATCTTTTAAAATAATAATCGAAGAAAAAATTCGTCTACGCTAATAAATTGGCCCCCTCGAACCATGCGATTCCATATTTTTTTTATTTTTTTATCTTCAATACTTTAGGAGATATCCAGCTGTTCAGTCTTCCCGCGGACACCCTGTAGACTGTCTTATACATTTGACAATAAAAGATTATGATATTTGTATTATATAGTAATAATGGTTTGTTTATAACGAATATAATATTTCAAAGAGAATTAGTGGAAGACGTTTCTTCCTTACTAACTATTTTGATTATCGCTTCAGGTTTTTGTGTTGTTTTGTCGCGATTCGTATTGTTTGTGGTACGTGATGTTCTTGCTTTACAGCGTACAATGCATTTGTAAAGTGTGAAGATACACAATGTAATTGTTATTAATCCCGTCACAGAGGATAGTGTAAAGAGGCTATGGAAACGTAATTTCGTCTAGTGACAAATTGTAACCAGGTAAGTAGTTCCATGTTTTTTCTATTCCGTATTGCTTACCAGTTTCTATTGTGAATTCGGCGGTGGTGATAGTACATTTATTTCTTATCGTTATTATACCAGAGTCCTTAATGCTATACATGTTTGTGCCTTTGTCGTCGCAGGTTGCTGCTAGTTGTATCGGTTTCGGCGCGATATAAATCCACGTGCCCGGTTATTGCAATTCTATCAGGATCGTGTGATTCAGTGTCATGATTCGTATTTTACAATTGTTTGGTTTTTGTGTCAGATATACGTCAGGATTCGTGAACGAATGCAGTTCGTGCTCGTAAAATCCGCTCGAGATCGGCTCTCACGCGGAATCGGGTAGAATGTTCGTAACAGGATGCGTTCGTTGTACCGCGGTGATTTCGAACACCTCTGTTGACCAGTTCGGCGTGTATCCCTTCTCGAAGATCGTCTTGACTTTGCTCAGGCATACTTTGTCACCGACGCGGAATTTGGCGCGTTGTCGTCGTAGTCGTTGCTCGACACCCGACGATACGATGAACGCTAAACGAGTGGCGGAGATCACATCGACGGGTCACGCGTTGATCGTGCGATGTTTACGATGATTGTAGGTGTGCACGAGCGTAGGTAGCAGATCCAACCAGCGATAAGAGGCGTTCAAGGAGAATTGTTTCCACATCAGGTTCTTCAGCGTGCGATTGAAACGCTCGACGATCGACGCTTTCATCATGCTGTACGTAGAGTAGTGATTGATTCCACGAGACGTAACGCATCGTTGAAACTCCACGTTGTAGAACTCCTTTCCCATGTCGGTTTGTAGGTTTGGTGGACATCTGCCGCTTCGTCGCAACACGGTCGCGAACACCTCGGTAACGTCGCGACCGCTTTTCGTTTTCACGGGCACGGCCCACGCATACTTGCTGAACGTATCGATGATCGTGAGTATGTAGTTGTGACCACGATTATGGGTCGGGTACGCGCGCATTTCCACCAAATCTATGTGCCGCAGATCATCGTAGCCTCGAATCACTACGCGTCGCCAAGGGAAATTTCGTCTCGCAGAAGCATGCATTTCGTCGACCAATTGTATTCGCTCCGTCCTCGTGCTCAGAGCGACGATAGCGATAACGTTCCACTACCAGCAGCAGGTACTATACCAGGCAGTCGAAACACGTACGATGTTGGCGGGGTTTGTTGTCATCGTTGTCGTCGCTCATCGCTACGCTTCCTTGCGTTTCTGTACTTGCGCGGTCGTTGTCGCAAGCTGGTCGAGTCTATTCTTCAAGTTCTCGAACCGTCGTTGCATCGTGGTATTTATCAAATTCTCCAAATCACGGAGGCGTCCTTCCACTGCTGTATTTATCGCAGGCGTCAAAGCGTCCCGTAGTCTCGTCGTCGATTCATCCATGTCTTCCTCCACAGTGTCGAGAGCACGCCCGACGGCACGCTCCATGTCGTCCACTTATTGTTCCGTCGCAGCGTCGGTATCTTCCTCCGGATGTGTCACGCGACGTATCTTGCGTTCCATAGCGTCGAACGTAGACCGATCGGTGGCCTGACACAGCGCATTTTCCCGAACGTAATTCGCGACGTGCAGATTCTGCGCGCGAATCGTCTCCATGCGTTGATCGTTGTCGCTGGTAGTAGCATCGGCGGTACCGTGCAAAGATGCATCAATCTTGTTCCCCGACATTCCCGCTACGATGATCGCGAACGAGACTGACGCATCGTCGATCGGAACGATCAATTTACGATGAGTCCGGCTTCGCTAAGTTCCTTCAGGATGGATGCAATTTTGTTATCATGCCCGGTGTGTTCGGCGTCGGGCGATGCCACGAGCAATCGCAGTCTATCGACCAATTCGATCGGATCGTCCCAGTACACGTTTATGCGCGTTTGTCGACAACAAGATGTCGCGGTACGCCTCGAGATCAGCATTCGCGTACGCCTGATCTTTAGGTGCTCTGATGAACAGCAGTTCATACAAGTCTCGAGTATCCCCGTATCGCTTGCCCTTCACGCTGACGTCGTCGTTCTCACCGATGGTGAATACGGAATCACCAATCATCAGCTCTTCGCCGTCGCTTATGTACACGTCATACACCTTGTCGATCAGTTTCTTGGTGTCGGTTAATAACAAGTGTAGATATTCACGCGACAGCGGCCCGGTGACGGTTTTTGAATCGAGACCTTCCCGAATCGTTTCGTCCGTCTCACCCTGATCCAGATCATGTTCCACGGTTGTTTCGTAGTTGTCGTTGTCGTCGTCGTCGTCGTCCGACTCCGGGAGCGGAGTCTGTTCGGGTCGTATCGGCGCTTCTGCTGTGGACGGAGTAAAGGATTATCTCTTCTTCTTCAAACGATGTTGTTGTTGATGTTTCAGCTTGACGAACGATGGTCGTGGCTTTGGTGACATCGCTGGACTCGTTTTCAACTCCACAGTACCTTCGACCAAGTGTTTCAATGGTTCGACGATCGGACGCGCGCTCTCCTCCGCAGCAGCTTTCGTCGTCATTTTACCGAGTTTCAGGCTCATATATTTCTTTCGTATAGCGGCGCTGATTTCGGCAATTTTCTTCTTCGTCTTGCTGTCTCGTGACTGTTGCCTACGACGCCGTTTATGTTTTATTTCTTGTTGTTGTTGTTGCGTGATCTCCATGTTGTCACAGCTAGCCGCTGTGTCGTCGTTAAGCATCCTCGAGTGTTGCTGGATGAATGATTTGCGATATTCTGAGTTCCGCGCGCTAGCATGCACTCGTTAAATCCTCGTCGTTGCCTACCGTCGTACATGGAACTGTCCTTCTGAATGACTACGGTGTCGTATCGTCGTCTGCAACATCTCAAGCACAGATCTTTGAACGCCTGAAACGGCATGTCCGTGTTCACGTGATCGGTGTAGACGCGACGCAAATTCGTCCCATCCTGTTGGAACAGCACGAGAATATTCACGTTGTCTCTGATCAAGTCTTTCGGTATTCTCGCGTACGATTGACACAGGTAAAACCAATTCACGCTCGCGTGCCTTCCTATGGATAAATATTCGCGGATCGCGATCAGTTCGTTGCGCTGCACGTCGTGAAGCACCAAAATCGAATGGTATGGAGCATCTCTCAGTGGGACGATCTCGGCGGCGCCCGAGTAGGGAAAGTATCCGAGTCCGCCGCCGCGTGATAACACTCGCTCCACATACCGATACTTTGGCTATCGCAACGATTTCGAGCACATGCACACGTTCTCGAAGCGCAAACCTTTCGGACGCTGCAGCGGGTTGAGCAGCACGGCCGTTTTCCGCACCCGGAGGGACCGCAGCTCACGGATCGCACGCTGTTCGGAAACAACGAACCGTGTCTGCACGAGCGGCTCATATCCCGCGCCAAATCATCCAACGTCCTGTTCGCGGCCATGCGAATAGCATTCTGTTGTTTCGCGAATCGCATGCTCTCTCTCTCACTCTCTCTCTCCCTCTCTCTCTCTCTCTCTCTCTCTCTCTCCTCGTCGAGTCCGTAATGCCACTGCTATTTATACCCAAGACATCTGTCGAGCGAATCAGAATCGTATCTCCATTTTCACATGTATGGTTCCTGTAACGCGTGGACACGCGAAGAAGAAGAAGTCAACGAACGTAGGATCGGGACTCGTGGACGGTATCATAAAACGTTTACGGATAGAGCTACACATTCCGGGATATCTGTTCTGCGGACCGGGGACGCGTTTACTGAAGCGATTGCCTGGCGGCGACGAAGGAATAAATCCGCTGGACGTCGCTTGTCGGGAGTACGATATCGCGTACTCTCGTCGAAAGGATTTGGGGGGGGGGGGGTGGCGACACGTGGCGGACCACGCGTTAGCCGAACGAGCACGAGAACGAGTGTTCGCGAACGACGCGACTTTCTGTGAAAAAGCAGCAGCGACTGGAGTGTGGGTCACGATGAGAACTAAGACTAAACTCAGTATGTGTATGAGAAGAATAAGGACTACGAAAATAAACCGAAAGTCCAGAGGACAACGGTCACGACGTCACCGTGTCCTACCGGTAGCGAAACGCGGAGGCTCTCTTCCGCTTCTTCTGCTTGCTCGTTCGGCTATCGGGGCATTAGCCGGTCGTGCGGCTGGTAGCACCAAAGCGGTCAACGACGCGAATGCCGCGCGAAAACAGCTGGAAGAAACGTTGCGTCATAATCGGGCGATGGAAGGGCGAGGAATGTATACGGCACCGTACAAGTATGGTGCCGGCATGAACCTGAGACGAAGGAAAAAAACTGAGACTGAGGAAAAAAAGCTCCGCTCGACCGGGCTTGTGGCGGCGGCGATAACGCAACATTAGCTACTACAAGAACAACCTTTTTTTATAGAGGGGGGGGGGGGAATGCTTTTACGCATACCCCGGCGGTGGTGCCAGGGTTATGTGGGACTCATGGTGCACAAATACCCACTAAAAAAAACCCTCAAAGTTGGCCGCCTACTCGCTGACCACCCTAGATCGCGGCGAAGGCACGCACTGGGTACCGTACGCGAAACGCCGATCCCATGTGTAGCATTTCGACAGTTTTGGGAATTTGCGACCACCCGCGGAACTGATCGATTATTTCGGACGGGGGATGAATACTACGACCACGATCAAGTACAATCACAACCGCTTTCAACGTTTCGAAGAGACGAACTGTGGTCACTTTTGCGTACAATTTCTGCGACAAAAAGCTGCAGTAACCCGGCAGTCTTGCCATAATATACACTGCCGTGTGTACCGAGCGAACAGTGTGTGTTCGGCTAGAGACGAGTCAACACCTTGTAAATGTAATATCAAGCATACGTTCTCTCATATTCAAATAAAGTACACCTCGGATTTTCCCTCACGTTTGAGCATTTGTTTATGCCCTACTGTGAGATGTTGCAGTGGCGACGAAGATAAAACAGCAATAAATAATGAAACACACTAACACGTGAAATTAAATGTGCAAAAAAAAGTAGTAAATGAGTGACGTACAGTTGAACGAGACAGAACAATTGATTACCAGTGGTGTAACAGCGTGGATTAAATAATTAACAAAAACTCAAATTGAAGGTGTGTGCGAAAAATATCAAATACAGTTTAAAGACAACAGTCCGCTAGATCAGTTAAAAGCTCTAGTCAGAAAATTTGTTAAAAGTAAAAATAAAACAAAAAACAACGCGGAATCAAGGGATAACGGAGAGGACAGCAAAAACATTAAGATAGAAGAAAAGTCAGCAAACACGGACAAAATGGCTATGTATTAAGGAGACATAGAGCAATTCAAAAAGGGGCAACACTGGATCGCATTCTCAAGTCAGCTGGACGCCTTCATTTTGTTGAACGATATTGAGGAGGCGAAAAAGACGGCCGTTTTGTTAACGAAGATTTTTTCGGAAGTTTTCGCGTAAGTCAAAGCAGCGTGTGAACCGGAACATGTACTCAAAATGTCGTACACGGATCTTAGTACAAAACTGCAAGATTTATACGAACCTGAAAAAAATGAATGCCTGCAACGCATCGCATTCCGAGACCGAAACAAAAAAGTACAGAATCCATTCAAGAATACGTGATCGTATTGAGAAGCTTAGCGCAAAAATGCACATTTTCGGCTACAGAGTTAAGTAATAACTTAAAAGACCAACTGATTGCAGGGGTAAATAGCGAATTAATCAAATATGAATTATTGAAACACTCGAACAAGACAGTAAAGGAATTCATCGAGACTGTGAAAACGGTGGAAATGGCTAGTGAAAAAGCACCGGGTTTCGCCTTGGGAACCAATCCAGGTTCATCACATCACAATACGGCAGAGTTCCACAGCGTGAGTACAGCACACAAGACCGCTCAGCATGGGTATTATCAGCAAACAGGAAATAGAGGAGACACGTGGCAGCAGCGGACACCCAACATAAACAAATCGCACACTGAAGACTCATCGAGACAATGTTATCGCTGCGGTAAATATAATCACTTGAAATTTCAATGTTCGTTACGATTTAAATATTGCAGTGAATGTGGAGAAAAAGGGCATATATACAAAATGTGCAAAGAAAAAAAGTAACGCAAATCCAAAAAGCAACAGTTCTTTAAAAAAAATCGATGAGGACATTGAGATTTCAGGCGATATGTTTTTAAACAATATGAAAGCTGGCGGAAGCTCCGAAGAAAGGGAGCACGATAGATATGCGACGGATTTTCACGTAATAAATAAGGACAATGCGAGCCCGACGCAAAAGGGGGATGTACCTCCTTGTCTACGAGAATAACGTACAATCTACGTGAATAACGTACCGCTCTCGATGGAAATTGATTCGGGCGCACTTATATCCGCTATTTTGTTAACATTTAGAGAAAATATTTTGCAAATATACCAATTAACAAGTCGGAATTAACATTGCGGGCATATGACGGAAATGTCATTGCTTCATTGGGTTCAATAATCGTTTCAATAAAACGAGATAAATTAATAGAAAATCAAACGTTCTATATAATAAATAAAGGGGGAAATCTACTTATTCGTCGAGCGTGGTTGAAAAAACTTGGTATGTGGCCTCCAAAGTTTTCGCAGCTCGAACAAGAACAAATATATAAGAGAGATAATTCGAAGGAAAAATTAGAAAGGTTGCAAACGGAATTTAAAAATGTTTTCGAACTAGGATTTGATCTTTTTACAAAAGGATCTTTAAAATTAGAACTGAAACCTAATATAAAACCGAAATTTGTACAACCGTATAAAGTGCCTTTCTCATGAAAAGATAATTCGATTATCGAACAAATTGAGTACAGTGAATGGGGAACGCCAATAATTCTGCTATTGAAAAAAGATGGGTCAATCCGTATAGTAGGCAACATTAAAGTAACAATTAATCCATATTTAATAATAGATCATTTTCCTTTACCTAGGACAGAATACATTTTTTCGGTACTAGCAGGGGGGCTAAAGTACACTATATAGACTTTTCGGAAGCATTTCTGCAAATTTCATTAGATGAAGAATCACAATTATTTTAGTAATTACGACACATATCGGGTTGTTTAAATGTTTAAGAATGATGTACGGAGTATTTACAGGACCAGGTTCGTTTTAACGAAAAATAATAACATTATTAATGGGCATACCTGGTGTCACGGTCTTATTCGATGATATTGTAATCACAGTACCGAACGAAAAATTACATTTCGAACGCTTATATGAAGTTCTTAGAAGGTTAAATGAAGCGGGATTGAAGGTAAACAAAAGCAAGTGTAATTTTTTCCAAGATGAAATCATATATCTAGGGTATAAAATAAACAAGGACGGTATTTACCCAATAAAAGAAAAAATAGAAAGCGTACAAAGAGCTCCCCGACCGACAGACGTCTCGCAATTACGAAGTTTTCTTGGATCAATAAATTATTATTCTAGATTCTTACCAAATTTAGCGACTCGATGAAACCACTGTATGAGTGTTTAGAAAAACGAAACGGTTTCAAGTGGACAGATAACTGTGAAAAAGCATTCCAGAATATAAAAAAAAAACTAACATCAGATCAAGTTTTAGCACACTTTGATCCAAGTAAACAATTAGTCCTTACGTGCAACGCCTCACCATACGGAGTCTCAGCAGTATTAGTGCACAAATGGGAAAATAATATTGACCGCCCCATACAATATGCTAGTCGAACTTTGAATTTTTGTGAACATAATTACTCTCAGTTAGATCGTGAGGGTCTCGCTATAATTTTCGGGGTCAAAACGTTTCACGAATTTTTGTTGGGGTACGAATTCATATTACAAACAGATAATACTGCTCTGACTCGGATACTTAGTCCGTAGAAGTCTATACCGACCATAGCGGCAGCACGCTGCAAGCGTTGGGCAGCATACCTAGCAGCGTATCGATACAAAAGAAAACACATTAAAGGCAAAGATAATTACGCTGACTGGTTGAGTAGGTTGCCAATAACTAACAATAAAAGAAATAATGATAAATTTCCAATTTTAAAAGAAATCCCAGATGTGTATTTAAATTTAATAAGGTCGTACAATTTTGCTAGTCTAGATTGAAAAAAAGTACAAAAATTAACGCGAGAGGATAATATTCTATGTAAAGTGATAGCGTATTGTAAAGATGGATGGCCACAAAAACAATCCGAAAATGACGAGTTAAAAACTTTTTGACAAAAGAGAGATGCATTATCAGTTGAATGCAACTGTGTACTTTGGGGATATAGAGTCATAATACCAAAACAATTGCAGGAATTAGTTTTAAAAGAATTGCATTTTAGTCACTTCGGAGTTACTAAAATGAAGGCTTTGGCCCGAGGTTTCGAGTGGTGGCCAAGCTTAGATAGCGACTTAGAAGAAATAACACGCTCATGCCTAATATGTTTACAAACAAAAAAAGATCCAGTCAAAATACTATTAACGCCTTGGGCATGGCCAACAATACCATGGCATAGAGTTCACGCAGATTTCCTAGGGCCTATCAATAATAAAATGATTCTGCTTCTTATCGATAGCCACTCAAAATGGCCTGAAGCATTCATCATCTCAAATATGATGGAAACACAAAGTATTCAAGTTTTTAAAGAGCTATTTTCTCGTTATGGTTATCCACCACATTTGATCACAGATAATTTTCAAACATTTGTAGGGCAAAAGTTTCGTGATTTCGTAAAAAACCTGGGAATAAGGCACAGCACAAGTCCACCTCATTGTCCAGCCACGAACGGTGCAGCAGAAAACTTAGTCGATACCATTAAACGCAAAATAAAATGTATAAAGAGTGACGGAATTGATTTGTGTGATGCGAATAAACAATTTTTATTAGACTACCGTACCACGCCACACAGTGCTATGAACCAAACCCCAGCAAGGTTGTTTTTAGGTCGGGAATTGAAGACACGATTCTCTTTATTGCGCCCTCGAGAAACTGAGGAAGTCATATACGCGGCACAGAACAGATAAATACAAAGTCATCGAGGCATACGAATAATCAAATTTGGAATAGCTTCCGTGGACGGAAGCACGAATAGTGCGAGAACTGGTCCCAGGTGTTACCTATCTAGTCAAAGTCACGTCAGAAATCATCTGGAAAAGACATAGAAATCAAATAAGAGAGCGTGGCGAAAATATGGCGAAATCAAATAGTACACATTCCAAAAACACGATACAGGCGGAAGTCCGGCCGACTGTTGAGGCTGCCGCGCCTCAATTACGTCGTTCAGAACGCTTGCGACAACATAAATAATAATCTGCTAAATTGGTGTCTCATTGTTATACAGCGATTTTTGTATGTATAAATATGATGTATTGTCCGCATATGTGGGGGAGACTGCAGTAACCCGGCAGTCTTGCCATTATATACTCTGCCGTGTGTACCGAGCGAATAGTGTGTGTTTGGCTAGAGACGAGTCAACACCTTGTAAATGTAATATCAGGCATACGTTCTCTCATACTCAAATAAAGTACACCTCGGATCTTTCCTCGCGTTTGAGCATTTATTTATGCCCTACTGTGAGATATTCCAGATAAAGCATTCGAATTTTGGTCTCGACACTACAGACACACAAGATAAATTGAAGCGCAATCGTACATCCGAGACACTTTCACTCTCTCAGTCTCACTAGCATATCTTACAATGCTGGTGGTGGTACAATGTCGCTCACGCTCACGTGAACGGGTCCGAGCAGCGTGCTCACGGTCAATTTTTTCCACCGATAGATTTGAGCGACGGGCAATACGAACTAGGACTCGCCGACTTGGAGACGTTTCACACGATACCGAGAACCGACTCGAGCAACGATACATTCTACTTCGTCGCGAACAAGAACGCCGCGATCCCCAGCGTTGATGTCACTCGCGACTACATTACAATCCCCCATGGTTCCTACGAATTAGACGCTATCACCAAGTACCTGAAGCAACGATTACTCTAGCGATATCCTCGAAGACGCGATAACAACGAAAACGACGACGACGATGATAATAAGTATCCACTAGTGCTACGAGCTAACAACAACACCATGAAAAGCGAACTGTAATGCTCGTTCTTTGTAGACTTTACGAAACCGAACAATGTGGGTTCGTTGCTAGGATTTTCCCCGAATTGTGTCTTATTGCCGAGAATCTGGCACGAGTCCAACGAACCCGTGAACATTATAACCGTTAACGTGATGCGAGTAACATGCAACGTCACTACCGGTTGCGTACAGCAACGACAAACCGGTACACACGATTCATGAATTTTCTCCTTGCGTGCACACGGGATATAAGATATCGGAAACTCCGCGACACGTCATTTACCTGCCGATCGTTGCACGAGCGATACACGATCTAAGGGTACGCATGGTCGATCAATACGATCGCCCTATAGATTTTCGCGGAGAGGAAATACCGATTCGCTTACACGTGCAACGGCGATCGCGCGATAAGATAACGTGAACGCACGTGAGTGCGTACCATGTTAGTGTTCGATCACACGTACGACTCATCTTTCACCATCGCCGCTGCTACTGCTCCTCTGATCTCCGCAACGCATTATCATCAAAACAAAAGACTTCTACAACCACAGCCAACGACAACAGGTGTACTAATGAAGACTGGTAGCGGAACGGGAACAAGAAGAAAAAGAAGAAGAAGAAGCGGAAAGCCGTTGACTCATCGAAATGCGCGTTTCCTACGATCCCTGGGATTCATCGTAACACACGAACATATCACTTACATATATACACACATATATAACACGATGTCTACCATACTGGATGTTACGAGTACGTCGGCTTTCGACGATCGTATTACGAAGGTTGAGGCGCACGCTTACAATCCGTACGCCAACACGACGTTCGACAATAATGACGAGATAAGAATACCCATTCAGCAACAAAATTTGTACACGCTCCCATGCGAAAGTTATCTATACATCGAACGACGCGTCCCTTTAATGACTGCCTCTACGACTGCTGCGGACGTGAAAGCCTCTGCCAGAGTTTTTCTGGACAACAACTGTGTCGCGTTCATGTTCAACGAGATTCGATACAAATTAAACGGAGTGGAGATGGATCGTCCCAGAAATCCGGGAACAACCACCGCGCTGAAACACTACGAGTCGTTGTCCATCGAGTGGAGCAAAGCGCTGACGAACGCCGGTTGGGACCACACCATCGCACACGATAAAGACCTTTTTAATAGCGCGGCGTTCAATTTCTGCATCCCCTTAAACTCGTTACTGGGATTCTGCGAAGATTACAGGCGAATCGTGTTGAACGCGCGACACGAGTTGATACTGATTCGCGCGCGACTTGATACGAACGCGATGTACGCAGCCTCACTAAACCCCGCGATAATACCGAAACTCACGATCACCAAGATACAATGGCGTATGCCACACGTCGCGTTAGAAGATATGAATAAACTGCCGATGCTACGTTTCCTGCAAAGTGATCGACCGATCGCGATGAGTTTCCGATCATGAGACCTGTACAAGTTGCTGCAAACGACTACGAAACAAACATGGACCGTGAAAGCATCGTCGCAGATCGAGAAACCGCGATACGTGATATTCGCTATGCAAACCGATCGAAAGAATAATCTTCAGAAAAGCGCAAGCAGATTCGATCCATGCAAACTCTCGAACGTGCGATTGTTTCTGAATTCCGAGACGTATCCGTACGATGACCTGAACCTGGATTTCGATAAATCTAAATACGCGCTCCTGTACGATATATACGCGAAATTTAACCATCCGTATTACGGTCAAGGCGAATCGTTGCTAAACACTTTCGATTACTTGCGATACGCTCCTATCACGATCATAGATTGCTCTCGACAGGACGAGTCCGTGAAGCGTGCAAAGTTAGACGTGCGAATCGATTTCGAGTGTAGAGATAACGTACCTGCTAATACAACCGCATATTGCTTACTCATGCACGATTGTATAGTACAATACAGCCCTTTATCGAACGTGGTGAGGAAAATCACGTGAATCAAACGACGCAACTACTAGGACGATGATGATCGCAAAAACGTCAGTCGCTATTTTGACACCGTCGCTGCTACTACTACATACTACTGCCTAATAATATTATCCGTCGTGGTCGACCTACAAGGCTTCAAGACTGAACGTAATACTTTCGCTGCTAAGGAAATTGCGATTCTCGCAAACAATCGCGAGATAGAAACGACGATCTATCATTGGCTTTTTGAACCACTGTACTCCTACGCTCGCCTGTCATCGTTCAAGAAGCGTCAAGCCACCTGGCTCACAGCGCATCATCACGGATTTCGCTGGTCCGACGGCTGGCTACCATACCCCAGGCTTCCAGAAATGCTCACCCGCGAGCTCTCAAACGCCGATGCGGTGTTCGTGAAGGGAGTGAAGATGAAGGCTTGGTTACTACAACTACTCCTACGAAAAGACATACGCATCGTAGATATCGTTGAGATGTACGAGGAAAAGAAGAACAACGACGACGACACCGATGTCGATGACAACGACGGCTCCAACTTTGATGATGATTATTGTGGAATCGTGCCTGCCAAGGTTGTTCCTAACCTGAAATCAATGCCTACAAAGGACACTGTACGATGCGCTTTCCACAATGGTTGTCTGTGCGCACTGGAAAACGTTCAGAAAATTTGGAAGTATATGCACTGTGGAATCTATCGCTACACTTTCTTTTATCTTCTATGTAAAATATAGTATATTCCTTATATCTTACATATTTTATATATAGTATATTCCTTATATCTTACCTATTTTATGGACACTTAACGCATAAATAAACGCAATATTTTTTATGACAATATGTTAAGGATTTTATTTTAATACTCCTCCTCCTCCAGCTCTTCTTCCTCCTTCTCATCCTCCTCTTGTAACGATGATGGCTACCACCCCCACCACCAACATACTGTACATATGTGATTGCAAGTCACTATAAAAGAGGTACCGATAGGTCTTGCAGACCACATTACATCGCGTACGTTCGTGCATATACAGTTAGTAACCACAACCGATCAGAAGACTTAGCTGTAGTACATATTCAAAATGTTTAACCGACATTTTAACGACGCTTCCTACATGGTCGAGAAACAACTCAACCGCTGCAACGATACGGATTTTACTGCTAAACAGCGTCGTCCGAATATAAGGTACATATACGTCTGTATACTTTTCGATTTACACGAAATCGTTCGAATCATTAACTCTGTGCGTGTGTTTCTTAAAGCAATAAATCTACAACATCGCTCAAGAAAGCCGTCATACGAATCATGAGACGTGATTATCCATTGGCATTGACCACATACAAACGCATCGCAATTGGAATTTGTATCGATGAGGATTCGTGTCGCGTTGAAATCGCGATAGGCGATAGGAAATCCAACGAACTTTGTTTCCCCTTGTCTACGTGGAAACTTCTCCTACAGCAAGAACCGGAGATACTTCAAAGTCTCCGTAACGACACAACTTCATCGCATCAAGATCCTCAAGACCATCGTTGATCATTTACGTATCGACTTCACACGAATCAGCAGTCAACAAATTTCCAAAATATCAGATGGCAGTACCATGATATACATGGCCGAAGCTACGATACGTCAAATGTTCAAATACAATCGCTGCATCGATCATACGTTCTCGTGGTTGTCAGAAATTCTAAACTCCGTAAGCAGCAAGTACGCGTCCTTTGTTGCCATTATACGTGCCGCTACGGCATCGACCGCGGATTATGAAAAACTTATTTCCGAAAGCGAATACTTCGAACCACATTCTTTGTTAGATTGTGAATTATTAGCGTTAGGTTTGGATTCGATGATAGACGATGCTCGCAACGTACCATAATAATGTACACATGTCTATATGCTTTACCAATAAATACAATACTTTTTCATACGATTACCTGTATTGTTTGATACCTTAAACGATCCTATCCTATCCGCAGAGGATATCACTTATCCCAAAAACTAGTGTTCTTTCAATCTTCATTTCTTACACTAGGCATGTTACGATCTCGAAACATATATACCTCTTATTACGTATTTCGAATAACATATATACTATTGTACATTCTCCTGCAATGTAACTGTACTCGTGTACCCATAAATCATATGAGCTACGTGTTACGTGCCGACACTTTTTATTAAAATTCATTGACAATTGATCCAACCACTTAGTGTGTTACGGGATATCCCTCGATCAATTGTCAATGATCTGTGAAACGAAATTCTCTATTTGTAATAATTAATCCGGTCTGAAGCCTGTCACGACACGGCATATTTTCCCATGCGAGATTGTCGACAACAATCTTCCAACGCCGTGCGACGTTCTGAGAACGCCTGATGCGATAAGCTTTCGAAACCAAAGGATTGATATACCGACTTTCTGTGCAGACCATTTTATATTTCTAAATCCTCTTTTACCGTCATTGACCTTTGATCCAACCACTTAGTGTGTTACGGGCTACCCCTCGATCGATTGTTAATGATTTACAAACCAAAATTCTGCGGTGATATTCAATTCCTTCACGCCACGGCATATTTTCTCATGCGAGATTGTCGACAACAATCTTTCGATGCTGCGCGACGTTCTTGTAACACCGGATGCGATAAGGTTTGGAAATTCAAGGACTAAGAGGCTGGGAACGGTCCGAGGCGACGACGTGGTGGGCGATGTGCACGAGGTGCAGAGTCAGCAATTTGGCGCTCTTTGTTCAAAGTCCGAAGTGCTTGGGCCTACCCTGCGTTCGTTCGTCACAGTCGGCTAGCAAGTCGCATAGTGCGCGGTCGTTGTGTCCGAGGGACACATTGCTATTTGTACAAGTAGTCATTGAGCTGGAATTCCGAGTTGTTTCGTGTACATTCTGTAAATATCGTTTTATTATCTAGCTGTAAGATTTTAATCACCGTGTCTCCATCTGGAGTGCCATGCGATGCTCATGTGCTTCTCTCTCCCCCCCCCCCCCCCCCTCTTAACTGGTCGTCGCGGTTCTTCGCGAGAATCGCGCTCTCGTTAGTCGGTTCCAAACTCACCTGCTTGAAACACGAAATTACGCTACTGCTCCGGCAGGGAGAGAGAGAGAGAAGCAGAGAAACGCGAAAACGTACTTGATTAGAAAGTCGCACTCAATTCTTGTGTTTTACACCTTTCTCGTGTGTTAAGTTTTTGTGTTCCGCACTTATCCAATAACTGGAGACTCTTTACAAACAATACTCCAAATTACAACTACTTAATCCTACTTACGCCTACTTAATTCTAGTTAATCCTAAAAATCCTAAGTCTACCTTATACCTACTTAAATCTAAATACGCTAATGAATTAAAACTCGAATTCTGGAATCAAACACGAGTGATCGTGAGACAACGGAAAGACTCAGTCCCCGTAGAGACTCAATTTAAATCGTTATATTAACCATTTCTCGTTAATTATTATATATCTGCGCTGTACTATCTAAATGTACCCTTTGTATCAACATAACATCAGTGTACTGATCATATCCGGCGCTACAACATCTTGTGTCGGTGCCCAGGTCCCAGGTCCCAGGTCCCAGAGAGAGAGAGGGAGAGAGAGAGAGAGAGAGAGAGAGAGAGAGAGGATTGATTGATTGATTGATTGATTGATTGATTGATTGATTGATTGTCATAACAAACTCCTTTACCATTCTCTTAAACAGACCTAAACTTTCACTCGATTTTACTTCGTCAGGTAGTTCATTATACATTAATACTCCTTCATAAAATAGACTCTTTTGGGCACTTCTCGTTTTACGAAATTCAACTGCAATATTCCCAGGTTGCCTTCTTTGCATTACACTTTCATCGCCTACTATTCTTAGCCTACTTCTTAAATGCTCCGGAAACATATTTCTTAAAATCTTAAAAACAAATATACACATAGTATAGTACAGCCTCTGTCTTACAGCCATAAACTGCAGCGTTTGTAGCATAGTCTCTACTTTGCTTTGTCTGTCACATTGCAATAGGACTCTCATGGCTCCGTTCTGTGCTTTTTGTAGCCTACTTATCTGTGTTGCCCCCATATTAATTATTAATGTCGCACAATACTCAAAGTGAGGTGCTATGACTGTCTTATATATGACACATCTAATATATGCTGTGACATAATTTCCCATTCGATTTAGAAAACTAGTTTTTTTTCTTATTTTCTTTAGCATATAATCACAATGGTGTGTAAATCGTAGTCTATCATTGATAATTACGCCTAGATACTTTATCGTTTCCACCCGTTCTATTTCAGTTTTATCCAAGCATTTCGCGGCCATACTAACCTTCAACTCCTTCCTTGTACTTCTAACTAACATATATTTCGTTTTCCCTGCGTTCATCTTCAGTCTATTAATATTCATCCATTCTTCCACTACATTAAATGCTACATTCATTTTCCTCTCCACTTCCATACAACTCTCACCCGTTACATATATTAAGGTATCGTCTGCAAACATTTTTATATTACAGTCCTCCGGACAAACATTAACGAGATCATTTATGTATATTATGAATAATAACGGGCCTAATACCGATCCTTGTGGCACTCCATATTCCGTAAACAATAACTTAGAGCATACATCATTGCATTTTACTTGTTGCATTCTGTTTGTTAGATACGATCTAAACCACTCAAGAACCGCTCTTTTCAAGCAATACTGGTACAGTTTCTCTAATAACCTATC
Organism: Andrena camellia; assembly: GCA_029448645.1. Classification (NCBI taxonomy): domain Eukaryota; kingdom Metazoa; phylum Arthropoda; class Insecta; order Hymenoptera; family Andrenidae; genus Andrena; species Andrena camellia. The sequence continues at coordinate 50,200,572 of CM055677.1, read as the reverse complement.
TCTATCAATCGTCTCGAATGCACGCTTAAGATCCATAAATATTACTCCTACCATTTTCCTTTCGCTAATTATCAATTTCCATTCATCTATGACTGTTTGTACTGCTGTTTCACACGAATAATTTTTCCTAAATCCCGACTGCTGTTCCGTTATAATATTATTAATCTCCAAATACCTTTCAATTTGTTTTTTAACTACTATCTCAAGTACCTTATCATATATTGGTAGCATATTAATAGGCCTAAATTCGTTTGCTCTTCTTGGTTTCTCTACCTTAGGGATTGAAATTATCGTAGACATTTTCCAGTCTTCTGGGAAACAGCCTTCGCTTAATGATTCATTTATTATACTAACAAATTCTTCCCGTATAACAGAAAACACCGCTTTTAATATATCACTACTTATTCCTTCTTCTGTACCCTTTTTCTTTGGTAATTCCCTAACTATTTCACGTAACTGTTCCTCCGTAACCATTTCGAATTTTTCCATCTCTCCTTTATTGCCAATGACATAAATAATTCTCCTACTTATACTCGTCGTATTATTTCCCTTTATAGATTTTATTATATCCTTAATACTCTGTATATAATAAAAGTTGAATTTATCAGCCAAATTGCACACTGAACTGTTATTCAATATCTCGAAATCTATATTGTCCAATGCTTTTGTCCCTACTGGTTCACCCCTGATGACTTCCTTTAAAGCTTTCCACATACTTGTAGGGTTATTCTTATCATGGTCAATTATATTCTCATAGTACTCTTTTTTCTTTTTTTACTCAATTTGACTACTTCATTCCTTCTAATTTTGAATTGTTTCCAGTTTTGATCCGTATCCTCGTACAGTGCTTTTCTATACGCTTCATCTCTTTTGGTTGCTAATTCTTCTATTTCCTTCGTGAATTATTGTTTACCTTCCCAAATTTTGGGGATTTTAAAGACTTTCTTGGGTGCAGAGATGTCTAGCGCCTCTACCATACTGTTTATAAGTCTCCTCGCTCTTATATTCACATCTATATGCTGGGATACTACATCTTGTTTAATCCATAAGTTATACTCGACCAGCTTCGTAAAATCGTCCGCATTAAATGTACTGTAATTCCTACCACTAATTTCTTTATATTTGTTTACATTCTTGCTCATATTATGTATTACTCTTAACCATGCATGGTCCGTTATCTTAGGTTCATGAACTACTTGTACATTTACCTCCCAATTTGCAAAGATTAAATCTATAATGTTTTACTATTGTTCGTGATTCGTGTTGGTTCGTTAACATATTGTTTCATGCCTAGGCTCTGCATAGTTGCTAAGAGCTTATTTGTATAAAAAGAATCCGTTCTACAGTCCATATTAAAGTCTCCTACTAACATGCACTCATCTTTTATCGTTAGCTCTTCAATTACCTCCTCTAGGTATCCTATAAAATCGTCATGTGACGCACTCGGTGAGTGGTACACTACCATTATCACTCCTTTATACACTTCTAGTTCTACTTTTATCGCAACACCCCAGCAGTTCCTATCAATCTTTTTCAGTAGTACTATTTCATAATTGACCTCCTCTCTTATATACAAAGAAACCCCTCCGGTATTCCCATTCTCCGCATCGCATCTAATCACATTGTAACCCGGTATATTTACTTCACTATCCTCGATGTCAACAATTAGTCTAGTCTCCGACAACGCTATGATCGCAGGATTTATTTTCTTCATAACATGATGCTGTATTTCATCTTTGGGTGCCATCAAACTTTGGGCGTTTGTATACATTATTTGTTCCTCCTTCTTCTGTTGCTGCTATTTCTTAGTGCCATCCCATCCAGCTCTCCTCTTCTCCTCCTCGATAGCTCTTTTATATGACGGGCACTCCGGATTAAGAGCATCATGTTCGTCATTTAGTTTCAGATTGTATGTTTTATTTTTAAACACACAATTTACACACCTATCTTCCTTCGCTGTACATTCGGTCGCCTTATGTTTTCCTGCACACTTATGACATGTTTCCTCTGGGGTACAGTTTTTCGCAATGTGATAGAATCCCCAGCATTTAAAACATCTCTTAACACTGTAGTGCCTGAAAGCCTGACATTTTTTCCACCCTATATTTAATTTTTCTTTCTTTATTATCAAATCATGTGTTTCTTCATCTACTTCGATTATTATAGCTCCATTTTCCTTACTTTTCAGTTGTCCCTTCTCTTTACCTTTCTTCTGCAGTATCCTTTTTACTATTCTTATATGGGATTCTTTCATGTTATTTTGTTTGCCAATTGTATGGATTAACTCCTCATCCTCCAAATCCATCTCTTCTCCATCGATATTTATAATTTTTATTTTCGGCTTCATCTGCACCGACTCCGTGATATTATACTTTTCACCAAGCTTGGATTCCATTGTAACTTTTAAATTTACCATGTCTTCTTCCGTTTCACAGCCTAGGATTACCGTTCCTTCTCTTTCTTTTCTTAGTCTTGTTATTCCCGTTGGCATCTTCTTTATATCCCCTTTTTCTTTTATTACTTTCTTAGTGGTCTCGCTTTTCTGCTGATTCTTTGGTTTGATGATAGTGATATTTTCCTTCTTCTTCTTAACTGTTTCGTTGTAACTCACGTGCCCCCCTTCCACTGAACTGTGCATTCCTTTCTGTATCATCTTACGCAAGTCATCCAGGTCACGCTTGAAAGTCTCTACTTCCTCGCGCACAATCTCCTTGATCATCATTTTTATTTCACTCTTTCCTGCTGTTCCGTCTTTCATTTCTTTAACAGTTCTCACCAGCCAATCTATTTTTACATCGATATCTTTAGTTCCCCTTATCGATCCTGTAGATCTCAGTCTATCCCTACTGCCTTCCGTCAACGACGGCAATTTTTTGGTTTCCAGTAAGAACTTCTCAAACGGGCCGGGACATAGCACATACTCATTGTTTTGATCATAAATTTTATGCTTACTCACACAGCCAGGGTGATAGAAGAGTTTAACACATGATTTACATGTCACAACCTGGCTGTCGCCGATAATATCAACAGGTTTCCACTACCGCGGAAATGCCACGTCACTGCCAATGTCTGCCTGTCGCGTATCACCGTTCCTTCCGCAATGAATACATTGATAATACGTCCAAAAATCACCACCTTCCAGTCCGTCAACTTGTATAATTGATCCTTGCCTATATTTCTATAGTCACAACACTTTTTATAATTTTCTGTGACACTTTTACTGCACAAAATGCACTACATTTGCGGAGCGATGTAGACCACGTGTGGACTCAGAGAGAGAGAGGGGGGAGGGGGAGAGAGGGAGGGAGGGAGGGAGGGAGAAAGAAAGAGAGAGAGAGAGAGAGAGAGAGAGAGAGAGAGAGAGAGAGAGAGAGTGAGGGAGAGAGAGAGAGAGAGAGAGACTACCTTTCTCTTCTACCTTTATAAATTACCGTTTTGAATAACTCTCTTGCATAGATTGATCCAACTACCCAATGGTGAGTTGCGGGTTTCCCTCGATCAATCGTCGTCTACAAATAGTCGTCCGGCATTTCTTGCCTTCGCTGAAATTTAACTGTAACCTTCGAACCTACAAAAACGACTTCTTGTACTCGATTGCAACTTCTTTATGTACATTTATATCGCTTGATGCATACCATGTCAATTCCCCCATTTGTATCACCCTTTTGTTTTTCCTTCGCTTATTTTGTAACACATGGTAACTTTTATATAAATCCGTCTCATTTGTTTCGAACCAGTCTCCCTAAAGTGCCACATCCTCATTGAGCAACCTGTATGGGTTATAGACAAGAGCCGTACCCAAAACAAATCCTGATTTTTGCGTAATAATCTGATTATGTCCAAATTATAAAAGTCTCTTTAAAATTCGTTAAGCTTTGCGTGAGGAAATTAGACTCAACCGCTCGGTCCCTTAAAAAATTAAGGCCCTCACGTAACATACGCAACGTCAATACATCTATATTTACACTCGCACAAAGATTCTGCGCATTATTCTCGGAAGTGTACCTTCCATCGTCATGTGTTCTTGACGCGGCTATCGCGCAGGTTTCGACTTGCATCTTCTACGCGTAGTACCTCATTATTCTTGGAAGTTGACCATCGGTCGTTATATGTTTTTGGCGCTGGTATTGCGCGATAGCCATGCAGGTTTCGACTTGCATCTTTTACGCGTAATACCTCCGCAAGTTTTGACCACGGGTCGAGAGGATGAGTTATCGGCGGTGTGTGTGTGTGTGTGTGTGTGTGAGTTGGTACGTGCGTGCGTGCGTGCGTGTGTCTGTGTGGTGAATCCTTGTTCGAACGTCGTTGCTATCGAGGTGCGATCTGACCTTGGCGCAATATGTGGCCTGCGTATCGCTTTGAATTTTCGCGGAGCGCGTGATGAGTCATCGGCGGTACCCCTCCCCACGTCAACTAGCTGCGTTCCCCCTCCACCGGCTCATTCCTACTTCGACGGGTCGCGTTCCCCCCACCCGTCTCCCCCTCGCCCCGGTGCAGTACCCCTCGCCCCGCTTCACCCCCTGACCCTGCGTTGGTCCAGAACGCTCCTTATATATCTGCTAACAGCTGAGAATTTCTTTCCTTATTCAGAATAGAATACGGAAATAGCAAACAGCTCCCTCTCGCGTGCACCAGGCAGCCGCGTATCTATGGGTATTTACCATTTCTGTGCAGAAAACCTGCTGTAATACCGACCTGTCAAATTGGCCAGGTCACGTGACGTGTCTACCCCGTTAAGGCTGCCGTCTCATTTTTGTAATGGTCTGAATCGCTCGAAGCGTCCCCAGTAAACAAATGGACCCTAATGAAGCTACTGCGGTCGATAAAAAGAACTTGTACAGAGATGACATCTCCAGGTACTCTGGGTAGACAAATTTTTGACGCATAGTTCCCACATGTTCTGTTCTCTCTGTCTCTGCCGCGCTGTTGCCACAAAGTTCTCTCTTTTTATCGAGAAGGAGTAAGAAGGAAAGATGGAAAGATACCAAACCTGACAAATTTTGAACTATCATTATTAACTATATTACACATCAAATTTATTTGCAGAATTGAAAGCCTGTTTCTTTCAAAGTAGTCCGATTTAAATTATTTTCTGTCAATTTAATCGGCAGAATCACTTTCATATTGATACAATGAAAAATAAAGAAATTTTGTTTCTGCATAATCGATGATACATCGCCGAGCAACTCCAGGCGACAAGTTAGACGTGTGAGCGATACAATGTCGCTCGGCTCGAGCTTCGGGGACCTCAACAATGAAGGCTTTCGATTAAAAAAATTGTTTGTGGCCGACGGATGAATGGGGAAGATGACTGCAACTTTTCCCACCCGTGACGCCACCAGCAAACGTGCCACTTGTCATCGGTGTGTTATAAAATATTAATATGTAACTACCAACTTCATACATTCCACAAATGAAATATTCGTGCGCAAACCATTCACCTATGCGCACTCATGCAAAACCGCAGTACATGCGCTAGTGGCGCCTTCTGCGCCTAGCTTTTTGTCATCATCCCCATTCCCGTCGAATAAACTGATTCACTCGTGGCGTTTCAAATAAAACTAACTCTGGATCATTTTTCTTCGCCGACAGATAAAGATAAAGTCTCTTTAATTTGATAGTTTATTTCAATAATTTATGAAACAATACTAATTTGCGTATCAATATCCCATCTAATCTTCGCAGTTCTTATTATCTTCCCTCATTCTGTGCAATATTTATGTTTACTTGTGAAAAAATATAATGATATGATTGTTCAATGATTGTTCATTTTGTTCGTTTTAATAGAATGTAAAACTTTCACATTTTCTATCGTATCGGCATGAACATTTCAGTAACATAGTGCTGAGATTTCCACAGATGAAAATGTATTTAAAGAGGGTATGAATCAGATTATTTTTAAACGATTTTATTCGGCTTCGATCCTCGGTTTGTTTGTATTTTTGTATGTTTGATGTATGTATGGTTCAAATCTGGCAATTTAAATTTAACCAACTTCCAACTATCGAGTTGTCTTGAAGCTTTGCAGGCATGCGTAGTTTGGATGACAATACTATATTTAAAAAAAAATTAACCCCGAAGGTGTGAAAAAATTATCCAGTCATCAATAAATATAACCCATAACCACAAAACGACTTGGAATCAGCCACTCGCGTTCCTTACGAAAACGACAAAAAGCCGTTGCGTTCGGGACGCTAATGGCATTGCGATTTCCGTAGTAAATACACAATTTATAACGAGAAATGATTCGTTACGATCGAATAGGAAAAAATTTGTAGTACAAGAAAATAATTATTTTTTAGTCTTCAGTGCATTTTAATTCAGTTTCTAGTGCATTTTAAATAAAATCGTTTAACATACATTTTTTATATATTTTTTAGCATTATTAGATTAGAAATGTTACACATATCTTTAATAATCTATTGCAGTTCTAGAAAGAACCCAATTTATACCGTGTTTGAACTCATTTTAATCTGGGAAATCTCAGCAGTATGTTACTGAAAACGTTACGTTTTACATTTTATTAATACATAATCCACTACTAGCAATACTGTATGCCTTTCAAGCCGAGGCGCGAACCGAGATCAGAAGCCACCGCCGAACAGCCCAAGTTCTCAGCATGAAGACAAATCGCGCCGGTTCGGATAAACACGCTGCCGAAAGTTATTTGAAATTTCGAAGCCTTCGAATAAAAGCCGAATAAACTATAAAGATGAAAACCTTTTTCGACGGTTTGAATAAACGTCCTTCGATTAAAAAAATTATCTTTCGCCGTCGAATGAATTCACTTCGAATAAAAAAATTATTTTTCGCCGTCGAATGAATTCACTTCAAATAAAAAAATTATCTGTCGCCGTCGAATAAATTCACTTAAAATAAATTTATTTACCCATGGTGTTTGGAATAAAGATAACTCGTGTTATTCGAAGCTTCGAATAACGGATAAACATAAAGTATCTTTTATTTGAGTTTATCCAGATATTATCTTTGCCCATCTCTGTTCTCCAGCCGCTTCGCCGTGATTCATTCAAGCTTCTCTGACGACGAAATAGTAATAGGAGAAATGCGACAACAGCGCGATTCGACTCTCAATACGGCTCGGCAACTATGTCTTTCCTACATTTATCGGCTAGCTTGGACTTCCACCTGTTCTGATGCTACATGGCGCGAATATACCATCACCGCCAGTAACGGAAAATCCTTGATGCCTCATTCTGTCATTTCTCGAGTCTGTCTCAGTACACGATTCATAAATTCATTATTTCAACGTACGGTACTTATTAGCGTTCAAACGCACCAGACCCATATGCACGGATGTCTACTGGAGGCAACTATATCCGCAAAAACTTCCTTCTTGCCAATTCCAGGACGAAAGTGTTGGTATGTTTAACGGTAATCAATCTTTACGTATCGCTAGGCGTTAATAAATGATGAACTGATTCAAGTAGTCGTTGCGAACCGTTGTTTGCGACGATCGACGTATGCGACCGTTATTGTTGTCGTCTTCGACACCGAACGTGCCACAACACAGTTTTTAGTCACCTTTCAGAAGGTTATGGGCCCAGGCTCTCTGTAATAGTGTCGCAGTGAAAGTTTTGCAACGGTCGTGGAGGTTTAAAGTGGCCACGAACGCGTCGTCGGTTTTTAGGATTGAATTGTTATCGAAAGCTACGACACCTGGAGCATGCAAGTTGAAGCGCTTCTTACAAAGAACGATTTATAGCAATACGTGGACGGAACGATCGCGAAATCAGAGAATGGTACGGCAGCCACTATGGCCGCGTGGCGTGATACGGACTTGAAGGCAAGGGCAGACTTAATTTTATCGATACAACCGTCCGAGTTAAAACAACTTCGAGGCTGTGAAACGTCGAGTGCGCTATGGCAAAAATTGAAGTCCGCCTACGCGTCTAGAGGCCCTGCAAGGAAAGCGACATTATTTAAGCAACTGATGCTTCAAAAATTGGATGAAGGCGGTGACGTAAAATACCACCTGACGAAATTTTTCGATGCTGTAAATAAGTTTGAAAACATGGAGGTTTTAATCAATGGAGATTTATTAACCATAATGCTCCTATATAGCCTTCCTGTATCATTTGAGGGTTTCCGGTGTGCGATTGAGACGAAAGACAAGTTGCCTACTCCGGAAGAATTGCGGGTGAAGATTATAGAGAGGAGCGAAGCGGATAAGCTAGGGTCTGGAAGCAACATCATAGCCATGGCCGCCGGCCAAGATCGAGCAAAATGGGCAGTAAGGTCGAAAAACAAACGCGTGTTCAAATGCTTTAAGTGTGGTACACCGGGACATAAGGCAGATTCGTGTCCGAACGGTAGGCCCGATATAGCCCGAGGAAAGCCGAAGGAACCGGCGTCTGAGCCGAAGCGATCGGCGAACCTTGTTGACGAGTCGTACGCGGTGAATCATACAGTGAGTGATGGTGAAAGTCATGTGTGTGAAGCAAAGAGTAATACAACAAGCAAAGCGTGGCTGTTGGACAGTGGCTGTACTGCACACTTATGCGGTGATAAGGCATCGTTTGTGTTGATGACTGAGTCGTCGAAGATGAAACTGAACCTCGCAAGCAATGCATGTGCCGAAGTAAAAGGGAATGGTAGTGTTCATGTGTCAGTGAACTGTGAAGGCAATGACAAACTGATTGAGTTCAAGGACACTTTATATGTGCCTGATTTGAGGACAAACATTATCTCCATGGCAAAAATTACGAACAAAGGATATGAAGTAATTTTTCGCAAAGAGGATGCATACGTTTGCGATGGACGCGGGCAAGTTTCGATGACCGTAGAACGGAAAGGTGATCTGTACTACGTACGCGAAAAACTAAATTGTGCAAAAGCGGTGGTTCATTCGGAATCTAAGGACCTATCGGAGTGGTACGAGAGGCTATGTCACTTGAACTCCAAGAACCTAATGACGACAAGGTCTAAATCAAGGATGCTGCACAGTTATCGCGTTGTGAAGTGTGCCTGAAAAGAAAAATAACCGCGTTACCTTTTCCTAAAGGACGAGTGCCGTGTACAGAGACATTAAGAATTGTGTATTCTGACGTTGTGGGGCTATTTAGAACGGAATCCATGGGACATGCTAAGTACTTTGTGACATTTATTGACAATAGCACGAGATGGTGCGAAGTGTACTTCTTAAGGCAAAAGTGTGGCGTGTTTGACGCGTTCAAATTTTACCAGAAGCTCGCGGAGAGACAGACCGGTATGAAAGTGAAGTGCCTACAATCAGACCATGGTGACGAATATTATAGTGCTGAATTTAGTAAATACCTAGCGGACCAAGGTATTCAGAGACGGTTGATGGTTCCTCACACGCCGCAGCAAAACGGGGTGGCCGAAAGAATGAATCGGACTTTGTTAGACATGTCTAGGTGTTTATTGTTGCAGTCCGGTTTGAGCGCACCCTTTTGGTCAAAAGCTGTCGTTACAGCTTGTCATATTCGCAACCGATGTCCGATGAGTGGTTTAAATGGACGGATTCCGTATGAGCAATGGACCGGTAATAAAGTCGGCGTAGGATACTTTAGAAAATTCGAGTCGAAGGCGGTGGTGCTGAATAAGGATCCGGGCAAAGATAAATTTGCGCAGAGATCTGTACAAGGCGTGTTTGTGGGGTATCCCAGAGAAAGGAAAGGTTTCCGAATATGGATGCCAAACGCGCGACGGATAGTGGAGGCCCGTGACGTAAAGTTCTTAACAGAGACTCAAAATAGTCCATGTAACACGCGTGTGGCAGAAGGGAGTGAAAATGATACTCCAACCATTGTGAAATTTTTACGTCCTCCAGCGAAGGTCAATGAGAAGCCTCAGGAGTAGCCTGCCATCTCAGATGTGGCATTGGGGGCTGAGGAAAATTGGGTAAGTGCTCCCGGAAGGCCGAAGTTGATGCGGACAGGATCAAGAGGGGGTCCTAGGAAGCTGTTCCGGTCGCGATTGGCAACGGCGCCCAGTGAGAATGAGGCACAAATTGACGACAGTACATCTGACTTAGTGGATGATGTGTTTGCCGGTACACCTGAGGTCTGTATGAATAATGCCTTAAACGGTGACACGCGTGAAGAGTGAATGAACGCGATATAATCCGAACTCACCAGTCTAGTAAATATTGATACATGGGTCATTGTTCAAAGGGGGTAGTGTAGAAACGTTATCGGTTGTCGTATGATGCTCAGGAATAAGCATGATCCTGACGGTAACGTGGAGCGATCCTTGGTAAAGGCTCAGCTAGTTGCCAAGGAATACAGTCAACGTTACGGCATCGATTACCTGGTGGTAGCACATTTGGTAATCGGCGGTAAACACCTAGCGCGTTTGCTCCGGTAGCGAGACTGGAGACTTTGAGGCTGTTATTGACTCTTGCAGTGCAGTTTGAACTAAACATTTGGCAGTTTGATGTGGTGACGGCATACTTAGATGGGTCATTGGAAGAAGAGGTGATCATAAAGGTGCCGGAAATGTTAAACGAGACACTGCAACGGATTGTGTCCAAGGAGAAGACTTCAGTGATTGGAGCTCGTGCGCGAAAAATGTTGATGGACATTCGTAATGGTGGTGACGTGTGTAGACTAAAGAAAGCTTTGTATGGTTTGAAACAATCGGGCCGTCAATGGTATTCGCGTTTGTATGAGAAACTTGAGAGTATCGGTCTGAAGCCTACAGAGGATGAGCCATGCTTGCTTTTCAATGTGTGTGAGGATGATGTATTACTTGTATTAATGTAGGTGGATGATCTTCTCGTGTCGTCGCGCAGTGTAAAACGTATCATGCGAGTCAAACAGAAACTAATGGATGACTTTGAGATAAAAGATCTCGGTCTTGCCGAGTATTGTCTCGGCCTTGAGATTTACCAAAGTGAGGGTCAGGTAGAGCTTTCCCAGACGGGCTATATACTGGGGTTGCTCAAGCAATACGGTATGAATGAGTGCAATCTAGTTGTAACCCCATCGGAGGTGAATCTGCGCTTCGACGAAAAGAGCGCTGAATGTTCGCGTGAAGAGCATCCGTATCGTGAATTAATCGGCGCGCTTATGTATTTGTCGGTAGCGACGCGTCCGGACAGTGCGAATACCGTGTCAAGGTTAGCGCAATTCGTCCAGAAACCCCGTAAATGTCATTGGTTCATTGCAATGAGAGTCCTAAGATATTTGGCTGGTACCACAGATATTGGACTAGTATATACAACGACTGATATGCCATTAATTGGATACACAGACGCCGACTGGGGGGGGGGGCTGCCATATAGACAGCCGGTCGTATACGGGATACGCGTTTTTCCTCTGCGGCGCAGCGATTACGTGGAAATCACCGAAACAGCATACTGTCGCGCTATCGTTTACAGAGGCCGAATATGTCAGTCTTTCCGAAGCATTAAAAGAGGCGATTTACTTGCGGAGTATGTTGTGTGAACTCGGACTGAATGATTGGGTAAATGTGACGATTTTTATCGATAATCGCTGAGCTCAGTGCTTAGCAAATGATCCCGTGTTTCATGCTCGTATGAAGCACATTGACATTAAACACCACCATGTCCGCCGTTCGGTTTCTGCTAGATTGTTTGCTGTAAAGCATGTGTCAACGAAGCACATGATCGCGGATGTGTTGACGAAGCCGCTGGCCCGCGTGAATCACGAAAGATGTCTGGAGGGACTCGGTTTTGGTGTGAGAGAGAGCACTTGAGTGTGTAACGTGCAGATTGAGAGGGCGTGTTGCTATGTTTAACGGTAATCAATCTTCACGTGTCGCTAGGCGTTAATAAATGATCAACTGACTCGAGTAGTCATTACGAACCGTTGGTTGCGACGATCGACGTATGCGACCGTTATTGTTGTCGTCTTCGACACCGAGCGTGCCGCAACACAGTTTTTAGCCACCTTTCAACAGAAAGTTGGTTGAAACGGTTTGTTTACTGCATCGCGCATACGTATGCGCTGGTGCTACGTGGCTTGAATATACCACCAGCGCCGGTGACGGTCAGTTGTGGAATCATAAATTCATTATTATTTCAATGTACGGTACTTATTAGCGTTCAAATGCACCAGATCCGTTTGCACGGATGTCTACTGGAGGCAACTATACCCGCAAAAATGTCCTTCTTGCCAATTCCAGGATGAAAGTTGATAGAAACGGTTTTGTTGTGCTCTGCGTGATGGGTTGCAAGGCTGGTACGGGATCTGGCGTAATCGTGGGTTCGGGAGTGATTAAAGGATGAGAATCCACCGGGTGAACTATACCAAGTTCGTTTAAGCTCAAAGACTAAGTCTTTTATTCAAACTTAACTAAACTAGACTGAGATATACAAGTGTTTTTGCCGTGTTAACAGGTCGAGAGTCGGGTCTAGAATCTGTCCATTAGCGGAGTCGAATTGGTTTTATATCCCTCTTGGGCGTGGTACGCGTTACCATGCCCGGTAAATGTGAAGCGTTCGCATTTTGCTGATTTTGTAGATTCGCTTGCTTAGCGGCTGTCTTAGCTTGGAAACGTCTCGAACGTTTCGTAACGAACGTAATATAATATGTATAATGTATATGGGGTGTGTATGATACGCGTGTTTGAGCGTTGCCTGGGCGCAACATCCCTCCCCCCTTGGGGAGGGAAAGCCATAGCTTTTCCAGTGGCTTACATGTGGTTTTTCTTAACTAGATTATAATGGTAATTCGGTAAGTATGAATATAGACTGTCTTATACATTTGACAGTGAAAGATTATGATATTTGTATAATATAGTAATAATAGTTTGTTTATAATGAATATAATGTTTCAAAGAGAGTTAGTGGAAGGCGTTTCTTCCTTACTAACTATTTTGATTATCGCTTCAGGTTTTTGCGTGGTTTTGTCGCGGCTCGTGTTGTCGGTGTTACAATGTCGTGGTGTACTTGCTTTGCAGCGTACTATGCATTTGTAATGTGTGAGGATACACAGTGTGATTGTTATAAATCCTGTCACGGAGGATAGTGAAAGAAGCTATGATGGTATTCAGTTGGTATAATGTCGGGTTTTTCTAAATCGTTTTGTAAGTCTTCTAATTTTTTGCTAACCTTATTTAATTCTTCCGGGTGTTTGATTATTCTTTTAAGTTCGAAATTGGTATTTCGATACGAATTTACAGTGGTCTGTGGAAGCGTAATTTCGTCTAGTGACAAATTGTAACCAGGTAAGTAGTTCCATGCTTTTTCTATTCCGTATCGCTTACCAGTTTCTATTGTAAATTCGGCGGTGGTGATAGTATATTTATTTCTTATCGTTATTATACCAGAGTCCTTAATACTATACATGGTTGTGCCTTTATCGTCGCAGGTTACGGCTAGTTGTATTTGTATCGGCGCGATATAAATCCACGTGCTCGGCTGTTGTAATTCTATCTGGATCGTGTGATTCAGTGTCATAATTCGTATTTTACAATTGGTTTTTGGTTTTTGTGTCAATTTTGTGTACAACTGTACTTCGCAAGGTCCGTATGGTATCGCTTTGAACATTGGGCGGTTAGATGTGCAGAGGTACAGATTGTTTATAGTTTTACATTCCTCTAGGTCTTGTTTACGTAGTTGTTGTAATCTTGCACCGAGGTGTCTAGTACCACGTATGAAGCGAGGGGTTCTATATACGCGTAGAATGATTCGTTCACTTTCGTGTGTACCGGGTGTACTTTACTTAATATAAATTTCTTTGCGCTCAACAATGGGATGTCTAATACTACAGTAATTGATTTGGTATCCGAAAATGCGGAGAGTGTTAGTATCTCGTACAGGGCGTGCATGTTTTCTAACTTTATCCCGATAGGGAAGTCTAGTCCTTTTGGAATGTGTGGGAGTGCTGAAGTGAGGTACGTTATGATTTGCGCTGGTGGTATTAACCGTGGGTTACGGACTCCCTTTTTTATATCCATTATGAATTCTAGCAAGTCTTGTGTGTCGCGCATTAGTGTTTCTGCGACGCTGTTTATTAGTATGAGATGTTCGTCTACTGTCTCTCGGAATTTAATAATGTCGGTCGACTGTTGTAGTAAGTATTGAATTTGCCAAGTCGCGTTTAAGAGTGTTTTTTCGTTGTTTTGTATGTTATGTATAGTCTCATTGAGAAGTTCGGCGTTGGCTCTTACAATTTGCATTTATCCTTTGAATGTATTTTTTAATCTACTGTCCTGTCTCTTTAAAAAGTCTATTTGGTCGTTGATTTTCTTTCTGTCCTCGGAATCCATTAGTCCGAAAAGTGATTTGCCTATGTAACCTAATCCGTCTATTAGTCCGCGGCGCTGTTTTTGTGCTGAGCTTATAGTTTGCTGGACGTAAGTAAGGAGTTTGGTGATGCGGTTTACCTTGTCTTGGATTTTCGCGGCGAATGTTTTGCAGAACTTTTGTAAGTTATCGGTAGAAGGTTTTTTTACATTGCGCGAGTATGTCATATAGTGCAGCTTGGAGATTCGCTTCGCGTCGGTAGATGTAAGATATGTCTACGTGTAATACTAACTTCCAACTATCTCGGTAAATTTGTAGGTCGCCTAGGTTCTCGAAGTAAATGCCGGGGTGGTCTTGGAATTCTTTTATAGCGAAATCTGTATCGGGGGGTGTCCCTCCTATGAGTAGTATCGTCGTTTGTAGGACGGTAATCCTGCAAAATATAATGTCTAGGTGTAGTCGGCGCTTCGTTCCGTTCGTCGCGAAGTCTCTGGTCTTGCGTATACTGTGCGTGAGATAAAATTTTGCTAACGTAAGATGGTTCGTCTTCGTTGGACTCGATTGTCTCGTCTCTTCTCGTTTCGTTTCAGTCGTCATTATGCTTTCCTTAATGGACGTTCCTCGCGAGATCGCGTTTTTTTTATTGGTGGGTTTATCAATGTTTTGTTCTCGTTGCTTATGTTGTTTGTCCCTAGTGGGATTCTCTATTTTAATTCCTTCGTGTCTGGTTATTGTTCCAGAACGCTACGGAGATGAATTCATCGAGCTCTCCCCTCGCCCCACGACTTGGGCCTATTCCGGGGAATTTTAACTTTCTATGCGTCCTTTTATTTTAATATATTTCCTTTTCTTTAATTTAATTTTTCGCGTATCGTTACTTTACTCCACTACTGCGACCGTTTCCCTATTCCTGTCCTATTCTATAAAATGTTTAAGTCTGTTAGAGTGTACGCGACACGTTTTTCGTCCTCTTTTTATAGTGTAGTTATTATTGTCGTGCGTATTTTGAATTGAGTAGGGACCTATCCACGCGGGTGTTAATTTTTTTGACCGTCCGCGTCTTACTGCTTCGTCGTGCAGTAGCACTTGATCTCCGACTTTGAAAGATCTGTCTGTCGTCTTTTTGTCGTAGTGCGTCTTTGACTTGTCTTTACTGATCCCTATAGTCTCGCGTGCAATGGTATTTGTAGACCGTAGTCTCTCTCGCAACGTCTGGTTTAATGAGGTCGGCAAGGTAGCTTGCCTCCCGAAAACGAGTTCGTAGGGCGTGTAGCTAGTGGACGTGTGCGGGGTGGTATTGTACGTAAACATCGCGTAAGGCAACCACTCGTCCCAATCAGTCTGGTCTTCCGCGATAAAATTCTTTAAGTATTCGGCTAGTGTACGATGGCTTCTTTCTAGAGCTCCGTTTGATTGCGGGTGGTAGGCTGTGGTTTGAATGTTTTCGATTTTGAGCAATTTGCAGACGTTTTTGAATACCTGACTTAGGAAATTGGTTCCTTGATCGATCAATACTCGTTGTGGTATACCGTATTCGCAAATTATCTTAGTGACGAATTCTTTTGCTACTGTGTTTGCTTCCTGGTTCTAAAGGGGTATGGCTTTACTAAATTTGGTTAGTAGGTCTTGAAAGGTTAGCACGTATTTGTTTCGCCTGCTTGTCTCGGGTAAGGGTCCTACTATGTCTAGTGCACATTTCTCAAATGGTTCCGTGGGAGTGTCTGTAATTACCATGGGAGCTTTGGTTATTCTTGATAGCTTATTTTTCTGACATTTTTCGCATCTGGAGATGTATTTTCCTATGTTTTGCCGCATTCCTGGCCATGAATGTTTTAATTTTATACGTTCCAGGGTCCGTTTTACCCCTAAGTGTCCTCCTAAGGGAGTGTCATGAAATTCGCGCAGTTTTCGGTTTTTATTGTCCTCCGTATATGTTGTATCGCTCGTTTCTTCTTCTGACCGGGGCTCCTTTTCTTCGCTGGCGCCTTCGCTGGCGCCTTCACTGGCGTCGGCTACTATTTCGCTGCTGATCTTTTGTTTCGTTCCTCGAGTTATCGCGAACATTCTGCTGAGGGCGTCCGCGTTCTTATTCGTTTTTCCTGCCTTATACTCTATGCTATAATCGTATTCTGCTAATTTCAACTTCCATCTCATTAATCTAGAACCGGGGTCCTTTACGTTAAAAAGCTAAGTAAGTGGTTTGTGGTCCGTCACGATTTTGAATTTGGTTCCGTATACGTATGGTCTGAAATGTTGCGTCGCCCATACGATAGCTAGCAGTTCTTTTTCGATTGTACTGTAATTCTCTTCCGCCTTGTTTAATACCCTGCTCGCGTATGCTATCGGCAAATCTTGTCCTATTTTCCTTGCGATAGTACCGCTCCTATCGCTTTCCCGGAAGCGTCCGTTGTTAGAACAAACGGTTTCGAAAAATCTGGACATTGTAATATCGGAGCTGTCGTTAATTTTTCCTTTAGAATCTCGAGGGCTTCTTGCTCCTGTGCGGTCCATCTGAATGTTTGGTCTTTCTTTAACAGTTATGTTAATGGTTTCGCGATTTGTGAAAAATGGTCTATAAATCTCCTGTAATATCCAGCTAAGCCTAAGAAGGATTGTACGTCTTTAACTCCTTTGGGTATTGGGAAATTTCGGACGGCATCTAGTTTTGACGGGTCTGGTTTGATGCCGTTTTCGGTTATTATGTGTCCTAAGTATATTGTTTCCTTGCGTAGAAATTCGCGACTTGTTGGGTTGAAGTTTTAGGCCACTCTCTCGTATGCGTTGAAACACGAGTTCTAGTCGCTCTTGGTGCTCCTTTAACGAGCGTCCGTAGAAGACTATGTCATCTAAATATACGAAACATTTTATTCCTTGTAGGCCTGACAGCACGGTATTCATTAATCTTTGAAACGTCGCGGAGGCGTTTTTCAGCCCGAACGGCATTTTATCATGCTCAAAATGGCCGTGTGTCATCGAGAATGCGGTTTTTTTCGCGATCTTCCTTTTTCATTGCTATTTGATGGAATCCTGACGCTAAATCTAGGGTTGAAAAGTATTTCGTTCCGCCTAATTGGTCTAGAATATCTGTTATGTTGGGCAAGGGATATGAATCGCCTATTGTCGCCTCGTTTACTTTTCTAAAATCTACCACTACTCTTAGCCTGCGTTTACCCGTAGCTTCTGTCTTTTTCGGGACTACTAGCAAGGGAGCGTTCCATTGGCTGGCGCTTGGTCCAATTATTCCTTCCTTTACCATCTCTTGGACTTGTCTATCCACTTCATCCGTATGCGCCTGAGGCAATCTATACGGCTTCACGAATATAGGTTTGGTGCCTTGGGTTAGGGTAATTGAATGTTCTGCTTTTGTGGAGTATCCGAGTTTGTCTCCCTCTAATCCGAAGATTTCGTTGTATTTTTCGCAAAGTTCAAGTAAGCTTGTTTTTTCTTCGCCATTTAGGTGTTTGGTCCTGAGGCTTTCGCGCAAGATTTGCATTCTATTCTTTCCGTGCACGGCGTGTACTATATATGTCAGCGCGTCGCGCTCTTTGTCGCAGGTCGCGTCTGTCGGGTCAATGTCATCGCTCGTCAGTGGTTCTAACGTCACAGTCGGCGTACTGATAAGGACTTCGTCCGCTGTGGTGTTCATTACACTTATTACGCATTTTCCGTCATTGCCTACTGTTAATGTGTTCCCTATGAGTATTCCTGGCTCGATCGGCTGTCCCTCTACTATTCCTTCTCCTTTACTCGTCGTTCTAGCTAAGAGAATTGTTTCTGATCGCGGTTTCAGTGTTACATTTCCTCCTCCGTAGTAGGGGAACCGTATTCCGTACAACTCTATCCCTTGATTTGCTCGGATGCATACGTCGTGCTTAGTCATAAAATCTTGTCCCAGGATTCCGTTTGCTTCTAACGGGAAGTCGTCTCTCACTAACCGACAAGGATGCGTTACGAGTTTATTCCCAACCCTTATGTTTAATTCTATTATGCATAGCGTCTTGATTTCTATTGGAGCTATTCCTCGCAGGGACACTACCTCGTCTTGGGCGTGGACGTCGCCCAACACCTTTCCTATCTTTATTAACGTGATATCGGCACCGGCGTCGATCAGCATGTTTGTTTTTTCCTTTACTAGCTCCGGCACCTCGATTTCAATTGTGTTCTCTATCTTGGAAGTCACTACCAGATTCGCTCGGTATGAATCCACTCTGGCTCCTGCGTTAGTTTGCCTATCGTCGGTTGTTCCGCGGCTCGCGGTAGGGGAATCTTGATTTTCGCTAGATTGTTCTCGACTCGGGTTTCTATTAAAATTCTGTCTAAAATCGTTGCGTCTATTATTTGTATTTGTATAGCGCGGTCCGTACTCTCGTTCATTTGCTCTTTCTCTGGCCCTAAATTCCCTGATTTGGTGTCCCGGTTTTTTACAATAGTGGCAGACTACGGTAACGCGCTGAACTTCCCTTTTTACCGTCGTTTGTTGAGTCGCATAGTTCTCTCGCGGTATGCTTAACCGTGTATAGCAATTCCTTGCTAAATGTCCTAATTTATTACAGCGTTCGCATTGCGGTACGTTTGATCCTTCCCTTCCTTTGGGCTGATTACTGAGTTTCCTAAAATTTCGCGAGGTGTTTAGACCCATCGCTTGTTCCTCCTCTATTGCTGCGGCTATAGCTGCATTTAACGTTGTATAGTTTCGAGATCTTATGATCGTCCTCAGTTTCACATTCAATCCGAGGGTGAAAACATCTAGGGCTCGTTCTTGTACTGATCCTACCAACGCGTCATTTACTTCGTTGCTGTTTCCTGGCTTTACCGATAGTTCAGATAATTCTCCAGCTAATTCTTCTACTCTACACGCGAATTGTTTTACGCTCTCGTTTTCTCGTTGGTGGCAGGCATGGAACTCTGCTCCAACTGCTCCTATTGACCTTTTGTCCACGAATAAGGATGTTAAGATGTCCTTTAATTTTTCGAAACTATCTACTTCCTTGTATTCTAATACCTTGGCTGCTTTGCCTTTTATTTTCGTTCCTATCACTGTTTTCAAGACCCGCGGTAACTCCGTTGCGGGGACAAACTCTGAGGCGCTCGCATAAGACTTCAAAAATTCTGCAAGCTCGTCTGATGATTTTCCTACGAATTTATCGACTAGCGACAATGCGGTAGACAATTTTTTTACGTCCGGGGGGGTTATCACAGTCAAGCAACGACATTTCTTGTCCTCCTGAATTTACTCTGTCCAACAAACTAAAGTCCGCTAGCAAAATCGGATATTCTCTATTCGGTATCACAAAATTTTCCGGGGACGATTCTACGCTTGAATCGTCGTTCCTCTTAACGCTTAGTTTTAGCGGCGGCGGTCGAAGTGTTTGGCGGGACGGTCTTGGATGGTCTATAAAAGGTAGAAGGTCTAGTTTCTTTCGTACGAAGATTAGTTTTTTATCGAAAAACGACTCGAATGATCGCGACACGCTTCTTTGACCCGGGTGTTTCAATTGATTCGCGCGTTCGTCTTCTATAGACATGCATGTACCGTCTCTGAATTTCTTTAGAACTCTGGGTTACAATATTTACGCTCGCGTTTTCTGTTTCGGACTCGGTATACGCTTCATTTACTTACAATGCTGCTCGCAACCACATGTCGTCGGCTCGGTCGGACGTCCTCTCGTACGTGAACCAACGGCGGCGATAAGATGAATCTGGACCCAGCAAGGTCGATCCGTACAGCTGTTCGCTGCGTGCCCCGGCGGCTGCTTCCCTCGTACGGCTCTCCGTCCGTCCTTCAGGTGCGGCTCCTACACGTTCCTCGGTCTCCAAGTCCTCTCGTGCGCCTTGGTCCTCGGATCCGTGGCGTCTTTGTAGATGGAATTGGTGTTTGGTAGATGGTTGATTCACCCGTTTACTCACAAGCCGATTTTACTCGTTAATAGGTTCGTCGTCGTTCGGACAGCGTCGAACGTCATCTCAAAGGCCGTTCCGCGGTCCTCTGCGCCACCTCGGTAGCTACGACAACCTGTTTCAGCCTATGCGACTGCGATGATCCAATAATCTTGTCTGAGAGAGTTCAATCTCAGACGGTGTCGATCAATCGGTTGTGTCAAGGCTCGGTAAAATTTTTACGATGCAGATCCCACCGCTGCCACCAATTTTGTTGTCCCCTGCATGATGGCTCGCAAGGCTGGTACGGGATCTGGCGTAATCGTGGGTTCGGGAGTGATTAAAGGATGAGAATCCACCGGGTGAACTACACCATATGTGTTTAAACTCAAAGACTATGTCTTTATTCAGAAACAACTAAAACTAGACTGAGGTGTACAAGTAGGTTTTTAGCCGTGTTGCCCGGTCGAGGGCCGGATCTCGAATCTTTTCATTAGCGGAGTCGAATTGGTTTTATATCCCTCTTGGGCGTGGTACGCGTTACCATGCCCGGTAAATGTGGAGCGTTCGCATTTTGCTGATTTTGTAGATTCGGTTGCTTAGCGGCTGTCTTAGCTTGGAAGCGTCTCGAACGTTTCGTAACGAACGTAATATAATATGTATAATGTATGATACACATGCTTGGGCGTTGCCTGGGCACAACAGCCCGAAAGCCCAAAAAAGAAAAGGGAAACTAAATATAGAGCGTATGCCTTATGTAGTCTCATCACAGACGTGGCAGGATATTGCAGAGGCAAAGAAAACGAGAAAGAAGGAGGAAAAAATAGCGAAGGAAGAAAGAAAGAGGCAAAGAGAAGAAAAGAAAGTGCAGATGAGAGAACCCAAGTCTAAGAAGCCCAAAAAAGTGAATGAGGAGCCAATGAGACCGCGGCGAAATGCACGGTACACGTCGTGAAGTATGCACATAAAACTCACCCTGCCTCAAGATAATATGTTTTTGATTTTGGTATATTGACAGATGATTTTAATAAAAATGATTTTACAGTAAAAGGTATGCAATTTTCTTTCATATTCAGTAAGTGGTCAACAACTGTACCTAGACCGGTAAACAACTATGCCGCGACCGGTCAATAACTATAATTTTGAGTTATGTTTCTTTATAATAGCATAACATCGAAACAACTGATTTCCTCAAAGTTTCTTTGGTGTTATAATCATCTTCGATACTTTTCTTTTTGCCTGGTATAATAAAATTTAATTTATAAAATTGAAGTTACTTATTTCATAGGGTTTACCTAAACTGAAGCTCTTAGGTGGTCAACTACTGTATCGTTTACCCTACTATCCAGTAGAATTCAGCTCGCCCCGGAAACGCTGGCGGCCGAACTGCTTAGCAGAGGTAAGGTTTTAAAGAGCCATAGAGTACATAACTCTGCCAAGAGTGACGAGCTCGCCTCGGAAACGGTTAGCGCCCGCGCTCACAGCAGAAGGAATAGTCATAGGATAAAACTCTGCCAAGAGTGACGAGCTCGCCCCGGAAACGGTAGCGGCTGCGCTCACTGCAGAAAGATATATACACAGAGATTAACATAGCCTAATAGAATACATAGGGCAAATGATACAGTAGTTGACCACCTAAGAGCTTAAGTTTATGTAAACGCTATAGAATAAGTAACTTGAATTTTATAAATGAAGTTGTCTTAAACCAGGCGGAAAGAGAAGTGCCGAAGATGATTATAACACCAAAGAAATATTGAGAAATCAGTAGTTTCGATGTTATGCTATTATAAAGCAACATAACTCAAAATTGTAGTTATTGCCCGGTCGTGGCATAGTTGTTGACCGGTTCAGATACAGTTGTTGACTACTTGCTGAATATAAAAGAAAATTGCATATTTTTTACTTTATAATCACTTTTATTAAAACCATCTGTCAACATATCAAAATCAAAGACATATTATCTTGGGGCAGGGTGAGTTTCATGTGCACCCTTCATGATACACAGTGGTGGGAAATCCCGAAAACCTGGACAAAATGGCACTTTATGAACTACAGAATCCAATGTTAAAATAGCATAATTTCATTAATAAGAGTCATGGCTATCACGTACTAGCACTTTTGATACTTATTTTTCATTACTTCTATCATTATTTTGCTTTTAAAGTCAGACGTTTGAGTACGACATTCTTACTTCGCTGTTTCATATGCACACTCAGGCTGCTGTTAACTACAGTACAATTATCGAAATAATTATATTAATAGCATTTACAGATTTAGGGAAACCTAGGCTATCAGAAAAGTGTATTGATATTTTTTTTTAGTTTTGGAAATTAGCTATGATAGAGAATTTTTGATACTCATGTACAGGAAGACGACAATGAAAATGAAATAGACTTACATTACGAATAGCGCATATTGCCGTGGTGATATTACACTCGATTTAAAGATAGGACCATATAGAACAGACGTAAATAAAAATTGGTTGCAATAAATTGCAACTTTCAGCGTAAGAACATGTTTAGTAATGCCATGCACACATACGCACAGTGATCGGAAATCGAGAAAACATGGCCAAAAGATGACGGGGACCTTTGATTTGTACAAAAACGATTATACTAAGGTTTTCGAGGTCGCTCATTACCATCTCCAGACAAAATTACAAAAAAAAAACAAAATGGTGGGACCAATATGGCGGACGGGTATATCAGAAAAACATCAGATTTGGTCTAAACTTAGTATTCTGGAGTTTTCGAAGCCGCTCATTACGAATCTTAAGACAAAATTGCAAAAAATAAAATAGCGGGTCCAATATAGCGGACATGTATATCAGAAACACGTCAGATTTGGTCTAAGCTTGGTATTCTGTAGTTTTTGAAAGATAGTTTTCTCTTTGACAATTACAATTACTTTTTTGTAATTTTGCCTTAAGATTCGTAATGAGCGACCCCGAAAACTCCAGAATACCAAGTTTAGACCAAATCTGGTGTTTTTCTGATATACGCGTCCGCCATATTGGATCCGCCATTTTGTTTTTTGCAATTTTGACTTAAGATTCGTAATGAGTACCGAAACCTTAGTACACTCATTTTTATACAAATCAAAGTTCCTTCATATTTTGGCCACGTTTTCGGGATTTCCCACCACTGTGCGATCTATGCCGTGCACTTCACCGCGGTCTCTTTGGTTTCTCATTCGTTTTATTTTTACTTCTTAGATTTCTCTCTCATCTGCTCTTTCTTTTCTTCTTCTTCTTCGCCTCTTTGCATCTCTTTGCCTCTTTCTTTTTCTTTTTTGCTTTCTTCTTTTCTTTTTTGCTTCAAACGCCTTTGATCTCCGAATTATCGTACCGACCTCCGGACCAATGAAAAATCAGAAGTCATCGGAGGTGCATACCCAAAACCATATAAAAGCAGGACACATTGCTCCGTGTGTCCAAAGATCTAAATCAATTTGTATGGCGGTTTTTCAACACGAATATTACGAGTGGTCAATAACTGTATTACTGTGCATTCGCCGAACCAGTTATTGAACACCCCCAAAACACAACATAATCACGTCCGGCACGACTGAACGTATGACGAATGTTAATATTGGGCCTGTAAAATAGTGAGAATGTTCTGAGCGTAGGGATGTTGGTGAGGTTATGTCCGTCAATGAGTGCACTACAACACAGCTTGTATCAGATATCTCGCTCTTGTTGAGCGAGAGTGAGCGTTTGAGCAGTGAATTTGCGTGTAGAGTGAACAATTTAATGCTTGAGCCCAGTGCTCTGAGAAGTGCGTACACGAGTTACCACATGTCGACGCAACCCCGGCGATCTACAATCAATCACCGTTTGCACACGAGAATTTACAATAAGCGAAGTGAAAAGAGCCTTGCACAGAGAATTTACTGAATGCAAGCACGATAATGTACTGAGCATGAGATTCACAAGGTAAAATCAGGAAATACCGGATCGCACGCGACACGTCTTTTCCTTTACACTACGTGAACAAGAGTGAATCCAAGATGGATGATGATTTCCGTTACGCGTCGTCTCGAATGTTCTCGAGAATCGATCGACGTGGGGCGTTCCGATTGGTTGATCGATTGTGGATCCGCCGGTGAGTTCCGCTGTCCGGAAGGTGCTGCAGTGGGAGTGAGTGTGGCGGTGAGATGAACTACGTAAATCTCAGACAAGGCCCTTGTCACCTATTATGATCAATGGCATTCACGGCAGTAATATAGTTAGGCTGGTTCAAACCCAAATTTGAGTTTCTAGGTCAAGGGGAAATCCAAATTTGGATTAGAAAATTTTCGAAATTCGTTTTTTTGCGGGCGGCGGCGGCGGATGACGTCACAGAGAAGGGTGAACTTGGCGGAGTGGTGGGGGGTATAGTGCGAGAACTGATATCGAATCGATAAGTAATCAATACCGAATCGATATCGAACCGATAGCGAAGTGCGTGGAGGGGGAAACTTTTTTTTATTTTATCTCCATTTATAATTACATTTTGCCCATCTGGCGTTAGAAACTAGTTGTACCTTTAAGGTGCATTCACACATGTACAGTCACTCTCGCATCCACACTGCTTACACTCACACATTACATATTACTATGTTGTAAGATTTAAAAATATAATTAAGATATACTATTTTGAGCATAAGTATAAATATAAAAGTCTTTGGATGCATTACGCCTTAACATTACTAGGTTGATCATAGCATTGCACTATTGAGCTTGCGTTGTTGTAATGAGGTCCACTGGGTGTTTTTTCTTGAGTCTGCGGTTGATGGGCATGTAGCAGTCGGTTATTGTTGTATTAATGTGGTTTTCAATTCTATTTTTTGTTTTAGGCTGTATTTTTGCACTTCACTAGTGACCGTGTTGATATTTAAAGATCTTCTGATGTGATCGTTTCTGTCGTACCATGGGGCTTCTCTAATTAGTCTTGGGATTTTTGCTTGTTGAGTTTCTATTTTCTTAACGTTGGATTTTGATGCAGTAGCCCATAGTGGTATACCGTATGACCACAGCGGTTTAATTAATGAGATGTATATTTGTCGTTTAAGATCAATCTTCAGTCTTGAACTTCTCCTTATTAACCAGTAGAAGGTTCTTATTACCTGTTTTATTTTATTTTTAGTTTCCTTTAAGTGCTTACTACAGGTAAACTTTCTATTCAGTATTAGCCCTAAATACTTCACTTCATCCTTTTGTGGTATTATTGCATTGTCGATTTTCATTTCTGGAATATCCTTTCTGTTTAGCGTGAAGCATATATTGCTGCTTTTATCTGCATTGACTTTGATGAGTTTCCTGTCCATCCAGTCCTTGAGCTTGATGAAGTTTTCTTCCAGTTCTTTGGTTGTTTGTTGTATGCTCTTCCCGGTTTCCATTACAACTGTATCATCTGCAAAAGTATAGATTTTACCTTCGCCAATTTCTGGAGCGTCTTCTGTGTTTAGTGAGTATAATGTTGGGCCCAGGACACTCCCCTGTGGCACCCCAGCCTTTATAACCCTAGCCTCAGAGTAGGTGTCATTAAACTTTATAAAAAAGTGTCTACTTGTTAGGTAGCTGGTTAGTATTCGCGTCAGTGACTGTGGAAAATTTTTTCTTAGGGTGTATATAGCGAGATGAGAACCTTCGGGCAAAAAAGTAACGACTGCCGCCGTCGCGGTCCCGTGGCAGCCCCGGGAGGCCGCGCGACAGCAGGTCGCAAGAATAGACGGAAGGGAATCGGCGTTCCAAGCGCTAGGACGAATACCGGCGCACCGGATAAACGCATACCGTAGCGAAACAGTACGGGAAGGATCGCGATCCTCCCAGGCGAATCGTGTCTCGCTACTGGACCTCAACGCACTTATACCCTGATTTAACCCTGACAGGGGGGCGGGAGGGGGGGTATGATACCGGGGTCCTTCCGAGGGTTAAATTAGTTTAGCCCAGAGGTTAAACTGTGGTAGATCGAGGGGGAAGGACGGGGGAAAACAATGGAAGAGATTTGTTCGCGAGGGCTCGGGAAGTTACCAAGGAGGGAAGTCACGGGATTAGGGGCACGGAGATTAGGCGGGTGTGAAAGTAGCTAGCCTTAAACGGGTAAACAATCCAGTCCTCCACAAGCCGACGAATCGCGCGCGCGTGCTCGCGCAGTCCGTATGCTTTAGCGAGGCTGAGAGTGGACACTGGCAACTCCGGGCCAGGACGACGAGTAAAATTGAGTTTACGGGGTGGATAGGAGATCCGGTAGAGCGGCGTCGAGACACGATTTGATAAACCGCGGCAAACAATTAGTGACGGGCTGGTACCGCCGGTCAGAGGGGGCGGATTGCACAACGCGTAAAACTCCTGCACACCAAGGTGTGTATAGGTAGGGATCGCCCGCCCCCGACGAAGACCGCCCCCGCGAGTACGGTCCCCCACACAAGTTGGCCCGGGCCTATAAAAAGCGTGGCAGACCCGAGAAACGGGGTAGAATTCTGGTGGGTTAATGCGTACCACGAGGAGGCGGTCCCCATAGTCATTACCTCCCATCGAGGAGGCTCGTCTTCCCGGGCCGTGCAGGGAAGCTCGGGGCGGTCATCGCGACTGGGTGGCACAGTCTCTCCTCCCCTGGCAGAAGCAGGGAGGCCCCCATCCTTCCCGGGCCGTGCAGGAAGAAGGAGGCGGAGCAGTCATAGTAGACCGGAAGGCGCGGGCAGCCCTGGGGGGTACTATCCGTCTCCGGAATGTGTGTACACTGGCTGGCCGAATAGCCTGAGTGGCGCCTGGGACCTGCGGCATGTGCCCATTCGCTCCCCCCACCGTTATCGCTACTAAATGACTAAATAACTAGGGTGTATGTAAGGTTATTGTGGGGTAATTTATCAAATTCTTTTTTAATGTCCGTAAATTTGCAGTTGCAGTATTGTTTGGTTTCCAGTGCTTGTAGTATATTATTTGTTAACTTGTGAATTTGTTCAATTGTGCTATGTTTTTTCCTGAAACCAAATTGATAGTTAGGTATTAGTTGTTTTTCATTAATTTCTTTTTGCAAATACCTCAATATAATTCGCTTAAGGATCTTAGACAGGATTGGGAGTAAGGATATTGGTCTATAGGATTTAACACAATCAAGAGGTTTGTGAGGCTTGGGGATTAGTATGATTGCCGCACAATTCCAGCTTAATGAAAAGTATCCAATTCTTAACATTGCATTATACACT
Organism: Andrena camellia; assembly: GCA_029448645.1. NCBI lineage: Eukaryota > Metazoa > Arthropoda > Insecta > Hymenoptera > Andrenidae > Andrena > Andrena camellia. The sequence goes on along the minus strand of CM055677.1, from coordinate 50,173,313 downwards.
ATTGCTAGGTATCGTATAGCTTTGTCTGGTAATTCCTTCATGACTTTCCCACTTATCATGTCATAGCCAGGGGCTTTTTTATCTTTGAGCTGTTTAATCTGATATTCAACCTCTTCTTTCGATGTGCTCATTTGATACTCTCCCGTTCCGTTGTTGCTCGCATTATCTTCGTGTATGTTATTTTGTTGTATTGTGATGTTTCCATTGTTTGAGAATATTTCTTCTAAATGTTTTGCTGCGATTTCCGCTTGTTCCTTTAAGTATGCTTTAGGGTGGACTATATACATTATCGATTTTGAACGGCGCAATTTGTTTTATTGAATTTTTTATACTTTTTACCATTTTCCATAATGAGTAATTCTTTTCTGGTATTATGTCTAAATTGTCCATAAAGGTTTGAAATTTTTCGTTTTTATGTTCAGTTAGTAAATCTTTGACTTGTTTAGATAAATTGTTCATTTCGGAGGGGGAACTGCGGGTGAAGCGCTACTCTGGGGCGTGGTACCGACTGTCGGTGAGGAGGAAAATATTAGTTTTAATATATTAATTTATGCGGAAAATAGAATCTCAGGCGACGGGGCTCGAACCCAAGACCTCCACGTTACTAGTCAGCCGCCTAATCAACTACTCCAACGCCGGCTATCGGACTTTACCCTTTTCCGAACGCTACATATACCGAAACCAACGAGGTGCCACATATGTACCACTCACACATTCATACATCGGTTGGGCAGCCATTTTCGAGAAACGATATTAATTTGCGATATTTATACTTTTACAATTACATCTATTCTATTATATAAAATTTAAGTTGCATTCTTTGAAATGCAATTTCTCGGTAAATATGAACAGTACCCGCAAATGTATTACATCACTTTGTTCGCCTTGGCAAGAGGAAGGTTCTAACGTTTTTATTTTTAAATGTTCTTTAAATAATAATAGTCCGCGACGCGAACACCAGGCGGCGACCGGGCCGAGCGCTTCTCACAAGTGGGATACGACAGTAGATAAAATAAGAAGCCCGGGCAACGCTAGGTACTTTAAGCTAGTTTATTCGAAAGTTAAAAAAAATTTTCAAACATTTAGATTTTAACATCGCAGCGTATCACGCGATCGCCTGTAATTTGAATCCATCACCAAGAATAAAAGTCTCGGCACGTGTTTGAGCGGCGCGAAGAATGAGCCAATGAAATATGATACTTTTGAACATCAAACTCATCATACGTGAGAATCATAGAAAGAATTATGCGTTGTCAGCGGAAATTGCATCGGATGATATCGGGAAGGATTGCCGTTTTTGGGCGCAATACATTGGAAGGAGGAGGCACGCAGAAAGAGATAGAGATGTCAAATCACGGTGTGGGTATAAATATGCACTCTAAACTGCAGTTGCACGAAACCTCAAATCGTTGTGACACGTTGAGTGAAGAAAGGCATTACGATCATGGAAGAATTCGCGCAAGTAGAACACCAATTGTTGGATTAACCCGCTCTATTGATTTCGCGAGAAGAATACCTCGCGTCTGAGGAACGATGCAACGAGTGTCTCGAATCGTTGAAAGGATATAGTCGGGTGAAACGTCCTCGATTATCGATCGGCACCCAACAATTGGTCGCTCGAATCGCATAGCTCGAAGGATTGAAATATTCATTGCGTAGAAGTTTCGTGCATGAAGGTGCTGGGCATTCAAACACAGGACTTTTGTGGCGCAAAATAGACACTGCTTTCAACAGTCGCGTATCAACTGGTGTCGTGCTAAATTCGAATTACATTGAGCTGCGCAACTTCCTCCAGGATGCGGAGAACATTGTGCTGGAGCATGTGCGAAGCGCTTTGGAGAAACATCAAAATCTCAAAGTGAATACGGTGTTTAATGGTGAATTTGTGGCGGGCGATAAATGCGCGAGTAAAAGCATCAGCGCCCGCAACTGTGAACTAATCCGCATATCCGAACTACAGGAGTGGTACCAGCGATGCGTTGCCGAACCCATACTAACATCGTTGGAAGAATTCCAGGAATGCGACAGCGGATGGGCATTGTCGGGAATTCTCAATCTGATCGTCAATGTCAATAAGCACAATCCACTGCGCACGGGGTGCCATTTCAAGTTGCCGCGAGAAGTATTGCTAAAGAGAGCGACGATTAATGTGTAATCCGTGGACAATGCATGTTTCGCGTGGGCAGTGGTTGCCGCTCTACATATCGCCGAAAGGCATGTCGATCGTCCAAGTTCATACCCGCATTCTAAATTGGTGCTAAATCTCTAGGGCATTAAGTTTCCGATGTCCATGAAGCAAATTACAAAGTTTGAACAACTGAATGGCATCTCGGTGAATGAGTACAGTTTCAAGGAGGATGTTGAAATGTCTCAGCAAAAAAAGATTAAATAGAAATTTATGTTTGCAGATGCATGCACTACATTGGTTCCGCCGAGAAGTTGGAAGCCCACATAGTGGATTGCCGAGAAATGAATGACTGCGTCATTCTGCTGCCCAGCGAAGACAAAAAATGGCTCAGTTTCAACGGCCATAAAAAGCAGGAACGACCTCCATTTGTAATGTATGCCGATCTCGAATGCATTTTAGAGAAAACGGAGGGCGGCCAGAAGGGTGAGGAGGAGCACAAATTGTGCACGTACCAGAAACATTAAGTGCATAATATCGCATATTACATACGATGCATCGTTATCGGCGTATCGATGTCGTCGCGATGCGGATTGCTTTCCTTGGTTCGTCAAAGAGCTGAAAATTTTTGCGAATTTTGCCAAACCCATTCTGGCCAATAATACTCCTATGGAAAAGTTAACGAAAGACCAATGGAAGGCATTTCACAGCGCGACGCATTGCCACATTTGCGAAAAACCATTCGAGGCTGATGATAAACGAGTGCGTGATCATTGCCATCTATTCGAACGTTTCAGAAGCTCCACACATTCGAAGTGCAATTTAAATTATCAAAATTCGTTTTACATCCCCACAGTTTTACATAATTTATGCGAATACGATTCGCATTTTATTATCGAGGAAATAGCTACTGCATTCGAAGGCTACGTTGACGTATTGCCCATAACTAAAGAAAAATATATTTCATTCACGAAAAATGTTGGAGAACGGCTGAACAATCAGACTCGCGAAATTGAATAAAGTTATTATGTATCGATCCGTACAAATTTCTAAATACCAATCTCCAAAAATTAGCGTCATTTCTCAGCGTAGACAAATTAAAAATTTTACGATCAGAATTTGAAAAATTATTCCCCAACGATCTTTCCATATGAATACCTTGAGTGTGTGAACAAGCTGCAGGACACATGCTTACCACTGCGCGAGTTATTCTACAGTTCGTTGACAGGCGAAACCGTATCCGAGAGCGATTATGCACATGCCGTCTGGCAGCGTTTCAACATTAGCACCTTGGGCGAATACAGTGGGGTCATTCCACGCCAAATCGATCACTTTTCTCCCTCGATGTCTCGGATTTTTTTAAACTTGAATATGTTGTAGTCCTCGTGGAATCATGGAGGGATTAAGTCATCATTTTGTCGATTTCGAGTCTGTTTAAAAAATACAGGGCCTTGAATTTTGCGATTGTTGCCTATTTTTGTGAAAATGGGTTGTACTTATGAATTTTAATCTTGGAAACTATTTGTCGGATTTAGTTGATTCTCATGGCATTTTAATATGGAAGGATCGGCCTTTCTGAATAAATTTTATCCAGATCGACAAATTAATTTTGCAACATTGAAAATTATAACCAAATTATTATTTGGCAAATTCGGGCTCGAGGTCGCGATTTTTAAAAACCGAAAAAAATAGTATCATATTCCTTGAAGCTTTTTCTACAAAATAAGCCTATGCCCAGGGTGATGTAGCTCCTATTAACGTCGCAGTGGGGTGATAAATACGGATGTTCGCGCCGAATCAGGTAAGCGGACCGGGCGTTGCGTGGACGCTCCGCTATTACGGTCGACTGACCATACCGTTACCATGCCATATTACTTCAATGAGGTCTAAAAACAATATCGATGGATCCCGTACTCGTCTGAATGGTGCAATTTATACCTGCAGAAGAACTTTACTAACCCACCCTTGGCCAATGACTTTTTTTTATAATAATCAGATTTCTAAGTATCAACTTGTCCTATCGTTGATTATTTGTTAAGAAATTGTCATTGCTCGATGGAAACCACGGGAAAGTGGTGCGCTGCTTCCATCAGGGAGGCGGATAAGGATGGGTCAAGAATGATGGCATGGATAAAGATCATTTCGAAGGAAATGCGCTGAGGGGTTAAGGGTTGCGAATAAGAAATCGGCCGAAACTATTTCATTGTACTGAACACAGTACCATTTTTATCCGACGAAAAAGTTTTACATAAAATTTTGTTTTGTGATATTGGCGTAAAGCTATGGAAGTTTCTGGTACCAGTGATAGCAAGTGCTGCAGCAAAGTGAGCAATTACGCTAGCAGCATGGTTTTTCTGTTCATCCTGTTTTACGTAATCAAAGGTAATGTTTGGAAAAGATGTTCTTGCCCATTCATATAAAGCTGCGGGTGTAAGAATTTGATTATCCACTGTAAGCTAGTGCGCATTGCAAGTCCTTTTACGGCACCTCCAATCCCGTCACATGGTCCTTTACCGTGTGCCGTTGCAAAAAAATGCCACTCTGCAGCAACACCGAAATCGCTAATATGATGTGTCAAAATGAAATTTTTTCTATTTTTATACTGTGCAGCCACTCCGTCGAAAATATATATTATTTTTTTTACGTTTTCTACAAATTTATCTGCAAGGTATTTTAGTAATCGTTTTTGAAATAGGTGAACAGCCGCTGTATTATGACCTAAACTTTCAGAAATTATAACAAAATTGTGATGAGCTCTATCTTTACTATATATTACAAAAGGATGAACAGTCACTTGTTCATGACTCCAATGGTAATTCTGGATTACATCTTGCACTACGAAACTGTAATTTTCAGCAAAATCGCCAAAGACTACGAATTCGCCATTATCTGTCGAATCTTTAATTTTATTTAAATGCAAACTCTGCATTTTAGCAAAGTAATCGTGTGTCTGCAAAATAACAATCTTTTCGCTCAAGCGTTGTAGGAATTCGTCACAAGAAGATGTAAGTAAGACGTAAGTAAGACGTAAGTAAGACGTAAGTAATGAAGATCTATCAGTGTCGGTCCAACTTTTAAAAGTGACATTTGTTATGTAATTATTATCAAAAAAGGTTTCAAATTCCGAATAAATATTATCAAACCCGGGACAAGAACTACACTTCCGAAAATGACACGAAGGAATTGGTAATTTACATATAATTAATTTCAAAATATCTTTATAATTTGTTAAAACGTTATTTGATTCGGTGCGTTGTGTACCTACCGCTGTTTTAATCGCAGATAACATTTATTTCACATTCTGATGTATTATGCAAACACAAACGGAGTGCGTACCACTAGCCCCAGCTAAAATGCACTCCTGCGGACGTAAACCCGCAAATGTACTAAAACCTACATTTTCTATGGGATATGTTTCTTTAAAAGATAAATAAATTTCTCTAAGATTACCTAAAACTAATCGTTTTTGAATATTTGTTCTGGACCCATTTCTTATTACAGAAACAACATCTTTTTTCCCGGGCATTACCCTACTTATACCATCACTACGGTAAAAATCTTCTATTAGTGACTTCGTACTTTCTGGAAACTGACGACCATCTTTGGAATTTGGAGTTGACATCGCTCCGTACTCAACTTGCAATCGCTTTGCTTGTCTTGTCATGTGGTATAAACTTTTAAATTCTCTGCAAATTTTTCTAATGCTCCACGATTTCGATAAAATTGTAAGAATACGAATTTTTTCACTGTTATCAGGTTCTGTACTAAATTTATGTTTTAACTGTTCAATTATCTCGTTATTATATTCCACAGCACTACTTGAACTACTTTCTGCATCTACTAAACTTGATTTTATGATATTATGGACACGATCTAATTTTTCTAATGTTTTTCTATAGGACCTTAAAGTTGTACTTATTAACGGAGACTCTCCCACAGATGACATTAATATATTGGTGGAACTCACCACATCAGATGGATCAAGTACACAAAAATTGGTACTTGAACTGTGACCACTCTGCATACGCGACAGTCCAGAAGGCCCTGGTTCAGCAAATGCAGTTTCGACCAGTTCCTTACTTTTTTCCCGATACAGCCGTACACGACAAGTTGTACAAATGAACATTCCTTCAGTAACAATTGGATATGAACGAACCACTCCCAATGATACATTTCGGAGTCCTTTTGTACAACGAGTATGTCACGTTCGGTAGAAGGGATTGCAACACCACTGACGCACCATTTTCGGAATTCTACTAACAGATTTTCAGGCTTGGAAAGAGATTTGCAAACTTGGAAGGCCAATACCTATGTAACGGTAGCACTCGCGAGCTAGCGGGACACCGTTACACCGTAAGCAGGCGGAAACGGTCAAGCCCGAACGAGGTCTCAGGCGTGCGACATCAAGGCACGAAGGCGGCCGAGCGCGGCTGATATTCGACCGCGATCGCGACACGCCGATCCCCGAACGGCGGCGACGCCCCGTCCGCTTACCTGATTCGGCGCGAACCTCCGTATTTACCACCCCACTGCGACGTTAATAGGAGCCGCGCCACCCTGCGGATAGGCTAATTTTGTAGAAAAAACTTCAAGGAATATGATAGTATTTTTTTCGGATTTTTGAAATCGCGAACTCGAGCCCGAATTTGCCAAATAATAATTTGGTTATAATTTTCAATGTTGCAAAATTAATTTGTCGATCTGGATAAAATTTATTCAGAAAGGCCGATCCTTCCATATTAAAATGCCATGAGAATCAACTAAATCCGACAAATAGTTTCCAAGATTAAAATTCATAAGTACAACCCATTTTCACAAAAATGGGCAACAATCGCAAAATTCAAGGCCCTGTATTTTTTAAACAGACTCGAAATCGACAAAATGATGACTTAATCCCTCCATGATTCCACGAGGACTACAACATATTCAAGTTTAAAAAAATCCGAGACATCGAGGGAGAAAAGTGATCGATTTGGCGTGGAATGACCCAGCGACTTGTATTTGAAAACAGATGTCTTGTTATTGGACGATATTTTTGAAAATTTTCGCGAAAGTTGTCTTAAGAGTTATGGCTTAGAATCCGCGCATTATTATACTATACCTGGTTCCACATGGGACGCTATGCTAAAACACACCAAAATTAAGTTCGAAATACTCACCGACGTCGATATGGTCATGTTTATCGAACGTGGTATACGTGACGGTTTATGCCAATGTTCCGGAAGATACGCAGAAGTTAATAACAAGTACATGCCATCTTACAATGCATTGGAACAATCATCGTACTTGATGTACATTGATGTGAACAATTTGTATGGATGGGCAATGTGCCAGCCCTTACCATACGCCAAATTTCAGTGGGTCGAAGATGTTGAAAAATTTGACGTGTCTTCAATCGCTGTCGATTCGTTCATGCGGTACAATCTCGAGGTAGATCTAGAATATCCGCAACATCTGCATGATGCTCATGCTGATTTGCCGTTTTGCTCGACACGTGCCAAACCTCCGGGAAAAGGCAGGACAAGTTACTCGCGACATTATACGATAAACAGCGTTACGTTATTCACTATCGCAACCTGCAGCAGTGCACGCGTCACGGTATTCGTATTACAATGATACACCGCATGCTGCAATTCGCCCAATCCCTCTGGCTGTGTGATTACATCGGACTCAATACACGGTTTAGAACAAGCGCAACAAACGACTTTGAAAAAAATGTGTTTAAATTGATGAACCACGAGGTATTTGGCAAAATTATGGAGAATATACGAAATCAAGTAGATATAAAACTTTTGACCCACTGGGATGGGCGATATGTTGCGGAGACAATGATCGCGACACCAAATTTCCACAGCAGAAGCCTATTTTGGGAAAATTTAATCGTCGCTGAATTGCTTAAATTCGAGGTGAAATTCAAAAAACCGATACATGTGGATACGTGCATTCTGGACATATCAAAAATTTGTTTGTATGAATTTCACCACGAGTACATGTCTCCCCTGCACGGACAAAATTGTAAAATACTATATACAGACACCGATAGCCTCATTTATCATATTCATTGCGATGATATCTATGAGACCATGAAACGTAATACCGATAGATTTGTTACAAGCGATTACCCAGTCAATAACATGTACGATATACCACTTGTAAGTAAGAAGATTCCGGGACTGATGAAAGACGAAAATAATGGCGCGATAATGACCGAATTCGTAGGTCTTAGAGCGAAAATGTATGAACTGCGCGTACACGGCACAAAAGATACGAAAAAGGCGAAAGGCGTCAAGAGCAATGTCATAGCCAGGACGATAACTTTCGACCACTACGCGCAGTGTTTGCACAAGGAGATCGAAATTGCAGATTGTCTATACCATTTCGGAAACCAAAATCGCTCTAAATCGGTATACGGCCCTATATAAACCAGTTATAAACCATGTATTTATTTTTTACAATACATTATTTTTATATATCCATGAATAGTGTGATTTATCAAACCCTAGCCACTTGACGTATACCTTATCACCCTTCCTATGTAACACTTTTTCCACTAGATCCATATCGGGATCGGCGACGCGTTGCAACTCGTGTTCATAGGATCCTCCGGCAACAGGTTTCCCACAGGAATCGAGGAGCAGATACGTTGCGGGATTAGATGTCTGTACTTTGGCTACCTTGAATACCTCCGTTGTCCAATTCGATGTATAACCTTTATCGGAGATGTTTTTAAATTTGCTCGCGCGCACAAACTCGGCCAATTTGCATCTCGTTGGAGCAGCGATCTTTATGTTGTGTATACGGTGGCCAGCAGCCTATCGGCGATCGCATGGGTAACATCGCAGGGGTAACATTGCAATGGTTCTATGTTTTTCGTGCATTATACTCTGCAAGTACACGCGGTAGAGTATCGGTCCATCTATAGCAGCGCTGTCCAAGGTCGCTCCCGCGGGAGGTTGGGGTTCTCCCACTCTCGTCCGCGTTATCAGGGATGCCATACGATTCTAACCGCGAAGATACTAGCCCGGCTAGGGCGTCATAGCAGCCTTCATGGCGTCCCGCGGTCTCCTTGACAACGGAGTGCACGCTGTGCGAGAGAAAGATTGGAAGGGGAAGCAGGCGCGTTAGGAGCCCCTACGCTGGAGAGCGATGATCTATAGGTTCCATTGAGCGTAAACAGTTTCCTCATATTGTTTTTCAAAGGGCGATTGAATCGTTCTACGACGGAGGTCTTCATCACCGAAAACGTAGAATAATGATTAATGTCATGCTTTGTCAAGAGTTTCTGTACATCGGTCTTGTAAAATTCTTTTCCCTGATCTGTTTGCAAATTTTTCGGACGCCGATCTTTTCAAACGCTTTAGTCAGCTCAGCGCCATCTTTAGTCTTGAGCGGTACCGCCCATGCATACTTGCTGAGCACATCGAAAAAGGTGAGTATCTAGTGGCGACCTTGGTTGAATCGCGAGTAAGGACGCATTTTTACAACGTCATCTTGCCACAGATCATCGTATCCGTGCACTATGACGCGTCTGCGAGGGAAATGTCTTCGAGCTGGGGCATGCAATTCCTCCACAAGTTGTCGCTTCTTGTAACCATGGTTTTCTTTACTCTTGGATTTCGATTGTGACGTCCCACTATTTTTCGAGCGGTCATAATTAGAGACCTCCCATAAATCACTCCACAACTCCGCCACTATCCATAAAACTCAACTCTTACCCCTTTCCCTAATCATCGGGTCATCTGAAAGATGTACCTTAGCGGTCCCCATCTCGCGATGGTCGAGTACGAATTCCCCTTCCCCACTTCGCCCAACGAGGCACGATCTCCTCCCTCGCATCTAAATGTAACAAGTCCCTAGTCCCAAAAATCCTCTTAACTCGAGACCACGTATCACCCCCTCTCTACGACCCACCAAATCAAAACTACTATCACCCCTTTCCAATTAAAACACCCAAAATCCATCCAATGTGTTGAGTACTCCTTTTTCGGAAGCCCAAATAAAAACCTCGGATATTCTATTGCGACGCATATTTCGAGCATGTGTCATCAACACGTTTCAATTATATCTAGTATTTTTTGCACATAAGTCATGGTGCATACCGCACATACCCCTCATACCTGACATTCCGAAGCACCATATAAATACAAGGGCCCCACAGGCCGGAGCTCTCTTCTACGGCAACCACTAACAGTACTCCAAATTTAACAGCAAATTTACCAAGTGTTAAAATCAGTGCTACTTCGCTCAACGAGCAATTAATCTTCGACATCAATTGTAAGCGATCGTGTTTAATTATCGTACCAGTGCATATCATCCCCATCTATATTATTGCTTACTGCTTACGGGTTTCATATTTCAAATTATTGCTTATTGCTTTATATTATCTTTGCTAATGCTTATTGCTTTATACTATTATCATTGCTAATACACACGTATCTCATGTTCATATATATATTATACTGATTATCGTTTATACAGGGTGCTCCAAAAATGCTGCGGTTCCTTGAAGGGGGTGACTCACGGGGTAATTGCAAACAACTTCTTCCTTTGCGAAAATGTTCTCCGAGGTTTCGTTAACGAGATATTAACAAAAAGCACCGACCAATCAGAGCCCGAGTCTGGCGGCCGAATTCCCGCGCTAGCGTGATCGCGCACAGCGCTGCGACTACAAACTAGCAACTCGACACGCATCGAAGGAAATTGCGTAGAATGGCAAATGAAGAAGACGTAACAAATAAAATCGAACATTTTGTCATGGTTTGTTTGTCATTTAAAGTGAATAATGAATAAAGGATAAATGGATGAAATTCACGTGTAACGTAAAAAGACGAATACAAAGTTTTTTTTTAGAAGAATCGAAAATGATAATTATTTGAAGTGGGACGATAAGTAATACGTAAATTTCCTTGTGTTAATAACGTAGCGACGAAAAGGTAATGTAACAGGGAACGAACGAAAAGTGATCGTAGTTCGTTATTGTGATACAAATCCATAATTCAATAACGGCCAACACTGATGCTGATAACGAATAAATCTGTTTAAAAACCCCTAAGAAATATTTAGGTACTGAAATTTTGAGAATTATCGCCGGAAATAAGCCATTGCCTGCGTTAAATTTAAAAATTAATCATCACCAATTAAGTAACTAAAACTCACCCTTGTCGGAAATTCACCTGCAGCTTGAAAACATGTGTCACTGGGTCACTGAATCGATCCTGGTCATCGATGAACGAGCCCAAGTGCACAGCTGGTCCCAGGTATGCAATACCATCCAATGAAGTTAAGAGTCGCAACAACAAGTGCGTTCGGGTTAATGTACCGAATATTCACTTCACTGCACGGTTACTAACACTGATCACTTAATTTATTTTTCATGGAAAGTGTTGTTCCTACGTGTTGCTCCGGGTCTACCCACATCACTGCCTCGCGGCATCATCGACCCCGTCGAGAATAATCTTGATGCCAAACGGCGAATCGTACCCTCGCTTGGGGTTTGGATGCGCGGGTATTCCCGTGCAAGCGCTCGCACAGTAGCACTTGCATCCCCGTTGTTCGGGGCGTACACCCAGAACATCGAGTAATATTCTTCAGCATAGTACATTTCTGGGCCGAGATTACTAGCTGACTGACAGGATATTTTCCAAGCAACTTTCTCTACCCCCAAGTAGTTTCTGTCGTTCCATTATGAGTTAACTCCCACCAGGACAAGAGGCTTTAGGTAAAAAGAAGCCAGCACATTTTCGAGACACACGTGCTTTGTAGAAGTGCAACGAACGAACCATCCTACACTTTTACAAAAGCTCGCGGGCCGTCCTTTTACTGCCAATGTACCCATTGCTTCGTGGTAGGCAGCAGACACTACGTGTTTCGGTTCGAAAGGGTCCGAAGAGAAGAGAAACTGAAAGTCGTCGAGTTGCTATAAAGAGAAATTCCTGTTTCCTGTTTCCCTTTTCCGATACCCTGAGTTCACGTCTGCTACGAGGCGGAACCAACTAAGCCATAAATTACTCAACACTGTTGGAAACCGTTCTCTACCGCCGACTCGTGGGACTATACGGTCATAAACCGCGACCCTGGCGAAATGCTCTGGCCCATCAGACTGATTAGTCTTTGGGAACTAGCAATTAAAAAGTATTATTCAACATCAATACGGCTCGCGAAGAGACACAGGAAGAAGGAGAGCATGTAGTTCGCTGACTGCGCGTAGTCCCGCCTGCTTCGTCCCACCTTCAAATTAAAGACGGATACCTTATCTCTCGGGTATCTCAGCGGATTCATATCCGGTGACCGTGGGGGCCACGCAACGTGGGCCTATTCACCGCCGCGGCCGATCCACCTGTCCTGAAATGTTTTACCTAAAGAAGCGCGGACATTCAAGGCGTAATGTGGCCCAGCTCCGTCCTGCTGGTAGTACATGTTCTGTCGGATGTCATATGGAATATCGTCTATAAGATCCGGCAGAACATGTTCTAAAAAATATTTATACGCTGGGCCGTCCAGCCTGCCTGGCAGAATGTACGGCCCAAAGGTAGTCGCCACAAATGCCGGCCCATAGGTTGATCGACCATCGGACTTGTGCTGCACGTGGACGAAGCGCTAATGGATTTTCGTCGCTCCACACAGGCATATTGTGGGAATTGAAGCATCCTTGCCTGTTGAAAATTACTTCATCCGTCCACAATATGCATTTGGTGAACGACGAATTCCTTAGCACTTCTCCCAACAGCCACCTGGAATATTGAACCCGCTGGATGTAATCCCCGGCGTGCAAATGTTGCACCCGTACATATTTGCATAAGTGCTAAGGAATCCGTCGTTCACCAAATACATATTGTGGACGGATGAAGCAATTTTCAACAGGGAAGGATGCTTCAATTCCCACAATATGCCTGTGTGGAGCGACGAAAATCCACTAGCGCTTCGTCCACGTGCAGCACAAGTCCGATGGTCGATCAACCTATGGGCCGGCATTTGTGGCGACTATCTTTGGGCCGTACATTCTGCCAGGCAGGCTGGACGGCCCAGCGTATAAATATTTTTTAGAACAAGTTCTGCCGGATCTTACGGACGATATTCCATATGAGATCCGACAGAACATGTACTACCAGCAGGACGGAGCTGGGCCACATTACGCCTTGAATGTCCGTGCTTCTTTAGGTAAAACATTTCAGGACAGGTGGATCGGCCGCGGCGGTGAAGAGGTCCCGTTGCGTGGCCCCCACGGTCACCGGATATGAATCCACTAGATTTTTTCTTCTGGGTCTACCTGAAGGTAATTTGATTATTGCTGTTACTGTTTACTTATTCTTGTTGTAGGTATTCTTTTTTTACTTACGCTTTGTATTTGTTGTACAACAATCATTTCAAAATGAGGTGTATCGTTAGCCAGTGGATACCCCTGAAGAAGCAGTTGCGCTGATTCACGCAGCGGTGGCGAACATAACGCCGCAAACATTACAGGGCGTCCAAAGGCAAATGATTCTCCACGATGAAGCATGCATCAACAATGGCGGTGGCTACGTGGAGCAGTTCCTGAATTGACAACAATTGGCCCCTTTCGGGGCCACCAATATTTAAAACGTAGGAATAACACGTTCCATGAAAAATAAATTAAGTGATCAGTGTTAGTAACCGTGCAGTGAAGTGAATATTCGGTACATTAACCCGAACGCACTTGTTGTTGCGACTCTTAACTTCATTGGATGGTATTGCATACCTGGGACCAGCTGTGCACTTGGGCTCGTTCATCGATGACCTGGATCGATTCAGTGACCCAGTGACACATGTTTTCAAGCTGCAGGTGAATTTCCGACAAGGGTGAGTTTTAGTTACTTAATTGGTGATGATTAATTTTTAAATTTAACGCAGGCAATGGCTTATTTCCGGCGATAATTCTCAAAATTTCAGTACCTAAATATTTCTTAGGGGTTTTTAAACAGATTTATTCGTTATCAGCATCAGTGTTGGCCGTTATTGAATTATGGATTTGTATCACAATAACGAACTACGATCACTTTTCGTTCGTTCCCTGTTACATTACCTTTTCGTCGCTACGTTATTAACACAAGGAAATTTACGTATTACTTATCGTCCCACTTCAAATAATTATCATTTTCGATTCTTCTAAAAAAAAACTTTGTATTCGTCTTTTTACGTTACACGTGAATTTCATCCATTTATCCTTTATTCATTATTCACTTTAAATGACAAACAAACCATGACAAAATGTTCGATTTTATTTGTTACGTCTTCTTCATTTGCCATTCTACGCAATTTCCTTCGATGCGTGTCGAGTTGCTTGTTTGTAGTCGCAGCGCTGTGCGCGATCACGCTAGCGCGGGAATTCGGCCGCCAGACTCGGGCTCTGATTAGTCGGTGCTTTTTGTTAATATCTCGTTATCGAAACCTCGGAGAACATTTTCGCAAAGGAAGAAGTTGTTTGCAATTACCCCGTGAGTCACCCCCTTCAAGTAACCGCAGCATTTTTGAGCACCCTGTATACATGTTTATGTTCTAATGCATAATGTCCCACGCATTATTATATTCACTCTACTGCTATCGCATTAACAGTTCATGGCATATTCTTGTGCGTTAAATTAGGGGGAGTCCGGGAGTGTTGAACCACCTTTTACTTGAAGGTCCATGAAATTTAGGGTATGAGATGCATCGATTTTATATTTATGTCACAGTAAAGCCTTGTTATCAGAATATAATTTACGGCTTATATCATTTCAATAAGTCAATAAATGTAACACTAAATTAAATTTTTTAAAAAATGAGATTTGGCTCATCTCTCCCCGAGCGCTGAGAGATATGATCCACCATGTGGGGAGATTTGACCATACCCTAGTAACTCGGGAACCAATGAAAAAGCAACAATTTGCTTTAGTTATAATAAGTGCCACAAACTTTAGACATTATAATAATTATCTTATATACTTTAATTGAGCTTTTCGCACAAAATGACAAAAATTAAAATCTTCCGTCTCAATATCAATTGCCCGAAGAATTTTTCTCTTAACCATTTTCTTCTTCGACTTGTTTGCCTGTTGTTTGTTCAGTTTCTGGGCTCTCTGTTTCTTTTTTCTTTGGATCTTCTTGTGGTTCGAGGTCAAAATTGATCATCTTTCTTTTCCGGTGTTTTTGTTAATATAGTAGTTTTTCCAGGTTGACCTCGTCGCGTCGTTTTCCTCGGCGCAGCTTTTGGGTATAGGTTAATCATTTCCGGCGTGACGATTGCGGCTACCTCTTGCCCATTTGCTGTAGAAGTGGATAAAGTTGGTGGAGTTGCAGATACACCCCTGTTTACCTCGACAGTTTTTCATGCCCCTAGAGATTGACTGGTTGTTGCAGCAGACAAATTTTCGCGTGTGTTATCCGTTTCTAATATAGATGGCGAAGATGGCGTGGGAATGAGTGACTCTTGATCAACAGGCATTTATCTGTTTGTGACTACAGAGCACAAAAAATCTTCCTCACTGAATATTTTGGGATTGAATGGGTGTATTCCCGACTTTCTATAGCCACTCATGATATTAGCTTGACTGAAAGCTTGTGACATTACTTCCTTCACAAAATCAGGAGTGTTGTATATTGTGACTGTCTTTCCGGGGATGGACAACATGTAGTTACTCATGGCAGTATTGTATTTTGTCTTAAAAGATGAGTAGACAGCAATATATATAGTGGTTGGAGCTTGTTGCTGCCGTGAGGTGGAAGAGTCAATAATGTTATTCCATTTTCCTTTGCAAAATTAATCCCTTCAACGCTCACATGACTTTCATGATTGTTCATAATCAAGAGCGTCGGATTTTCTTTAGAGGCACGAGAATGCTTTGCAAAATGTTTCATGAATTTAAGGAAACTCTTAACAGTCATCCAGCCACTAGGTTAGGCATCACCGTCGGATCCTTCTGGACCTCCGGATATAAAAGCTTCATTATATTTTACCCGAGGGAATATAAAAAATGGTAGCATAGTATTACCGATCGCATTAATAGCAAAACAAACAAGGGTACCCCTATCGGCAGAAGTCACTTGTCCAACCTGGCGGGACTGTTTGCGACCTAGCACCTTGGGACAACCTTGTACTGTAGTACACCCAGTCTCGTCACGCTTGTAAATGTTTTGTGGTTCAAACTGAAACTGGTCTCTAACATGTCTCAAATTTTCAAAAAAAATCACCTACGTTTTTCTTATTGAAGCTGGTAGCTCTAGACAGGCTTGCTGCCTCTGGAGTCCTCAAACTTGTCTCAGGATTCCTTTTGAGAAATCCACGAAACCAGTCTTTCCCAGCAGAGTTGTTTGTCAACCAGGTCCCTGGTATCTTCTTTGAATTAGCCTGTGCTTTTTAGTCAAACTGTAATTCATTTTACTGCAAGTCAATAAGTAATTTACTAGTAATTTTTCTTCATGGAGCGTGAAAATCTGTGAGCTTCTATATTACTTCCCTTGATCTTCTATTTTTGTTAGTTTTTGACTGTCCATGTTATACCTGCGCAGTACAGTTCTGTTTATGTCATATTTAATCCCAGTTTTTCTTATAGATGTGCCTCTTTCTATTTCTTCCAATGCATTTTTCAACTGTTAGTACCCTCCTTTGGCTTGTAATAAAATGGCATGTTGTCTTAAAAATTAAAAAGAAAAATAGTTAAGAGTAGAAGCTTTGTGTTCCTTCTGAGCAAAAGTGGGGAGAGTTGACCCAGTGGTCATTTCTCCTCATCTCGAGTGGTTTAAGTCTCTCGCCCGGTACCTTCCTGACTTTAATGCAGTTTTCCTCCAAAAAATAAAATAATGGGATAAACACAGTTTGACTGTCTCAAACTACAATAATATATGGTGCAATTAACATAGAATTTTTGTACAAACCTTGACATATAAAAGGATGACGATGATATAATTAAAAACTTTACATTTCACTCTGAACACGAAGAAACACGTTTACCTGACTCACAGCTAAAGCGGACTAACGATCGTCATTTTGTTACATGACGTGGTAACGGTAAAGAATTCGCACGCTATGGCTTGACAACCGCTCGCCTACCGCGAAATTGAAAACAGATACTTCAAGCGGCTCAACTCTCCCATGTGGTCAAGTCTCCCGGACTCCCCCTAAATAAACGCTCTTATCTTAAATAATGTTTCGAATTACTGTATTGATCCTTCGGTTACGGAGATTCCAAATCATAACAAGCCACTGCAACAGCTGATCTCGTTTCGCGAACGCCGGGATTTCTTATAGTGTTCACAAGGCTTACTTTCGCATAGGTCTTGTACGACCATACGGCTGAACATATTTCACGGAATATTACGGGCGGCTTCTTATATTAATGCAGCGGTAAATCCAATTACCAAGCCTTTAAATACCACCACCTGTGCTCTAACGGGTGTCACCATGGTGAGCAATTATAGCTTAACCTTCCCTGGCTGCCAAATGCTACGAAACTCGCCTTCGCCCCTGAATATCTTACTTTCCAAGTGCTCTGAAGTTCGCCATCGCGCCTGAAACTCCTACTTTCCAAGTGCTACGAAGCTCGCCTTCGCGCCTGAAACTCCTACTTTCCAAGTGCTACGAAGGTCGCCTTCGCGTCTGAATTCCCATCTTCCCTTGTACTACGAAGCTCGCCTTCGTGCTTAAAGTCCCAGACAACCCCACATTGGCATTGTCCCAAACACAGCCACCCAGGACGTGGCACGATAATGGTTGCATGTGCGATCGCAGAGGTATCTTTGCCACGAATGATGCGATAATTATCGTGTACATGCATTATGGGCGCCCCATCGCCCCGAGGAAAATCTGGACAAGTTCAACCGTCTCGCATGATTCTCCTTCGCATTGTTGCTGTGGGACAGGATTCAATGCCTGCAATATCTTTTGAACGCTGTTTTGCAACGCCTGCATATCTCTCTGAAACACAATTAGCTTTATCTCTAATTCTTTCTGCTGCTGTCTCAAAAGTTTAATGCTTCATGTAATTTTCCACGTATAGTTTATTAACAGCATCACTGTCGGCCGCGGGATGCGCTACGCTCCGTATCTTGCGTGATTTTGCATCATAGTCGACACCGGCCACGCAAAGAGCGTTATCTCGCATATAATTTCGAAACACAGAACTGCATTTGTAACAGTCCATTCTAGCTGCTCCACTCTTCTCGAGCGAAACCCCAAATTTGCTTATCGATATCTCAATGCATACAGTGCATATCATCGGCGCGCGGTTTAATTTATAATCCCCACAAAATGACCTTTTTTAAAAAAAAAGTACAAAAAAGTGCGCCGAGTATACGCGCGCGCGTCGGCGGACAAAAAAACTGTCGTAAATTTATTAATGTGCTATATTTAACTTTACAAAACTAATGATATACAAAAATTGCGCCAATTATCACAATGATTATTTATACAAAGAAAGAAATGTTTTAAATAATATTAAGCAGATATATTTTTATACAAATAAATATTTTAATACGAATAAACATTTTATTCAAAATACTTCGCGCTGCTGTCCGAATTAGTGTTGCTAAACTGAATAAATATGTATATATAAACTGCATTAAAATCTTTTTCTTTCTTTCTTGACTCAGTGGTGTCTTGTCTTGTTTTATTTATTAACCAAAACAATTTATATTTTTTCGGTTTCGCAGCGTCAAGTATTTTGAATACAATATTAAATTTATTCGTATTAAAATATTTATTTGTATAAAAATATATCATTAGTTTTGTAAAGTTAAATATAGCACATTAATAAATTTAGACATTCTTTTTAAACAAGGTAATTTTGTGGGGATTTCATACATATTGTAGTGTTTATTGATGACTGGATAATTTTTTCACCCCCTCGGGGTTATTTTTTTAAAAATATATTGTATTGTTATCCAAACTACGCACGCCTGCAAAGCTTCAAGACAATTGGATTGGAGGAATTAGTTTAAATTTGAGTTTTCAGATAACAGAAAACATACAAGAAGCAAACAGAGGATCGAAACTGAATAAAATCGTTTAATTAATATAATTCTATGTCACAATAAATTTTTTCTCTGACGTAGCCCACATTGCATCATCTTCTGCTTCAATTATCTGTAAATATATAAAAGCCACATTTTTTAGTTACAACATAACATAGAACTTATGTAGAAATAGAGTGGCCCTTTGCTCTAGTAAGTGTAGAGACTACAAAATGTGTCCGAAGGAGGTGAGAGCGTATGGCAGAAAGTCTTGTTGCAGGAAATTAAAATGTTAATGGTAATTCAGTGAAAATGAACGAAGAGATCCAATATTTTTAACGCACAATTTATTGGTGTTAGAATACAATTAATTTTGTATGTTTATTGGTGAATTGAAACATTTTTAATAGGAAACTAATAAAATTAATGAATAGCGCGAGAAATAACCTGGATACTAATAAAGTATTATGAATATCTTTCACAAAAGATTGAAAAGTATCAACGGAGATGCGTTTTCAGCGTATTTTCTTCACTAATGTGACTTGCTCTACATTGCAAGCAGTACGCCATAATTTTCTTAATTCTTAATGCTACGCTAATTTGACAAATTTTGTCGATATACCTTATTTCACAAATTTCCAGAAACTTGTGCGAAACAAGACGCTTCTCTGTCTATCTAACCTTCTTCGGACAACCTCCAAGCCTGTGCATCCCCTTCTTTCTATCCAAGCTTGTGCGTTTCCTTCATTTCTATCCAAGCCTGTGCGTCCCCTTCGGTTTTATCGGAGCCTGTGCGCCCCCTTCGGTTTTATCGGGGCCTGTGCGTCCCCTTTAATTCTCTCCAAGCTTGTGTGTCGCATTCATTTCTATAAGCTTTACGTAAAAACTCTAATGTAAAAATAGTGTGCTGGTATAAAAACAATATATTATTTCGTAGAAACTTGTGCAAAAGAAGATGCTTCTCTGTCGAACCTTCTCCGGACAACTTCCAAGTCTGTGTGTCCCCTCCTTTTTTATAATATCTACATAAATAGTCTATTAAAAAATTTCGGTGACTGACCTTGTTAATTGAGATAATAATTCAGTGTCCTGTACGGTGTAAAAACCCGTGATAATTCAACAATTTTGACAAGTTTCCTTATTTGATACTTGGCAGGTTATAATTGATTGACACTAGCTAGGTTACGTTTACCTCACCAGATGTACTCTCTGTCTGGCTGTCACGTGCCAACAATTTGTTACGCAATTGGCCGAAACCTTCATCGAATGAACGACGTGCCTGAGATTTCTTCACCCTTTCATGTTCCCCTCTTGTCTACACTTGACGATTACGATTCTTAATCTCAAGAACATAAAATTCGCCAAATTAGAACTTTGCATTGAAATATCTCAGCTCATAAGGCATGTAGGAACAACACGAAGACACTTTTCTGATGTAAATCAAACCCAAGCTATCCATGAAGACCATTCAAAATCTAATCGGATCAACCGTTATTGAGATTCCATAATCGAAGTGTTCTTGATAGCGGGTCATGGCGTTATAGAGCACTCTGTGTCTCGCGCTGCCCATATACGTATGTATACTTGCCGCGAGACACTACCGTGTATCTTGATGAGACCTACCTCGCGGAGTTCCTCGATAATCGATAGAATTTCGTGGTCATGAGAGTTTTTACCCGCCTGACGCGACGCTTCCAGCAAACTCAATCGATCCACCAGCTCGTTGGTATCGTCCCAGTGCACGTAATGGATCTTATTATCGTTTACCACCATGACTCGCGGTTTCGTTAGACACTTCCCTGCCCTACTGGTCGATACACGGGGTAGTAGCAGCGCAATTATATGTTTGTATATGTGTAACGTTCTCTAACGAGACGTTGCCTTTAATTACAAGAGATTCCACAAGTAGAGCGGTTTACCCGTGGAATTGTGGGATTGGTTCGGGTGGCGTGCGATAAAGAAATGAATTTCACGAAACGAGAGTCCTCCTTTTAATAATAAGTAACAAATAGTTTATTCACAAAGTTTTTGACTCTAGGTCGAAATGGAACATAAAATTAAACCAATATAACGGAACGCAAGATAATTATGTAACGACGTACTGGTCGGTATAAATGAATAATTTACGTTTCGGTTTGACGCTAAGTCGGTGTAACGGAACGTAAGATGAACGAAAATGACGCTTAGTCGTTTGAGATAGAATCTGACGCTTCGGTCGATAAAACAGAACATAAAGATTGTTTGACGCTTTCGGTATAGAATAGTTAGAACTGAGGCGTTAACAAATATAGAGGATGTAGTATAAGGGTACGATACTAAATCGCTAATTGAACATGAAGTCTCGACACGACGTCGGTATAATGTATAATACAAGAAATGACGCTTTAGTCGATTTAGAATGTTAAGTTGAGAAATTGAGAGGATTCCTTCTCTCGGAGATGTAATGGCTTCCTGTTGCCTATCAGGTGGCCGAAGCTTTCTAGGATGGAAGCCGAGGGGCTAATTAATGCGGCCTCAGATGGTAGCCAGGTAATTAGGTAACCGGCAGGGTGTCTTCAGATGAAAGATGAGGGGCTAATGAAAGCGGTCTCAGATGGGAGCCGGAATGCTAGCTAAAGCAACCCAGTTGTAGATTTCACGTGGCTCAGGGGCTAATGAAAACGGCCTTAGATGGAAGCAAGGGGCTAATGAAAGCGGTCTCGTATGCTGCCGATTCAGAGGTAGAACTGAGTCTGATGTTGGTTAATGTAAACATGGCTTGTAGAATTCACGAGACCCAGAGGCTCATGAAAGCGGCCAGGGATGGGAGCTGAGGGGCTAACTAAAGCGGCCTCAGTATGCTGCTGGTTCGGGGGAAGAACCAAGAATGCTTCTCTCTACCGGCGGGCCTATATTTATTCTCCTTGGTGGTACTTGGCTCGTGCCAATCACTCGTTGCGCAATTACGCGCACCAATCAGATTTTACATCCGGTTCGCGCCACTCGCGCACTACACTCGGTTTATTCGGCGTCCGGTTGATCGTTCGCTCTGCGTACGCGCGCTCGATCCGCTCCTCGTCCGCACTCGATTCACTTGTCGAGTGAATGGCACTGCGCATGACGTCACTAGGTTCTTTCGCACGCCATTTGTACGTGCTCTCACATGCGTGGTATGCTAACTTATTGCTAACACTGAAAGGCTTAGGTATAATATAAAGAAAATAACAATCAATGTGGTAAGAAGAAGGAAAAATTGACGGCGGTTCGTAGCGATACGATACACTTGTATCCCTTGTTGCCCAATATGGAATTTTGAGCGTTATGATCACGTCTGTGGGCATTCGTTGTCAGCAGTATACTTTTGTATTTTTGTTTATCAGCATCGGTGTATATGGCATCGTCGGGAATCCTCTTGAAAATCAGTTCGTAAAGGCAGGGCGTTCCTCCGTATCTTACAGCATCTTTGATTATATTTGGTGTCCAAAAGGGGATTCGATGCGGTCGGGACACCCTCTTTTCCAAAGGGGGGAGCAGTGTTGCGAGAACCGGGTATAGGCCTCTGCATGGTCTGCTGATGCTCGCAGCCGAAGAGAAAAGAAGGTCGGCCCCCTTCAAGAGGCCGATCAGGAGGCCCATAAGAAACCCGTTTTCTACCGAACGCCATTAGGACCGGACGTGTCGGTCTAACTGTTCCTACGTTGTAAACTTATAGCTATGGCTCTTCGTATACAAAATATAGTGGAGTTGTGTGTTCGTTCATCTATTAACCTATCCTTTGCGTCGCGGTGGCCAGCGAGGAAACACTCCGGCGTAACAATACTATCATCCTTGTCCATATTGAAAGACTTATCTCCAAGCATCGTTCCACTACCGCCAAAGTATACGCCGTACACATAGTCTATGGTCGTAACCTTATTACCACTTAGGATTGCGCTTATGTATTTTTGCCCCAGCGGACCGAAATGGTTGCGAAACGGATTTGTCCCTCGGATGTTTGGAGTTGAGGGCTAATAGACGTTGAAAGCGACACATCGGCAGTAGTTTCATAAACGTCTTCATCATCATCATTGGTTGTACACCGGGAAAAGTATTTATTGGTGTTGGAGGAACCACTGGTGTTTCCGCTTCGATTGAACTGGTGTCGAGATTACGAGTGAATTTTCCAACGGCATGAGTGGTTTCCTCTTTGTCCTACGCGGTGTGTTCCCTTTTGGTTGGATTTTTGTTTTAGGCGTTAATGTTTCATTCCCATCAACGTTTGTGCTCATCAGCGGTGATATGTCAGCTTCTGCCGCTGCGGTATTTTCCACAATATGTTTTAAGGGTTCGACAATAGGATTAAAGAATCTCTCCAACGCGATATATTCCTCCACCCTGCCAGTTTTCAAAGCCTGATGTTTCTTGCGAATGGATTCGCTGGTTTTCGCAATTTCCTTTGCTACTCTCTTGCGATCCTTAATCTCCTGACTACTGATCATTGTTGTACCGGAGACGTTGCTTTCCCACAGACGTGTTGACGATGATTGGCCATCTCACGGTACCGCAAACTCGTTAAATCCCTTTCTATAACGTCCCCTGCACATCGAGATATCCTTGTCTATTACCACGAAACCGTACTCCCGTTGCCGACAATTACGGCATAACGTGCAGAAATCCTCGTAAGACATGTCAGTGTTTACGTAATCGTTGTACACGTGCTTCAAATTGGTAACATCCTGCTTAAACAGAATCAGCAGATTCGAATTGTCGCGTATAAGATGTTTGGGAATCTTTGCGTACGTCTGGCAGAGATAGAAGCAGTCAACGTTCGAGTGGCGCCCCATTGCAAAGTATTCTCGTATCGTATCTTGCTTGTCGCGTGCCACGTCATAAAAGATAAAAATGGAGTTCGGAAGCGATTCGCTCGGTGGGATGACGTCACTGTTTTTCGAAAACGTAAAGTAGTCAATTTCATCTATTGGACCCAATAAATTCTCCAAATACTGATATTTCCGCTGTTGCAACGACTTGGAATACACGTACGCCTTCTCGAAGCGAACGTCGTGAGGACATTCTAACAGCTCACCTTGGTCTTTCCATAATTTGATGGGCCGCAAATGAGGCAGCGTATAGTATTTGGTAGCATGCCACCATGCTTGCCTCTTGTTTTCGAAAACAACATTTGCAATTTATCGTCAAAATTTGTCACGCGTATCGTCACAGATTGTTGCACGAATCGCATCCTCTCCGTGAACCGCGAAATTCATTTTGATACATCGAAGCGACGATGCACACTATTTATAGGCCCGCGTCAACGCAAAACAGCTCAGTATTCGAAATGCTTCTGGTGCTGTCGGATAATTGCGATATTCAAGTCTTAACCTCTGAGCAGCGGAAATATATAACAAAAATTATTCTACTGCGCGAGTTTGGCAAGCACATTGACGATTTGTGGGATAGACTGCCCGAGCATATAAAAGCCGATCCTGAGGTTCAACAGTATCATCGGTGTCTGGAACATTATATTCGCCTTTGGCAGCGAACGCATATCGACGGTTCAGCACCATTGATTAGGAACTGTGACGAATGTCACGGACGAGAGTAAAGGAAGGTCGCGGTTTGTTAAATCGGGCGATAAATGCCCTACCTATCGAATTACATATCCCAGGATACCAGTTTTGGGGCCCAGGAACTCATCTGGCAAAACGATTGGCTAGAGGTGATCGAAGCATCAATCCGTTGGACGCAGCGTGTCGCGAAAACGATATTGCATATTCGCGTAGCAACGACCACGTCGAAAGGCACGCGGCAGATAACGTACTCGCTGACAAAGCGCGAAAACGCATCGTTGCGCGAGACTCGACTCTGGGTGAAAGAGGCGCTGCTACAGCTGTTTGGGCAGCTATGAAGGCCAAGACGAAAATTGGAATGGGGATGAAAACAAAACCCCGCAAAAGGTCTGTAAGAAGATCATCGCAGTAGCGGATTCTTTCGGTACCAAAACGAAGTGGTATATTACCACTCCTTCCGTTGCTAGGTGTTCTCCGATCATTAGCTGGCGGAGCGGCGGAGGTTGCTAAATGTCGGATCTCCTACCTGCGACTAGTCGCTGCGACTGGTTGCAGCGATTTGACCCAGCGACTGGCCCTAGACTGAATCTCCTTGCCTGCGACCAGTAATGCCAGAATCGTGGGACGTGGAACAAATGCTTACCCTCACTATGACCTACCGTCGTATTTCACTACGGCCTACCGTCGTCCCTCAGTTTCTTCCCATCGCACTGCACACAAGCATATCCCTACTCCCGTCCGTGTGCGTTTCCTGTTGGACTGCCGAACACACGCACAGGAATAGGGATATGCTTGTGTGCAGTGCGATGGGAAGAAACTGGGGGACGGCGGTAGACCGTAGTGGGAGACGGCGGTAGGTCATAGTGGGGGTAAGCATTTGTTCCACGTCCCACGATTCTGACATCACTGCCTGCGACCAAGTTCATTGCCACATTGGGACAGAATCCCAAGAAACAAGGAAACGAGTCAGAATTCAAAAGTTGTGGGAGGATTATATATTTTTATATATTTCTTGTAAGCTACTAATATGAGCTCCTAACAAAGGTAAAAATATCATGACGCCTGCTTCTGATCTGTGTGTAAACATGTGTCTAAGTTTGTATGTATTTTTCGTGCAGAATTTTAAATCGAGTCTTTTAATTTTTGGTGATATAACAGAAAAAATTTTTTGGGACTCCAAATGAGTAGTATCGATTCTGCTAAGTAACAGCAAATAATTAGTTACATATAGTTTGTTTTCCATAAGAAACCAATTGAAAAAATGTTAGCAATCATCGACTTTTTAGTTGCCTTCCGGGAACTTCCGAGCAAATTTCTTTTTTAAACGATTTTAATCAGCTTCGATCAGATTTGTTGTATGTATGCTTGTTTGTTTGTTTGGTTCAAATCTGGAAACTCAATTTTAACCCACTTCCACCAATCCAATTGTCTTGAAACTTTATAGGCTTGTGTAGTGATGATAGCAATACAAAATTATGAAAAGAAAAACCAGAGGGTGTGAAAAAATAACCCAGTCACCAATAATTTTAACCCATAACCCCAAATTCAATCGACTTGAAATCAGCCATTCGCGTTCTTTACGAAAACGACAAATAGCCGCTGCGTTGTTCGGGTCGCTAGTCCGCATCGCGATTTCAGTTTATCGCAGTCCTGTCATGAAGCGAAATCAGTCGACAATGTATCGGTCGACGGTTTATGTATATGGCGGTCGCGTAGGAGGGAATATATGTGAACATGAACAATATGATAATTAATACAATTACTTAGCACTATAGGGTTTAAGCAAACTGTTAACCTGTATATAGCAATAAAAGATATTTGTAAAGATGTCTGAGCTGTGAAAATCCACAAACGATAAAAAATAGAAAGTAAAAAATATATATAAAAAAAATTTATTCTTAACGATTTTATTAAAAATTCACTAAAAACTAATAAATAATTCGTGCTTTTTTACTCTAAATAAAATCGTGGAGCAGGATATTTCATAACCGAATATTAAATGCAGTCTAATGCGGCATCAAGCGTCAAAATTATTTTGTTGTGAGATATCCTGCTCCACGATTTTATTTAAAGTGAAAAAACGCCATCAAAATTGTAGTACAAGAAAAGAATTTTTTTCGTTTTTAGTGCATTTTTAATAAAATCGTTTAACATAAAAGTATTATTATATATTTTATTTGTTTTATAATCAACATATTATAATACTTGTCCTTGCTACTGCGGAAAAAATATTTGCGAATATTTGGCAATACATATTCGATTAAAAGCCTGTATTCTATGTCGCACATTGGGGGACTGATTCCCAAGAAATAAGGGAAAAATGAAACATCCCATATTTCGCATTCAAAAATATCGAATTGTATTAAGGAAGTTAATAAAAGTGTTAATATACAAATGATACGAAGGTTTGGCGTTATTTAAGATACTAACGTTAATTCGTAAATAATGTCAATACAACTAAAAGAAATTGATAAATATACCGTGGGAAGTGCAGAAATATTTGTAAACCTGTATCCATGTTATCCTATGTACCAAATACTGTTCAGAAAGTGTTAATGCATACATTCCTGCGAATGTATAAAATATTTTGGCAACCCTCCACTCGGCCAATTGGGTGAAGAGACCCAAGAAGCAGCCAGAAATAAAGATTTTAAAAATTATAGAAAAAATTGTAGCTTAAAATATTCTATCCTCCCAGTGGCCCACCTTCTCTCACATCTGAGTACGTCAGCGCGTGCTTTTGTTTTAATATTCCAACGCGTGTTTATATTTGAGAGATACGGAATCGGTCTCGAATTTGTCCTGAGGACGAAGCAGGGTGGCATCACGCGCATACCTATAAAGTGCTTCCAAGTGCCACATTTTGTGTATGTGTGTGACGAGTGTCTAAAATGTCGACGGAGTTGCAGCTTTCGACTGAGTAGGGCAAAAAAGTGATAGAGGATAAGTCCTTTATGATTGTAAGAGCAAAGAGTACAAGAATTACGGAGGGAAAGAAAATGTGTAGAGAGAAGTGTCAATTAAATTAAACAGAACAGGTGAGGCATTTTTCTTCTTTCTTTATTATTTCTAATTATATTTATTTATTCTTTCATCATACATGAGGCACTTACAACCAAAGGGGAGCAATTGACATTTTTGAACCTTTCGAATTAAGAACAGAAGTGGTTAGTTAAATCGTTAAATGTTGTGAATAATGTAAGTAATCGAACAGTCCCCGGAAAGGCCTGGTGTATGACACCCTCTAGTGTCAATCGCGTTTCTCTTTTCCGAGACCCTCCTCGTCGATAGCTAAATGGCCGCTCCCATATTCCTTACATTCGACCAACCTGACCTTAAGTGTGTTCTCGGTCTTATCATCTAGAAGAAACAGAATATTAGCTCCAAATTTTGCATGAGCAGCTTAAATACCAAATGTCACAGTGGTCCACTTATCCTTTCCCCAATGGACAAACAAGTCGGGACGATAATTATTCCATGGTCATCTATACTCTTCTTCGCAACACGGCGCAGGTACATACTATGAAATTCCTGATGACCCTAATCATGTTGACCTGGCATCCCACAACATCAGAAATTAACCACACGCTCGCTGTCTGTGCATAATCCGAACTCTGTGTCGGTCACGAACGATCTCTAGTTCGTGACCTAAAGAGAGGTCGAACAGAAAAATTCCTTACGATGCCCAGCAAAGAGTCAAGCGTGGTACTTCGACTTCCCCCGTAATCCGGCCGCCCTGTGGCCTGCACAGTGGCTAACTGGAGGTGTATCAAGCTCACTCCATCTTGCTAAGCTTAAATGCTACTATAGAGGAAACTCTGAGGCGTAGCGCGTCTGTTGGACCTTGCCGTAAGCTGACACTATCTGTCTGTGCATAATACCGCGTATTATGCACAAACCAAAGTCGACTTGATTTAGAGCAACACATGCTCATCCACAACCACACCAACGTTGGACAAGTCCATGTCCATTTTTGGATTTTTAGAAATGGTCTCGGTTTCTATGTTCACTCCCAGTCACACAGACGTATGTTTGTGTGAATACCTCATTCTCATCATTGACCATCTCTCTCGACGTTGCGGCGTTGCACCGCGGCCGTCCTCCTCGAAGAGCCCACGATCTTCGGTTGCTATTCCCCACCCCCCGTCCCTCGCCGTAACCCTCTCTGTCACGAATGGTGACTCCTCGACCACTCCATTGGCTCATCACTCCCTTTTGTGCACGTAGAAAAAAAATAAACATATATACCACATACATATCAAGCTAATTACCAAACTACCACGGAAGCCGTTAAATTATTATTTACCGCCGTGTTTACCTCCGTTACAGGAAAATCGACGCGCAATTCTTTGTACCCCTCCGTCAGTTGACTAAGCTGTTGCACCCCTTTCAATGTGGTCCTGTTGCCATTCTACAGCCCCTTCGGCTGAATTAAAATAGATTTTGAGTTTGTTCCGCACCGCAAAACCCTCCGCATTTCCGTAACCTCCGGGTCTAGCTAATGGCAACATATTATTCGTGGATATGTCCATGTGGCAGTTGTTATGTTGACTGCTGTTGTCATGTTCATCACGTAACATGTTATGCAAGCAGCATGTTGCAGTGATGATATCATCGGTGGTTTCTGGCAGTACCGCTATTGCCGAATAAAATATTCGGAAGCTTTGCGATAAGAGTGCAAAAGCATTTTCCCACACTCGCCTTGCTCTGCACAAGCGGTAGTTGAAAATGTTTTTTTCAACGTCTTCCGAAGCTTGATTTTTCGGGTACGGCTTCATAAGGTTTTTTGTTAGATGGAAAGCTTCATCACCTACAATCACGTGGGGGATCGTCACGTCGGATCCTGGCAGTAGTATATCAGTGGGGAAATTAAAATTCCCGGATCGAATTTGTTGCCCCATTATAGATTTGTGAAAAATGCCACTATCGCCTTCTTTTCCATAGGAGCCAACGTCGATGACAATGAATTTATAGTTTGCATCTACTAGAGCTAATAGTACAATCGAAAAATAGTTCTTGTAATTAAAATACAATGATCCACTGTTTTAGGGGCATGATATTCGGACGTGCTTCCCATCCATTGCACTAATGCAATTTGGGAAATTTTACTTCATTAGAAAATCTTGTGTAATTTTTCGAAATTCAAAACAGTGGGTTTCGGTAAATATATTGGCACTAATTTATTGCATAATTGTTTCAGTACGTCTTTAACAATCACGCTTATATAGCCGTAAGATATTCGGAATGCAAATGATAATGATCTGAAACTTTCTCCAGTAGCGATGAACCTGCAAAAAATATATTATCTAATTATTTCAGCTGCTGATTGTAAAATAAGATGGAGGAGCATATGCGATACATTCATGAAAATGAAGAGGGTCAGTAAACACTGTACAGGGTCAGCAAAAAAGGCAAAATCTAAATAGCCGTGTTAGGCAAGCAAAGTTTTTGGATAATGTATCGTTTTAAAAGAGGAAAATATTTTTTACACACAAAATGAGTTCTAAAATATAATGAAAAATAAAAATTCATTTTATTTATTTCATTGTACACTTCTCACATTAATTAGCGGCTTACCTCTAGGAGCCCGAAAAATAGGGGCAAGTTCACATGGTCATGACTCTGGTAAAAATAGTCGTATCGATATTTTGAAAATATGGTTTGAAAGCGTGGCATCTCTACTTTTAGCTGCTTTTTCAAATTTTAGATGCATTGCTTTTCGGTAAAGTTATAGCAATATAAAGAGCACTTGGTCAATTTTAAAAAATTTAGCCAAATCGAAAAAGTCGAAGATGCGTCTTAAAGAGGAAAGTCTGATCTTTCTATTGCTTTTTTTTCAGGAACGTTCTACGATGATCTCTTCGCTGGCTAGAAGCAACTAAAGTAAAGAAAACGGTTTCTGTTTCAAAGTTGAATAACTCGGCCAAAAAAATGGCACAAGAAATTTATTTCTCCCTTTTTACACAGGAAAGTAATCGCTTTCGACCGGTGTAAATGGAATTTGTGTAAAAAAATCCATACTCCCCGTGGAACATCGCAAAGTTGAAATTTTTTTTAAAATTGACCAAGTGCTCTTTATATTGCTATAACTTTACCGAAAAGCAATGCATCTAAAATTTGAAAAAGCAGCTAAAAGTAGAGATTCCACGCTTTCAAACCATATTTTCAAAATATCGATACGACTATTTTTACCAGAGTCATGACCATGTGAACTTGCCCCTATTTTTCGGGCTCCTAGCGGTGATCATCTAATTAATGTGAGGAGTGTAGTACTCACAGTAATATGCAACAAACTGAAGAGGTTCAACAGATTAGAAATAGTACGGATAGCGACATTCCAGGAACGTCGATGGATGTCATAGAACCGCCTGCAAGTTGTGAATCTGTTATAGACACAGTCAGAGAACAATAATCATCCTTGAATAAAAAGAAGATATCCGTCCAGTTCAGTGTGAAAAAAGGCACATAAATGATACGAATACTATACTGGATGTATTGGAAAGAAGAGCTCTCGAAATAGAAAAATTAATAGGCAGTATCAACCGATCAATGGAAAAAGATTCCCACTCCATTTCGACATTTTTTAAAAGTATCGCGGTAACCGTTGATAATTAACCACTGCTTTTGAAAAATTAACTTGTCTTAATGTCAGCAGCAACTTGTCTTGTGGTGAAATCGGTTGTTTCACTCTCGCGGATGGTGCTGTTTTTATTTCGCTTCCAATGAGGTTTAAGACAAAGGCAACCTGCTCCTTATTTAAGCGAAAGAATTGTCTATATGTCGCTTCATCGTCCTGCAAATGATTCGTAACTAGAATCCTGCCGTAACCCTGTCTATTTCGAGTTGCGTACAACCTCTTCATTGCCTTTCTCTTTTTACTTCTTTCCAACAGCGCTAACAGAAGCGCCTCATCTTCTGCCTCTTCTTGCAGCAGTTGTACCACCAACGGAATAATATTGCGGTTCATTTTGAAAATTTGTCACTTTCACACTGTACAGGGAAATTGTGATATCACTATCGTTTGACAGACACTATGTAATATTGTTAACTAAGTCACTTGTTTTGGAGCGATGTTTCCACTTCGAAGCCAAAGTAACGGGTGCCGTTCTGGCAATGGTTGGGAGAAGTCCTGACCCAAGGGCAATAAACCAACGGCATTTATGACAAGCCTGTTCAAACCATTCAGGTATATCGGAACTTGGCGTATGCAGACCAGTCGATACTTGCCTGTGCATTTCACAAATGCGAATTAATCAGAAGAAATGAGACAAATATATACATTTGTATGTGTGGACACCTATTACAAGAAGAAGAGGAAAATGAGGAACTTTTGTTAGCACTTTTGGAAAGAAGTAAAAGAAATGACATAAAAAGCAAATACCAAAATCGCTATAGAGATGGCTACTGCAGGATATTAATAAAAAATCACTTAGTGGATAACCGAACAACGTATAGACAATTCTTCGGATTAAATAAAGAACAAGTTGATTTCTTTTTAAATTACATTAGTAACAATTTTAAAAAACATCATCCACGTTTTTGCTTTCTTGCACACACAATTTTTTTTTTAACGTGGGGAATCTTCATAGACACCTCGGCCTCCCGGGGTGGGAGACAGAGATAGTGTCAGATTCCTACCGACTAAAACCCCACGGTAACTATCCTCAGCGCGATTTGAAGACACGTCAGGAATACCATACCTATGGTACATTTGGAATATTGGATGCGCAATCACTTGTTGCTCGTAATGATCTAAGTTTCAGTTCGTTAATTATTGTAAATACAGCAGCCTTCGCTTCCGCAATTAACTTTGACTGAAATGTTTTGACGGTCATCGCAATACTTTAAAAAAAAAGGGAAGTGGGGTCAGAATCTTGTTCTGCTGCACTTAGCATGTTGTTCAGCAGCTTTTGCCTCTCCGCAGTGCTCTTTTCAAGTATATCCAGTATTACTTGGGAATGATTGCGGCGCCTTTTTGGTACTGAAGTGGGCTTATCCTCTGATGATCTTCTCCTTGACGGAGAAATATCGTGCTCTGACTGTGTGTCTACTATAACAGATTCACAGCTTGCAGGAGGTTCTTCTACAACATCCATCGATGTACCAGGAATGTTGCTATCCGTGCTGTTTCTATTCTGTTCAACCGTTTCAGCTTGTTGCATATTACCCTGGGTGCTGTAATAAAATAAATAAAATGAGTTTTCAAAATTTGTTGGATTTTAAAAATCACATTGTGTGTTGAAAATACCCGCCTTCTCTCGATTGGTATACTTTCCAAGAACTCCAAGCTGGCGAGCAACACCCATTTCGATTTCGGCTGTGCTGCCGACCCCGTACCCTACTTACTGGCGCGTTTATGTTTCATATAGTTGTCGCGTATGTTACGCTACCTGTACTTGCAGTCATCAGCTGAAATAATTTGATAATACATTTTTTGCAGATTCGTTGCTGCTGGAAAAACATTCAGGTCGTTATTATTTGCATTTGGAATATCATATGGATACATACAGTGGCTCACGAAAGTATTCTGATACCCTTTGAAATGGAATAACTTTTGAAGTGAAACTTTCTTACGCACGGTAGAGTGAATCTGCCTCATGCCGCTGAACGTGTAACGACACGTTGCATATCTTTTAGAAAGTTGCAGATTAAAAATTGATTTTAACGGAAAAACATGCTCTGACATTTCATAAATGATGTACACTACATAGATTCTAAAAATCAAAAAAGAATTTAAGTTTGGCCATGATTTTGAGCAAACCCGCCACTGTGTGACGCTGTATTGGTTAGATATTTAGATAAATTATAATCAAATATATGCATTTCATACTTTAGTTATCATAGGCCTATTGTCTCCTTCCTGGAATATGAATCTATGGAAAGTTCCCAATAATACAGCAAAATATTCAATAAATCATTTATACTCATTGAGAATTACCTAACAAATCTAACATATTTCTTACCCGGTGTAAGTATATGTAGATTTTGCATAAGTTTCACTTCTGTAGTGTGTAGTGTAAAATACACAGTCTTTTTTTGAGCATGTAATAACAATCAACGAAAGACCCTTTATATATTTAAGTACGTTTTAGGGTTATGAACTGAAAATTTCGTCGAAAAGCGACCATCACTATTTTCTTCGCTATTCCGAACAATTGTAAGTTTTTTTCAAAACGACGAAACAAGTCACTTGGTAACCTAATCCTTGTAGCTTCTCCAAAAAGTTCAAGTCGTTTGGCCCAACTCTAAAAAAGTTATTCTATTTCAAAGGGTATCTGATTACTTTCGTGAGCCAGTGTAAGTGTTAATGCAAGAGACGTATTGAAACAATTATGCGACAAATCTGTGCCCATATTTTTACCGTAATATAAAATTTCTGCTTTGGAAAAAATTGCAAAAATCTTTATGATGAAATGGAATATTGCAAACAGCATTGGAGCATTTGATCGGAAGCGTGGTTGAATATTGTGCCCTCAAAATTGTGTATCATTATACTTTAACCCTTTTGTTGCGAGAAGTCGCGCCACCTGCGCGAGTAGTGACGGAACCCCGGCGAAGAGAGGGGAGAAGTATGGCGAAGCGGGAGCCAGAGTGAACCACGTGCCGAAGACGCCGGGTGACAGTTTAGTACAATAAAAAGGTTTTTTTTAGTTGAGGTGTCAATTATATTTTCCCAGCCTGGATTTATAACTCCTTTCGACACGACCTTTTTCGATTTGGATTTTATTTTATTTTCTTGCAGACATCGATTGTACTTGGCTGCGGATAGGTACAGATCAAATTTGAAAGTTGTAGGACAGTTTTAAAAATTGGGACATATGTGTCCTGAAACTCATATGCATATCTCTATGCTCACTAAGATAAATAAAAACAATAATTTAAAAACCTTTTAAGCAAAACAATTGTAACATACTATGAATAGAGAGGCTACTATAAAAAATTTCAGAGAATTGTTTAATTACACGTAGTATAAATCACGAGATTTCTACCATTGCGACGCTGCAGACAGATACCATACCAAAATAAAACTTATCCATCACAAAAATTCACTAGGACATATGTGTCCCAACAGTGTCAAAAGGGTTAATTATAAGAATGGCTTTTCGATTGTATTATTAGCTCTAGTTGATGAAAAAAAATATAATTAAAGAATACTGTACCTGTTCTCTCCACAATAATTGCCACTGCCTTCCACACCTTGTTTCTCACATCGTATTTTTTATGCTCCGGGTGAGCGGCGTCATAGAGGACACGATTAGAGGCTACAGCCTCTACCAACTTGTCGTCCTCCTCACTCGAAAACACTACTTTTTTCGGCATTTCACGATGTTGTCGCCAACCACACGCAAAATCTAAGACTGTCAAACTGACACTACACAGATCTGAAGCGTACAGAAATGTTTCCTATACTGACTAACTATCCCTGTAAGTTGCAGTTTAAACATTATTTCCATCAGGGCGTGCATCTTTCTGAGGGTGGAGTCTTCTGTGAAACTCTAAATAATATTGGTCGCGAAGAAACTCCCACCTCTCGCGTAGAAGCTCCCAAAAATAAAGTAACACCGGTGTTATGGGATTTTCCCCATGTCCGATTTCCAGCCGCCCTAAACGGATTATTAGCGGGCCACGGTTTACTACAGCTTTATGACATTAGACCTTTGCCCCCCTACACGATATAAAGTAATTAGGAAACATCTGCCAAATAACTTGCAGAACAGCGGAACAATTTTTAGGATTAATCCCCAATTGCTACAAGCTAATTCCTCTACATTTGGCAGGCAATAAACCGTATTTCGCTACAATATAAAAGAATAATGATATGGTCGGAACGTTGACCGTGACAAAAATTAATTTTATGGTCCGCACAATTAACCAAAAGAAGAAGATGTTCTTATGTTAGATCAAAGAATGTTTCCCTGGCAATGGGGTAGGAAACGAAATTATTCTGCAGAAAGACCAGTACGCCTCGCCGAGAGCCACAGGAAGAAAAGGGGTGGTCCACTGACTGTGCGTGATGAGGCCTGCTTCGTCCTTCCTACAAATTCGAAAGAGATCCCTTATCACTCAAGTATAAACACGCATTGTAATATCAAAACCGAAGCACGCAATACAAAATAATAATACAAAATAATATATATATTGTAACAAATTGCATTGCATTTAAATTGCCAGATATTTTTGTACCAGCAATTTAGAGTTTTTATGTAAATCTTAATATTATAGAAATGAAGGGGACGCCCAGGACTTGGATAAAAATGAAGGGAACGCACAGGCTTGGATATAGAATTGAAGGGGACGCACAGGCTTGGATGGATAGATATGAAGGGGATGCACAGGCTTGGAGGTTCTCCGGAGAAGATTAGATAGATAGACAGAGCATCTTGTTTCGCACAAGTTTCTGGAAATTTGTCAAATCAGGTAAATCGACAAAATTTGTCAAGACATAGCATTAAGAATTATTAAGAAAATAGATTATGGTGGACTACTTGCAATGTAGAGCAAGTCACATTAGTGAAGAAAGTACGCTGAAAACACATCTCCCTTAATGCTTTTCAATCTTTTGTGAAAAACATTCGTAATACTTTAATAAAATCCACAGCAGTTGCCACGCTATTCATTAATTCATTAATTTTTTAGATTCCCATTAACAATATTTCAATTCACCAATAAACATACTAAATTAATTTTATTCCAACACCAATAAATTGTGTGTTGACAATATTGGATCTCTTTGTTCATGTTCGCTGAATTATTACCATAAGCATTTATTTAAATTTTCTGCAATAAGACTTTCTGTCATACGCTCTTACCTCCTTCGGACACATTATGTAGTCTCTACACTTGTGACGTCCCACTATTTTTCGCGCGCGGTTAATTCAAATCTCCCCCACTATTCAATCCACGACTCCGACAAAACTCTTCGACTCAAGTCTTACCCCTTTTCCCAGACCGCCGAGCACCTTGACGATGTACCTTAGCGGTCCCCATCTCCAGATGTTCGGTACGAAACCTCCTTCAACTAATCGCCCCACCAGGCACAAATCCCTCCCACCTACCAAACCTAAACAAGTCCTTCGCCCCAAAAACCCCTTAAATGGAGATCACAGCTCACTCCTTCTCTACGACCCTTCAAGTCAAAATCACAAGTACCCCTTTACCGTTAAAACATCAAAAATCCATTCGATCGGTTGAGCATCTCCTTCCACAGTCACAAAAACCCCGGAAGTCCAATTGCGACGAAATTAGGCGTAAATGACTGAAAGCCGTCTAATAATAGACACAATCCTGTAAAAAACCCGGAAGACCTACTACGACTTATTTTTCTAAATTGGTCAAGGTCCTTACCGCGCGTACCCCCGCAACGATCCTGTAAAGTATATAAATACAAGGACCTCAGAGGCCGGTTCATTACGATCAGTATTGTTCTTCGAAGAGTCAGAAAAGATCATTGTTCTTCAAAGAGTCGGAAATCATAACCCTGTTCAGGAAACTTAAGTATCATTTAAGGTGTTAAATTCAGTGCTTCAATAACCCACACGGCAGCC
Source organism: Andrena camellia (assembly GCA_029448645.1). Taxonomy (NCBI): domain Eukaryota; kingdom Metazoa; phylum Arthropoda; class Insecta; order Hymenoptera; family Andrenidae; genus Andrena; species Andrena camellia. The sequence continues at coordinate 50,136,174 of CM055677.1, read as the reverse complement.
ACTGTAAGTGCCGATTACTAATTATAATACTAAAGCATATCATCATCTTTATACTATTTCATATTACTACTGTTCCATACTTCTCTTATTGCACGCTTTACTACTAATGCTTATCGATTTATATTATTATCGTTGCTTTATATTATTATTTTACCAACTTATCGCTTTATATTGTGTTCATTGCTAATGCTTATCGATTTATATTATTGTTACTTATTGCTCTTCTAACGTATCTCATGTTCATATATATATATATATATATATATATATATATATATATATTGCTACTGTTTATCATTATATACATGTTTATGTGCCAATGCTAAACGTCTAACGCATTATTATACTAATCACGAAGTGCTTTAAAATAAATAAGGCTCTTATCTCCGACTAAAGTTTCGAGTTATTGTAAAGACCCTCCGACCGCGAAGCATCGGAAACGTAACAAGCTAGTGCAACAGCTGATTCCGGTTCGCGAACGCCGGGACTTCTTATAGAGTTTACAAGGCTTACTTTCGTATGGGTCTCGCACAAACCATACGGCTAGACGTATTTCGCGGAATTATTACGAATGGCCTTTTTATATTACTACAGCAGTAAATCCAATTAGCCAGCCATAAATACAAACCGCAAGTGGTCTAACGGGTGTCGCTCGGGTGTGTATTCGCCTAGGTAAGCCTTCCCTGGACGATTAGAGTGCAGAATTTCACATTCTCGCCTGACCTCCCATCAAACACTCAGAGTGCAGAATTACACATTCTCGCCTAACCTCCCACAACGATCAGAGTGCAGAATTACACATTCTCGCCTGACCACCCACAAACCCTCAGAGTGCAGAATTACACATTCTCGCCTGACCTCCCACAAACCCTCAGAGTGCAGAATTACACATTCTCGCCTGACCTCCCATCCAATCCTCAGAGTGCTGGATGCAAGAGTCGCGCCTGAATTTACCCCCACAGTCATCGTTCTCAAACTCTCCACCCGGGACGTGACACACTCACTATAGGAAAAGGCTACTTTATTTCTATATAAGTAAGTTCTACTACGTTAAGTTGTATATAACTAAAATGTGGCTTTTATATATATTTACAGATAACCGAAGCAGATGATGATGCAGTGTGATCTACGTCAGACTATGTACGCACAAATTTGCAGGTAGGGTTTTGCATACGCAATTATTCATTCAATGATCTTGGCAATGAGCACGTGTGATAATTTATATAATTAGTAAATGTGTCCTATTTTTCAGTTAACGATGCAGACGAGGAGAATTATTTCAACAGCTGAAAGAGAAAGTAACCCTGCTGCACGAGTAAATAAAATCCCCATAAAAAAACTTCAAAAAAGTAAAAAAATTACGCCAAGTACATGAAATCAAATAAATCACAAAAAATAGAAGATAATAATAAATCACAAAAAATAGAAGATAATAATAATTACAAAATAAAAAAAAGATGCGAAATCAAAATGAGCTGCAAGTACATAAAGGTGCTTCCCAACTGTGCTTAAGATGACACAACTACATATACACAGCTAAAATGCTGTGTTCATACATTCCATTACTCATATCGCGGACATTTTAATTAACCCATCAAAAAGAATCCCATTTAAAAACATTGTCGTAAATTAATAGCTTTACAAAATTAATGATATACAAAAATTGCGCCAATTATAACAATGGCTATTTATACAATGAGAAAAATGTATTAAATAATATTAAGCAGATATATTTTTATACAAATAAATATTTTAATACGAATAAATATTTTATTCAAAATACTCGACAACGACGACGACGAGGACGAGGACGAGGACGACGACGAGGACGACGACGAGGACGACGACGACGACGAGGACGAGTACGACGACGACGAGGACGAGGACGACGACGACGACGAGGACGACAACGACGTCGACGAGGACGACGACGACGACGAGGATGAGTACGACGACGACGAGGACGACGACGACAACGACAACGACGACGACGACAACGACGACGACGAGGACGACGACGACGACGACGACGAGGACGAGGATAACTATGAAACAACCGAGAACAACCTAATCTGGATCAGGGTGAGGCGGACGAAACTATTCGGAAAGTTCTCAAACCAAAAACCCCCACCGACAACCTCGACGTATACGCCCGAAACGTCACCGGGCCGCTGTCGCGCGAATATCTACACGTGTTATTAACCAATACCAAGAAACTGATCGACAAGATGTACGGCGTGTACCTAAGCGACGACGAAGAGTTGATGATCGGTGTTTCCGTATTCACCATCGTTGAGAGCGTCGACGTAGGCATGAAGGGTAAGCGATACTCGAGTACTCGAGGTGTTGTAACCCAGCTAGCAACCGTACGTTACAACCACCGCGCATTCCGATGCCACGCGCGAACGCCCAAAGCGCGGGCAGCAACACGCGTACATCGTCAGCATTTCGACGAAAAAACGCCGAAGAACGAGCCGAAGGCGGCGACCCATCTGGTCCCCGCCACGCCCCGAATTAGCTATAAGATCCTGTACAAGCTACGAGGAGGAGGCTGTTTGATTATGAGAACGCTCACGATATAGTTCGCGCATCGACTATCACCCAGATCGGGACAGAATAAACTTTTTCAACCCGCAACATCTTTAATCCGCAACGATCCCCTACCTTCGGTTTCTAACCGAACCCTTCCGTCCCGGCATCCTCACCCGAACCTTCGGAACCCGTTGGACGACGACCGTGAAGGACGACCCGGAGCACCCCGAGATTCTCAACCAGAATCTCGACGCCAGGCACCTTGGTACAACAGGAGTGTGTAGGGGTTTGTGGCGCGTCTAGAAATTTCGATCGGAGTATAGAGGTTAGAGATCGAAACTCTGAGACGACACACGACCGTGATCAACTGATGGTTTCACGAACAATCGAGAACAAAGAGAAAAATGTATTAAATAATATTAAGCAGATATATTTTTATACAAATAAATATTTTAATACGAATAAATATTTTATTCAAAATACTTGGCGCTGCGAAACCGAAAAAATGTTAATTGTCTTGGTATTAATAATTTACAATTACTCCCTTACAATCGATAATACATAAACATGTACATATACATATTAGAAACGCAGTCAGATTTATTCTACATAAATTTAATTCTAATATCATACGTAGCCTGTGCACATACACACATTCACGAACGCACGCACAAGAAAGAAAGAAAAAATTAATGCAATTTATATACATATTTATTCAGTTTAGCGACACCAATTCGGAGAGCAGCGCCAAGTATTTTGAATAAAATATTTATTCGTATTAAAATATTTATTTGTATAAAAATATATCTGCTTAATATTATTTAATACATACTTCTCTTTGTATAAATAGCCATTGTTATAATTGGGGCAATTTTTGTATATCATTAATTTTGTAAAACTATTAATTTACGACAATGTTTTTAAATGGGATTCTTTTTGATGGGTTAATTAAAATGTCCGCGATATGAGTAATGGGACACAGCATTTTAGCTGTGTATATGTAGTTGTGTCATCTTAAGCACAGTTGGAAAGCACCTTTATGTACTTGCAGCTCATTTTGATTTCACATCTTTTTTTTATTTTGTAATTATTATTATCTTCTATTTTTTGTGATTTATTATTATCTTCCATTTTTGTGATTTATTTGATTTCATGTACTTGGCGTAATTTTTTTACTTTCTTGAAGTTTTTTTATGGGGATAGATATACAGGGTGTAAGCGGGAAGACTGAACAGCTGAATAGCTCCTAAAGTATTGGAGATAAAAAAATAAACAAAAAATGGAATCGCATGGTTCGAGGGGGGCAATTTATTAGCGCAGACGAATTTTTTCTTCGATTATTATTTTAAAAGATACGATGGTCAAGTTCGATTTTTTAAATGGAACTATTTTTTCTGAAGAGTTCATTTGATAGTGCGTTTCAAGACAAATTCAATAAGCTATAATGTATGCACTTTATTTCCACTGGTTTTTAAGATATTGCGCTTGCAAATTTACTAATTTTCCTTGGAAGAAAACCCGCTGGAATAGCAAGGACCGGGGACGGTCTTGCTGGCGCCACGGGTGGCCTTACCTATTGAAACAGATACCTACCTGCCAAAGGTCTAAGCCAGGAATGGCAGGCCCAAAGGCTGGACAATTCTTTTCCGTCAGAAATGCTACTTGGGTAGGTGCATCTGCGGTACCGAGAAGCGCACCGTTACTTTTATTCCGCACTTGCTTCTACGCTCGGATGGCCGGTTCTTTTGGGAGGGATGCAAGTTCGATTGGTTAGAGTTAGGAGGTGTGAAACTTGTTAGACCAAATTTCAGCCATAGGGAGCTGATTGTATTAGGACCAATCGGATTTGCATCCCTCGCAAACGGCTGCTCTCTTGAGGAGAGCCTCTTCACAGCAATACCTCCTCCCCAATGCCTGCCCACCTTCTCTCGCACGGAATACGTCAACGCATGCTTCTGTTTTGATATTGGAGCTTGTGTTTATACTCGAGAGATAAGGGATCTGTGCGAATTTTTAGGGAGGACCTCGCGTCGACAGCGGGCTACCCGTTTTCTTCTTGTGTCTCTCCACGAGACGTATTGACGGTGGATTGTAGGAGCGTAGATGTCTGGATGCCAGTTATTGAATTCAGGAGACGATAGAAACACTTTATTACAAAACACACATGCATTATAATATTAAAGTGAATCGTATTCCTCTCAGGCAGGAGTACTGATAATGATCGAAATTGCGCCCTACTTCGCGCAGACCGATTACACGGAGGGTACTCGAGTCACACACTGCACATATGATACAGGGTGATTCTGGAGCTACGCCCGTCGAAGGATGCGGCCTGGTACCCCGTGACGAGTACAACCCCCCAGCAGTGCCCCACCGAATTTTATGGCCTTTTCCGGAAAAAGGTATGAATCCTGGGCCGAACGTAGCGAATTGAGGTCGAGCCCACGCAGTCGAGGGTGAAATATCCATTACAGCATATTAAGAAATTTTTTTCTTCATCGTATCGAAAGGGAAGTGACGCCAATGGATGCCTAATGTTTTTCTGATGAAAATCATACCAAATGTCATGCAAATCGGACTACTTTGACACAAGCTATTTGTACTCCTAATGTAAAAGTTGTCCTATTTACACGATATTTGGCATGATTTTCATCGGAAAACCCTAAGGAATCCATCGGCCACACGTCCATATCCATACGATAAAGAGTAAAGGATTATTTTATTGCTGAAACAGACACAGGTTAAATCTGGAGCAACGCCCGTCAAGGAGATGCGTCCTGGTACCCCGTGGCGAGGACAGCCCTTCGCAGTGCCTCACCCGATTTTATGGCTTTCGACCCAGAAAGGGGTTCGAGTGCCTATTAAGAAGTGAGCAATCTTCGACTTGCGCATTTCTTATCAGAATTCGCACCAACGACACCTATCGATTCCTCACGTTTCGCCGATGAAACTAACACCAAGAACGACGTACTTCGGACCATGATAAAGGAAATTCTATGGAAAATCGATTTGTATCATTTCAAGCTGACTTGACTTGGTTAAAAATAGTCCGATTTACACGAAATTTGGTATGATCGTCATTGGAAAAACATAACGAATCCTTTGGCGTCACATCCTTTTCGATGCGATAAAGAATGAAGAATTTCTTACTACGCTGAAAGGAATATTTCACATTTTCACCCTCGGTTGCGGGGAGTCGACCACGATTTTCCGGGGTCGGTCGAGGATTCGTACCTGTTCCAGAAACAAAATAATTCTTTATTTCTAATCGTATCGATATGGAAGTGACACCGAAGGATTCCTCATATTTTTCCGATGAAAATCATGCCAAATATCGTGTAAATAGGACAACTTTTACATAAGGAGTACAAATAGCTTGTGTCAAAGTAGTCCGATTTGCATGACATTTGGTATGATTTTCATAAAAAAAAAACATAAGGAATCCATTGGCGTCACTTCCCTTTCGATGCGATGAAGAAAAGAATTTCTTAATACGCTGTAATGGATATTTCACCCTCGACTGCGGGGGCTCGACCTCAATTCGCTACGTTCGGCCCAGGATTCATACCTTTTTCCGGAAAAGGCCATAAAATTCGTTGGGGCACTGCTGGGGGGTTGTCCTCGTCACGGGGTACCAGGCCGCATTCTTCGACGGGCGTAGCTCCAGAATCACCCTGTATCATATGTGCAGTGTGTGACTCGAGTACCCTCCGTGTAATCGGTCTGCGCGAAGTAGGGCGCAAGTTCGATCATTATCAGTACTTCTGCGTGAGAGGAATACGATTTACTTTAATATTATAATGCATGTGTGTATTGTAATAAAGTGTTTCTATCGTCTCCTGAATTCAATAACTGGCATCCAGACATCTACGCTCCTACAATCCACCGTCAATACGTCTCGTGGAGAGACACAAGAAGAAAACGGGTAGCCCGCTGTCGACGCGAGGTCCTCCCTAAAAATTCGCACAGATCCCTTATCTCCCGAGTATAAACTCGAGCTCCAATATCAAAACAGAAGCATGGGTTGACGTATTCCGTGCGACAGCAGGTGGGCATTGGGGGGAGGGGGGAGGTATTGCTGCGAAGAGGCTCTCCTCAAGAGAGCAGCCGTTTGCGAGGGATGTAAATCCGATTGTTCCTAATACAATCTGCTCTCTATGGCTGAAATTTGGTCTAACAAGTTTCACACATCCTAACTCTAACCAATCGAACTTGCATCCCTCCCAAAAGAACCGGTCATCCGAGTGTAGAAGCAAGTGCGAAATATAAGTAACGGTGCGCTTCTCGATACCGCAGATGCACCTACCCAAGTAGCATTTCTGACGGAAAAGAATTGTCCAGCCTTTGGGCCTGCCATTCCCGGCGTAGACCTTTGGCAGGTAGGTATCTGTTTCAATAGGTAAGGCCACCCGTGGCGCCAGCAAGACCGTCCCCGGTCCTTGCTATTCCAGCGGGTTTTCTTCCAAGGAAAATTAGTAAATTTGCAAGCGCAATATCTTAAAAACTAGTGGAAATAAAGTGTATACATTATAGCTTATTAAATTTGTCTTGAAACGCACTATCAAGTGACCTCTTCAAAAAAAATAGTTCCATTTAAAAAACCGAACTTGACCATCGTATCTTTTAAAATAATAATCGAAGAAAAAATTCGTCTGCGCTAATAAATTGCCCCCCTCGAACCATGCGATTCCGTTTTTTGTTTATTTTTTTATCTCCAATTCTTTAGGAGATATCCAGCTGTTCAGTCTTCCCGCGGACACCCTGTATACCATCCACCGATAGAGCAATTTACGTATTAACTCAGACTGAAGAATGCTTAAAATTATCAAAGACGGCACAACGTTCTTGACTGTCCTTTAGAGATGCTGGCAAACAGATGATGAAGAAACGTTCTTGGGACAATATGAAATTACCGGTCGAAAGCAACGAATGATTTCACGCTTCACTCTGAGTCCGCTTTTTTTCCCAACGCACAGTGGGCCGGAATCTCAAGAAATAGAGAAACTATTCAACATGTCATTTTTTGCAATCGAAATGCCGAGTCAGAGTAAGCTAATTTATTAATAAAATTTTTTATTTTCTTTCGGCAAAAATAGAAAAGTATTACCGGATCTAAAGAAATACATAAAAAGTTTAAAACACCTTCATCTGTATTACAGTGTGAATCTTTTGACCTACAATTTTTTCTAGAATTTTTAAAATCTTTATTTTTGGCTTTATCTTGGGTCTCTCCACCCAATTGGCCGATTGGAAGGTTGCCAAGATATTTTATACTTTCGCAGGAATGTATCGACACTTTGTGAACAGTATTTGGTATATAGGATAACATGGATACAGGTTTACAAATATTACTGCATGTTCGCCTTGTGGGACAAAAGTGGGCTCAGAGCGAGGCGGAAATTCCAATTATCTTTTACAGCCGGTGATTTAGAATTTTTCGAAGCGAATTTTCTCCATTCGTTTACGGTAGGCAATTGCTTGTTTTTGAAGCGTTCGTCGGGAAGCATTTGTGTTACTGATGTCGAATAGCGATAATCGACACCGTGCCATTTTTTGCAGGGGTTTCAACTTTCTTCACACTGAGTTAATCCGTTGATTGCTCTGTCACCAGGCGCTACACGGGGACTTGGGACCGGCACGTACTGTTGTCTACCACCGGCTCGCGGGACCATACGGTCATAAACCGCGACCCTGGCGAGACGCTTTGACTGATCAGCCTGCTTAGAACAAGGTCAGCGTTTGTAATGTATGCGTGTGCGTAGTGAGTGACGTAAACAACTGCGCACGCGGGTCCGCGCATATAGGCGAACAGACACAGTCGCGCCAAGTGTGAGGCCGAGACCGCATGGCCAGAAAAGACTCCTGTAACCGTTCAGTATTTCCAATATTATATTATCCGATATTATTCTTATTTACTGCAAGACCACGACTAGTCATTTAACCGGACCCCAGGTACATCACAATGGCGACGAGGATGCACGAAATAATAAAGGATTAGAGTGTGCACAAATTAGGTTAGATTTCCACCACGTGGCCGCGGCAGCAAGGTGTCGCGCAATACAGTGAACTCGCGAGTAGGAAGGTGCTCGCCCGTTTCGATCAAGTGTATTTTGAGTTGCTTTAGCAGCAAGTTGCTAAAACTAATTAATGTCGGTGTAAATCGGAAAGCGTCAATTTGATTTGCTAGGTATTAATGTCGAATAAGGGAACCTCAAGCTGGGTACAAACTCTAAACAACAAAGAGTTAATAGCTGAAATGAAAGAACGTAACGTTCAAGTTAAGGAAGGTGAGAATTTCGATACGTTACGAAAAAAATTACGAGAATTAATTAAAGAAGAGAGTGAAAATCCGAGCGCTAAAAGTACACTAGAGGAAAGTGAAATCGAAACAGTCGATACTAAGAATTCCATTGTCGGTGAACCAACGGCCGCACAAAGTGCTCCAGCACACGAAGATTGCGATATGTCTGACGGTGTAAAAGTAGAGTTCCGCCTGCATAAGGACGATTGGGAGACGTTTACGGAACAGCTAGATCAGCTATTCATAGCACGAGACATTAAGCCCGAAAAGAAGGCGGCGCAGTTATTAGTGCGTGTGGACACGGAGGCGTTCAAGCTTATCAAACAGCTAGTCGCCCCGGCTGAAATAAACGAAAAGAGTTATCATCAAATAATTGAGATCATGAACGAACACTTAAATCCAAAACCGTCCGAAGTTATGGAACGATTCAATTTTAATCAAGCCAGGCAAGATGCAATGGAAACAGTAGCGGAATTTACAGCGAGATTGAAAAAGTTAGCATTAAACTGTAATTTTAAGGAAATCGAAGTTGCACTCAGGGATCAATTCGTATGCGGCTTAAAAGATCACGAAACAAAAGTCGAATTGTTTAAGAAAAGTTCACTGACGTTTGACGAAGCCTATAAAGATGCGACGGCACGTGAATCTGCAGAGAAAAACGCAATGAGTTCTCTGAACGCTGGGAAATCTTTTGGATCGAAAAAAGAAGAGATACTTGCTATACACAATGCAAGTAAGAAACAGTGGCAGAAGCAACGCTCGAAAAATCCTCAGCGAAAAAACTATCAACAGGATAAAGATAAAATGAATTGTTACTCTTGTGGTAAGCCAAATCACACAGCAAACGTATGTAGATTCAAAGAATATACGTGTCACGGTTGTAAGAAGAAAGGTCATTTGAAGGTAGCTTGTCGAAGCAAGGGGCTCAAATGCGAACAAAAACAACAGAGCGTCCAGCTGATCCAGCGGCATAGCAGCGTGGAGGCAGCATACAACACGGTCGATTGCGGTACGTCTTGCAGCGGAAGGGCTGCAGGGAAACTACACGAAGAAGATTTTTTGTGCTTGAAAATTAATGATTCGAGTAGTGAAAATAAAGCAGAGCAAAGGGTTAAGCAAAAGTGTTCAAGTGATTGCGAAGGTAACCCGATGTACGGGTATATATTAATTAATGGTATTAAGGTCAAAATGGAAGTAGATACGGGCACTTACGCGACCGTAATTTCTAATTCATACTACGTAAACTATCTTAGGAATTGTAAAATTGAAAAAACAGAACGGAAACTGAAAACATATGACGAGAAAATTTTGTAACCGATTGGGAAATTAACGAATTTAGTTGTTAAATTTAAAAATCAGAAACGCATATTGGAATGCATTGTATTACCTAGTTCGGGCCCAGCGTTAATAGGTAGGCAATGGCTAGCGGCGTTTGTGTTAGCTACCGACACACGCGCAAAAGTTGTTCTTTCTCTTGGGGTTGTAAGGCCCAAGTGACTCCGTGGTACGCGGTGCTGATAACTATCACTCGCCAAATTAATTTTGAGTGATTATTTTAATTGACGCGATAAAGGAACTTGCTGATCCGTACGATGATCAGACAAGAGCACGATTGCTTTTCATCGATGATCTTAGTTACGAACGCTTGACTAGATCAGTGCGCTAGTCCGTACGACGACTAGAATAAGAAGGTTGTTTTCATCGAGGATCTTAATCACGAACGCTTGACTAGATCAGTGCGCTAGTCCGTACGACGACGAGAAAGAAGCTTGTTTTCATCGATGATCTTAATCACGAACGCTTGACTAGATCAGTGCGCTAGTCCGTACGACGACTAGAAAGAAGCTTGTTTTAAGAGCGCGTTGTCACGAACGTTTTTATATCGCAAGAAGTCGACTCCCGTTTTTGTATCATTCGCTCGAGAGACGATTCAATTCTGACCATCTATATTTCCAACGTCGAAAGTAGGAAAGACATCAGAATTTCAGGAGGTGCCAAAATTGCTAATTGGCTGGCTTTTCTCAAGAGGAAGAACCCTCTTTCCGCGATTTCGGTGGTGGAAGAAGAGGCCTCTCCCTCTTTGTGACGTAGCGGAGGAAAAACCAGACATCTGGCTAGCAAACCTAGCTAGGTTGTTCGGTTGGAGTGTCTCGCCAGGGTCACGGTTTATGACTGTATTGTTCCGTGAGTCAGCGGTGGACTATGGTAAGTGCCGGTCCGAGGTTACCGTAAACCACCCGCTGACAGAGCAATTTAACGGACTATCTCAGAGCGAAAGCATTAGAAATTACCAAAGGAAAGGAAAAACGGCACGATGTCGATTGCCTCTTGGTCATCTGGCAGGCAAATGGTTCCCAACGAACGTTTTGAGAATAAGCAATTGCCCACCGTAAGAGACGTTGAATTTTCGCCTCACCCTGAGTCCGCTTTTGTCTTGTAAGACGGAACAGTTTGGGTTATGGCCTTTGCAAATAGGTGATACAGATGTGAGTGTAATAAACTAACTAAATATTGAAAAGTTAACTGATGTATTGAGCGAAAAATACAGCAAATTGTTTAGCGAAACGCCCGGATTGTATAACAAGAGTGAATCTAAAATTTATCTCAAAGAGTGTGCAAGACCGATAGCGTTAAAATGTAGACATGTAGCACATGCGTTAAAACCGCTAGTTGAAAAAGAATTAGATAGACTAGTGAGTTTGGGGCACCTAATGCCAGTCGAAGTAAGTGAATGGGCAACGCCGATCGTTCCCGTGTTTAAAAGTAACGGTAAAATCCGTGTATGTGATGATTTTAAAATGACACTTAACCAGTTTATAATAATTGATAAATATCCTTTGCATACTATAGATGATATTTTTACTGTTTTGCAAGGTGGAAACTCCTTCTCAGAATTAGATTTAACGCATATGTACATGCAATTTCCAGTAGATAAGAAAAGTTCTGAATTGCTTACGATTGTGACACACAAAGGATTATTCAAATATACGAAAATACCTGAAGGTGTTTCACCTACACCTGCGGATGTGCAGAAAAAAATGGACGAATGTCTGAGAGGTATTGATGGTGCGATATCATATCTCGATAACATTTATGTTACAGGTAAAACGGATGAAGAGCATTAAAATAACCTGCATAAAGTTTGTAGTAGGCTGCAGGAATGTAGGTTGAGACTAAATAAAGGGAAATGTCACTTTATGAAAGAGAAACTAGAAATCTTAGGTTACGTTATTGATAAAGTTGGATTGCATAAAGCGAAATCTAAAGGAAACGCAATGATAAATGCTCCTCAGCCGAAAAATAGTAAAGAACTAGCATCATTTTTAGGGTTAGTTAATTTTTACGCCAGATTTTTAGAAAATAGGTCAAATAATCTGAAACCCCTTTATAACCTAGTCAACGCTAAGAAATATGAGTGGGATGAAAACTGCTCAAAAGCATTTGAATGGGTGAAAAACGAATTAATTTCGCCAAAAGTACTAGTCAATTATGACCCAAATGAGAAAGTTATTCTGTCATGCGATGCATCAGATTATGGCTTATCTGCCATCTTATCCCATAGATATCAAAACGGTGAAGAAAAGCCGATAGCATATGCTTCAAAAAAGATAGCCAAAGATGAATTGAATAGGAAAATATTAGATAAAGAGGCTATGGCTATAATATTCGGTTTTAAAAGATTTTACCAATTTATATTTGGAAAAGTTATATTAAAAACTGATAATAAAGCTTTACAATTGATATTGGGACCAAGAAAGGGCATTCCGCAAACGGCGGATAATAGATTTCAGAGATGGGCATACTATTTGTCCGGATTCAGATATGAAATAGAGCACGTAAAATCGGAGGCTAATGCAAATTGTGAGGCGCTTTCGAGGTTACCAATAGAAAATGAAACAGAGTTGATTGATACAAACTTCTCTCATGTAAATTTTTTGAGGAGGGAGTCATTTCATATAACTATAAAACATTAGCAGATGAAAGTAAAAAAGATGAACTGGTAATGAACGCTATTAGATACGTCCTAGGAAGTTTTTGGGCAAAAGATACTAGTGAAATGTCAAATGAAATGAAAATTCTATTTAATAAAAGGCTAGAATTAACGGTTGAGAAAGGTTGCCTATTTTGGGGATTACGAGCAGTCATTCCAGAGAGTATGAAAAATTTAATCTTAAGTGAACTACATGCGACACATTTAGGTATTGTAAAGATCAAAATGTTTGCTCGCTCATACGTCTGATGGCCAAATATAGATCGCGATATTGAAAGCATGACTAATAATTGTAAAATTTGTCTAATTCAAAAGAAGAGACCTCCACATACCCCGTTAACGACGTGGCCGTATCCAGACAAAGCATGGGGAAGAATTCATTGTGACTTTGCGGAATTGTTTGGTAAAATGTACTTAATTATAGTGGATGCACACTCAAAGTGGCCAGAAATAATTAATTTTAATAATAATACTAAAGCATACAGGCTTATAGAAGAGTTTAAGAAATTGTTTGCAAGGTACGGGTTTCCATTTCATTGTGTTACAGACGGGGGCCGCAATTTCAAAGTGAAGAATTTCACAGTTTTCTAGTCACATATGGTGTAAAGCATTCACTTAGTCCGCCATACCACCCAGCTACAAATGGAGCAGCGGAAAATCTTGTCCAAATCTTCAAAGATAAAATTAAGAAAATTGTAAAAGGGGGAGAGTGTGGATAACGCGGTTAACATGTTCCTTTTCGACTACAGAAGCATCGAGCATTGTACGACTCGTAGAAGTCCGGCGTACTTAATGTATAGACGCGAGCTCCGCACAAGATTCGACCTTTTACGCCCTAATGTAAACGAAACTGTAGAAACAAAACAACGGGCACAGATTGTTGCCAGGCCAGGTAAACGAAATGTTGATTTTCAAATAGGGGAAAAAATTGTATTCGATAATCATGGCGTAAGGTCAGGAAAATGAATGGAGGGTGAAATCGTTCAACAAAGTTCTCCATCAACGTTTATTGTAAAAGACGATAATGGGGTTTTGCGGAGGCGCCATGTAGATCAGATGTTAGGAAACAAGAAGGCGCATGTACAAGTTAGGCGCTTTCCCCGCCAGCATAAAACTGAAAATTAAAAAGAGGCGGGAGAGTTGTAATGTATGCGTGTGCGTAGTGAGTGACGTAAGCAACTGCGCACGCGGGTCCGCGCATATAGGCGAACAGACACAGTCGCGTCAAGTGTGAGGCCAAGACCGCATGGCCAGAAAAGACTCCTGTAACCGTTCAGTATTTCCAATATTATATTATCCGATATTATTCTTATTTACTGCAAGACCACGACTACTCATTTAAACGGACCCCAGGTACATCACAATTCTGCAGCCCGCGCGAACAGGTAAAATGGCACCAGCACCTCACGGACGCATTCCACTACAACCATGCACCGTTCCCGACATTCGGCGAGCTGCCAGCGACCGCTGGACAGCAGTAATGCCCGATCTTCGAGAATTTTGTGATGGTCTCTTTCAAATTAACGTCGCAAAAGCTAGTCAGAATTTCTCGGCCCGGGTTGAAAAATTTTGGGCCTTTTTCGTATAACTTTTGAACTATAAAAGATATCGGAGTGCAATTTGCGCCGAAAAATGAGGAAAAATTGTTCCCTCTTAATGATGGATTATTTAACATATTTTAGGTTTACTTAATTTTTCTTCTGTCAATTTTTTAACCACAATTAATTGTTGTAAAAAGCTTTTGCAAACTGTATATTTGATATTGTATTTAATGCTGTTTTTACAATTCGTGGTGTTGATAACACACACTTATACCGGCTTCCGTTAATGTCATTTTTTGGAACGATGCGCCATTATTGTGGCTTTTACACGCAAGTGGCCAAAAATCTCTCCGTGTAAAGGTATAGCGCCGCGGTCAACCACGCCGTAGCTAAAATTTTTGAAATTGAGACGGGTACGAGATCAGTCGACATTATATTCAAAGCTCATTACAGTAATCTGGGGTGCGAGTGGTAAACCGATCATAAAAGCGGATCGCGCGGCTCGATTACTTGTGCCGGGAAATTCCCAATAGCTCTTTGCGACTTAATTTGAAAGAGACCATCCTAAAATTTTCGAACCTCGGGCAATGCCCGACGCTGGACGGCATCACTGCTGTCCAGCGGTCACTGGCACCTCTCCGCTGGGCCGGTGCATGGTTGTAGTGGAATGCGTCCGTGAGGCGCTGTTCCTATGTCATAAGTTCGCGCGAGCACGAGTTGTAGGATAAAACGCTGACCCTGTATTTTGGAACAAAATGTGGTAGGTATTTTCTTCCCCCACTTCGTCAACAGGGAGAAGGTTCCTCCTCCGCCGACGAATTCACAAAGAGAGGGTCCCCTCTTCTCGAAGAACGTTGTTTCCAAAATGTTAGTTTCATAATTATATCAAAACAACAATTACTTTCATATCATTTTCTCTTCTTTATACAATAAAGTGAAAAGTATAAAATAGTTGAAAGCAGAAATCTTATAGGTACTGTACGAACTCTCGCTATTGTTATACCTTGTTATGGGGGGGTAATCTTTCATGCATTCGCATACATTTATATTCATAATACGATATCATTTGTTGAGACGAAGTAAAGAAGTTGGAACATAAGGTCATTTAATGTAGCATGGGTTTGTAAATTACATATCGAGGCCTCCAAGAAGTCAGGTACATAAACGACAAACGGTGGTTGTCTCGTTGAACCCTATTTCACCGTGCTAGGGACACAAGTCAGATTGTTCACTTGTTAGAATACCTAAATATGCGAGATGTGACAAAGATGATAACAATATAGCAAATAAAAAGTATTATCCAACATCAATACGCCTCGCGAAGGGATAGAAGGGAGGTAGTCCGCTGACTGTGCGGGATGCATGCCGCCTGCTTCGTCTTCCCGACAAATTCGAGATCAATCTCTTATCTCTCGAGTATAAACACGCAAGGCATAGGGAGGAGATTATATTATGACGAATCGGTCCTGCATTCCTTTGAAACGGCAACTTTCCACCGCTGCACCGTAATATCTCCTCCCTATGGCACACGTTCTCTCGCACCGAAAAAGGCCAGCGCGCTTTTGTTTTGATATACCAACGCGTGTTTATATTCGAGAGATAAGGCATCACGCGCAGTTAGCGGACCACCCCTTTTCTTCCTGTGGCTCTCGGCGAGGCGTACTGGTCTTTCTGCAGAATAATTTCATTCCTACCCCATTGCCAGGGAAACATTCTTTGATCTAACATAAGAACATCTTCTTCTTTTGGTAATTGTGCGGACCATAAAATTAATTTTCGTCACGGTCAACGTTCCGACCATACTTATTATTCTTTTATATTGTAGCGAAATACGGTTTATTGCCTGTCGAACGTAGAGGAATTAGCTTGTAGCAATTGGGGATTAATCCTAAAAATTGTTCCGCTGTTCTGCGAGTTACTTGGCAGATGTTTCCTAATTACTTTATATCGTATAGGGGGCCAAAGGTCTAGTGTCATAAAGTTGTAGTAAACCGTGGCCTGCTAACAATCCGTTTAGGGCATCACTCATCACGTTACATCATGGAACTTCGCGCGTGTATCGATACGAACACTGCACTTTCCATGCCATATTGATCAAATTCTTTTAGATTTATTGGAATTATTGACGTTAATTCATGACGAATTGACGTTATTTTCTTAAAGAGTAGCACCCTCGCTGTAAGCTACTTTCCGCCCATAGATTTGAGCGATGAGTATTACGAGCTTGATCTAACAACCTTTGAAAGTTATGATACGATACCCAACATTGACTCGAGCAACAATCAATTCTACTTCACCACAAACAATGACACCAACAACAACAGCGTCGACATCGGCCATAAATACATTACGATTTCCCATGGCTCCTACGAATTAGACGCCATTGCGAAGTATTTAGAGCAGCGATTACTCGATCAGTATCTTCAAAGTTTCGGCGGCACCGATGCCAACGACATCTTTAGCGGCGACAATGATGAGTATCCTATAGTGTTGCGCCACAACAACAACACCATGAAAAGCCAGCTGTACTGCTTGTTCGTTGTAGACTTACAAAACCCAATAACATTGGATTGCTACTGGGATTTTCGACGAATCGCGTAATAGAACCGGGACAGTGGCACGAATCGGAATATCCAATTAATATCATGAACGTAAATATTATTCGCATAGAATGTAGTGTGACCGCTGGCGCGCACAACAATGGGAAGCGTGTACAAAGGATACATGAATTTTCTCCGAAAGTGCTGCCAGGATATAAGATATCGGAAACGCCCGCGCAGATCATTTACCTTCCAATCACCGCACGGGTCATTCCAGCTCTTACGATACGCGTTGTGGATCAAGATGAACGGTTGCTCCATTTTCGAGGTGAAGTCACGTATGACGACGCCGTCAGACTGCACGTATGACGACGCCGACGATAACACATGTGGTGCGAACGAATGAGTTGCTTGTATTGAACGACTCCAAAAACACATGTCTTCAAACGAAATTCGTTGCGACAATAACAAAAACAGCTGTAATTACGCTAAAAAGATGAGTCTCAGTGCTGTGAACATTGCATTTTTTAAATCAATGGAATTCTCTGTGCGCAATTAAGGTAAAAAATGGCCGACATTCTAAGCATTGGAGGGAAGCCGACGTTTGATGATCGCATCGTCAAGCTTGAGACTCATACATACAACCCATATGTCAACACGACCTTTGGACACAGCCATGAGATAAGAATACCAATACAAGTGCAGGATTTATACACATTGCCGTGTGAAAGTTTCCGCTACGTGGAGGGGAAATTGACAATAAATAAGCTAAACGATGCATCAACGGTAATGTTAGGAAATAATTACATGGCGTTCATATTTGATGAGATTCGATATGAGCTGAATGGCGCGGAGATTGATCGCAACAGAAACATCGGAATAACTAGCACGCTGAAGAACTATGTATCGCTAACATCTGACGAAGACAAAAATATGGAGAATGCTGGATGGGGCTTGAAACGGCACGATGAGCTAATAGTGAAAAATCATTTCAATTTTTGTATACCGCAAAAAATTTGTTGGGATTTTGCGAGGACTACAAACGCGTGGATATTAATGCGCGACACGAATTAATTTTAATACGATCGCGCAACGATAACAATTATCTAATAGGACCGCCGACGTTCGAACCAGAAATTGAATTACGTAAGGTGCAATGGCAGATGCCTCATGTGACGCTGAACGACGTTAATACGCTATCGTTGCTACATGCTTTTGAAAGTGGACAAAACCTGAGCATTAGTTTTCACTCGTGAGATCTGTACGAGTATCCTCTCTTGCAGAGCACGACTAAGCATTCGTGGGCCGTCAAGGCAGCTGCACGGCTGGAGAAGCCGCGATACGTTATCTTTGCTCTACACCGGACCTGAAGAATCGCCTGCGGCGGCTGGGCTACGACTTATCCCCTCCACGATTACTAGTTCCCCCACTCCAGTCTCGTGCGCACGCAGGCATCCTCCCCCTCCCCGCTCCCCCCGCGCACAGAGTTCCCCCCACCACACTCCCCCGCGCGTCATCACTTCCCTCCACCCCGTGCTTCCCTCAGAGGACCAGGGTTAGCACTCTCATAGTTATACTACTATCGTAGCACTTTCCCTGCCGGTTTACTACCAATCAACAGTGTATCCCTGTGCGAGACGAGTACGCTGTGATGTGGAACGCAGTGTAGCTCTAGCTAGACACAAAAGACACTTGATCTGGACACAAAGGTGTCGTCGTGTAGACGGACCATACTAATCGAGCAGAAGCCGCTCTCTGCTCGAGGCTTGCGACTTTTACTTGCTTCACGGCAACTGAACGTTACACGTGTGACAACATTTAAACGTGATACACAAGGTATTAAAAAAAGGTGATGTCAAATTGGGGGTATGTAGTATTCATCATAGTGGTACATCCCAGTATTAACATTTGTCAATGATTTTACAATATTTTGCACCGTGTCTGGAGGTGCCCATGATCCGGTCACATCGCGCCAGCAGTACACTGGACTCAGACGTGTCGTCCCACCAACACCCATACAGCACACACTGTTTTGCAGCAATGTTGCAGGAACGTTGCTGCAATAATGCGTATACATTGCCGTGCAATGTTCCAGTGACAACGATCTTGCTGTTCCGTCTTACGGGACAAAAGCGGCCTTAGGGCGAGGCGGAAATTCAACATCTTTTACTGTGAGCAATTGCTTGTTCTCGAAGCGTTTGTTAGGAACCATTTGTCTCCCAGATGACCAAGGGGCAATCGACATCGTGCCGTTTTTGGGGTGATTTTGACTCTCTTCGCTCTGAGATAATCAGTCGATTGCTTTGTCAGTGGGTGGTATACGGTAACTACGGACCGGTACATACTGTCATCCACCGCTGAATTCCGGGACAATAATGTCATAAATTGCGACCGTGACGAGACGCTCCGACCGACCAACCTGGCTAGGTTTGCTAGCCTGATGTCTGCTTTTTCCTCCGCTACGTCACCAAGAAGGAGAGCGTTCCTCCTCTACCGTCGAAATCGCATAGGGAGGGTTTCTCCTCTTCGAGGAAAAGCTTGGCCAATCAGGAATTTTGGCGCCTCCCAAAATTCCGATAGCTTCCTATGTCTCTACCTTCGACGTCGAACAGGTGGACAAGATCAGAACTCTTCAAGTAATGGTCGTTCTCTTGCTCAAGTCGTTATACGGACTAGAGCACTTTGTCTTGTCAAGCATTCGTGACTAATTGTAAGCCACTCAGTCAAAAATACAGTAGTGTTCTCGTTTGGTCATCTGTTTAGGATCAAGATTTCTAGTTTTACCCGTTAGCGTAATCCGATTTAATTAGTAGTTAGTAGGATAATGATTTAGTTGTAATTAGGCTTAGGATTTAGTTTTAAGTGTTGCCTGTCCGGAACGAGCTGAATTTGCAATAGTTTCCAGTTTTAGTACAGAAGTGCTGAACACTAGCACTGAGCACGCGATGCGTTTTATAAAGTGCGGAACACAAGTACTGAGCACGATTACGTTTCTTCGCGTTTCACTGTTTCTCTCTCTATTTCTCTCTCTCGGTGCAATTGCTTTACTTGTTGCCAGAATGTGAGTTTGGAACCGATTGTTGAGAGCGCGATTATCGCGAAGAACCGCGGCGATCCGATAGGAGGGGGGAGAGAGAAGCACCTGAGTATTTAACGAGGCTCCAGATGAGGCCACTATGACTAAACGTCCACTTATATGTTACAAAATTCTTACATCTAATGAATAAAACTATTTA
Source organism: Andrena camellia (assembly GCA_029448645.1). NCBI lineage: Eukaryota > Metazoa > Arthropoda > Insecta > Hymenoptera > Andrenidae > Andrena > Andrena camellia. The sequence goes on along the minus strand of CM055677.1, from coordinate 50,116,033 downwards.
CAATATGTACACGAAACATCATCATATGGACCAGAAACTTCCATTTTGCGTCGTGTTAATAATATATATTAATATTAATTTGGCGAGTAACAATGTTCCCGGCATCACGCGTACTATGAAAATTAATCAGGCCTTACGACTCCGAAAGAAGCAAACGACTTTCACGCATCTGTCGGTACGAACAACTATATACCTATATATACACGACTTCACAAGTGATACACTGAGCAATACTATAACACACGCAATGTACTTCTGACGTGAGGGCGGAGGTCCGGTTGTTTGGCCATCTGCATCCGGGAGCGAATGTCAAGTACCGGGGACCGGCCCTGTCAGTGGTCTTAACCTTCCGGCGGGCGCGCTCTTTTTCATAACGGGAGCGGACGCGTCGTGTACAAAGTGCACCGTGAAAGAATAAGACTTATTGTTGTAAAATAAAGATTATGCGGTGAAAGTTTATGATATTTGAATGCTTATTGTTTGATTCCAGAATTCGAGATTAATTCCTTAGCTTATTTAGATTTAAGTAGGTATAAGGTAGACTTAGGATTTTTTGGATTAACTAGGATTAAGTAGGCGTAAGTAAGATTAAGTAGTTGTAATTTGGAGTTCAGTTTAAAAAGAGAGTCTCCAGTTGTAGTATAATGGCGGATTAATAAACTTATCACAAGATGATGGTGAAAACCCAAGAAGTGTTTGAAATGTAGTAACGAGTTCGTTTTCACGTTTCTCTGCGTCTCTCTCTCTCGCTTTGATGGAGCAGTACAATAATTACGAGTGTCACGCAGGTGACTTTTGAACCGACTAACGAGAGCGCGGTTCTCGCGAAGAACCGCGACGATCGGTTAAGAGTGGGGAGAGAGAAGCACATGAGCATCGCATGACACGCTAGATGGAGACACGGTGATTAAAATCTTACAGCTAGATAATAAAACTATTTACAGTATGTACACGAAACACTTATTAATGATTTATTTGAATAATAATTGTTACAGAGTATCGTAAAAAAATCGAAGAATGAAAGAGAAAGTTATTCATCAGATTCAAACTGACTAATTGTCGTGTACTTTGTACACGAGCGCACCGGCCGGAAGGTTAACCAATTGGTCTACTCGGGGAGCGTTATCATGGCAGTCGTATGTCTGTGTTATTCGTCCGCACCGGGGAGCGACTAGTCAGAGGTAAGACTTGTTGACTGGTCGAAACCTAGGGCCCTGCTCCTTTGATCCCTGCGCGGATGGTTGTGGAGCATGCGCATTGGAATGTGGTGCGTAGCGCGGGTGCAAGCTACGCTAAGTTGAGCGGCAGCGCTAGTCTGGTGGTCGCTCGGCGCTCCACCCTCTTGTGACACCCGTTACAAATACAAAACAAAATTTACTCGCACTAAACACGCGTAAAAAAATCACATTTACCTGCGCGCGCTCACTAATACAATAGGTACACCTCAGTTATAAGCAGACGGAAATGTATTTCCTAAACTAACCAAAATGTAGTGTAACCTCAAAATCATATTAAACTTAGTGCTAAACATTTACATTCCATAAACAATATTGTACAACTGTAGTACATAGTATAGTTTTAATACTGTTTGGGATTGACCACACTGTTGAATGTGAGGTTATGAGTCGACGGTGAATAGGTGCAGGCTTAAGCGAGAACACGTACTTGAGTAGGTAATGTCACTTTATTAAATACTGGATGAGTGTGAAATGATTGATGCGAGTGGTGAGTGATCAAATTGCGCAAACTGATAACACTTGAATTCGGCAAGTGAACGTGTCACTGAGAAAACCAAGAGAGAGTGTCAATGGCTGAACTTCCTCCCGCGCGTCGCATCGATTCCGCTGGAGATCGATGAGGCGTGCTGATTGGCGGATCGCTTGACGCTGATTGGCGGGTCGCTTGGCGCTCCGCTACACTAATTCGCAGATCGACCGGTGATCTGAGTGGTCAATCGATTCTCGATCTGCATCGCCGATACGCTGCTCGGGATGTGCTGCTTTGAGAGTGAGTGTGGCGATGAGGGGAACTAATGCATTCCCAAACAAATACCATTTATATTGAACGTCTATATGGTTTTATTGCGTTAAAGAATTTATCTGTAATCGTTTTTCATAATTAAAAGATAAATATGAATAAAATTTACTTAATAGTTTTGCAGTTATGTATAAATGTAAGAGAAATATAGGACTAACTTACCTTTGACGAAAATTATATTTGTGATCCACTTAAAGTGTAAGTCATCTTGGGTGACAATGCATTGCCACATTCCTTCATGTGTCCTATTAACTGTTAGGACATGCATAGTATTTGCAGCAACGGGCAGAGTGATACCATAATCTTTCCACACCTTATTTTGTATTTGCCAAGATACTTGAAGCTCTGAATAAACATGACCTAAGATTGTACAATGGCATATTGCGACCATACTTAGAGATTCCCTTATTTGTAAGTTCTCATTTGATGGAGTTACAGCCAAACTAATCACTTTGATGATTGAGTACGTCCCATCGATTCGGCGTAAGGTCATTGCATAAACGCCAGAATCATTCGGAAAGGCCTTAATTATTTCTAAACAGACATGAAAATAATTAGCTTCTGTTTTTGTACTTCGTTAAAGTCAACACAATAGTGTTGAATGTGCGACCAGTCACCGGGCCAATATTATAAACATACCCACGAATAGAAGTACTGTAAATTATCATTGTAAGATCATCACTCGAGATCGAGCAGAGCCTTATAACGTCAATAGCGCAAGCGATTGGCACCGTATTTCGGCTCGAGGTCGTGTTTATTATGTTTTGTCGATAGCGACAGTCGGTAGTCGGAGAAAGGGACAGCGAGTGAGTAAGTGATAGCGAATTAGTAAGAGTGAACGCCATATTTTACTCTTGTTTGATTCCAAGGGGGATCCCCCCTCCCCCCCAATTAGGGGCGATATAGATGATCATAAAAAAACAAACTGTGGCGATCTTAGAGTGAGAATTTACTGTAGTTATTTCTGAAACGATAAACTACGCCTCAACTAAACGGTACACACGTAACCAACGCTACCTTCAAATCTAATTTTCTCGAAAACAAAGCCTCAGACGAAATAAATTTATTCTATATTTTCAACTTACGACGGAACCGCCCGAAGTCGTCGTCGATGGTTTTAAAACAACTTTGCTCACATGTAGATCTCACACTGCCAATGCAGATAACACAGGGTGAGTAAAATATCTCCGTTGTTTTTAGTGATACGCGAAAATGTGTAAGGAAAAGAATATTTGGGTAAACTTGACAACAAGCTACCTCCTTACCGATTTCAATGACCTTCACATATTTTGTCAAAGTCATCATTCTAAACAACATTTTCCTTTAACGTTTTTCGCAGTCGGCTTTGGTTTACGAGATTTTCGCAAAAACTTTACTTACCGAGTTAAATATACAGGGTGTCCGCGGGAAGACTGAACAGCTGGATATCTCCTAAAGTATTGGAGATAAAAAAATAAAAAAAATATGAAATCGCATGGTTCGAGGAGGCCAAATTATTAGCGCAGACGAATTGTTTCTTCGATTATTATTTTAAAAGATACGACGGTCAAGTTCGGTTTTTTTAAATGGAACTTTTTTTGGAAGAGGTCACTTGATAATGCGTTCCAAGACAAATTCAATAAGCTATAATGTATACACTTTATTTCCACTGGTTTTACGATATTGCGCTTGCAAATTTACTAATTTTCCTTGGAAGAAAACCCGCTGGAATAGCAAGGACCGGGAACGCTCTTGCTGGCGCCACGGGTGGTCTTGCCTACTGAAACAGATACCTACCTGCCAAAGGACAACGCCGGGAATGGCAGGCCCAAAGGCTGGACAATTCTTTTCCGTCAGAAATGATACTTAGGTAGGTACATCTGCGGTATCGAGAAGCGTACCGTTACTTTTATTTCGAACTTGCTCCTACGCTCGGATGGCCGGTTCTTTTGGGAAGGATGCAAGTTCGATTGGTTAGAGTTAGGAGGTGTGAAAGTTGCTAGACCAAATTTCAGCCATAGGGGGCAGATTGTATTAGGACCAATCGGATTTGCATCCCTCGCAAACAGCTGCTCTCTTGAGGAGAGCCTCTTCACAGCAATACCTCCTCCCCAATGCCCACCTTCTCTCGTACGGAATACGTCACGCATGCTTCTGTTTTAATATTGGAGCTCGTGTTTATACTCGAGAGATAAGGGATCTGTGCGAATTTTTAGGGAGGACCTCGCGTCGATAGCGGGCTACCCGTTTTCTTCTTGTGTCTCTCCACGAGGCGCATTGACGGTGGATTGTAGTAGCGTAGATGTCTGGATGCCAGTTATTGAATTCAGGAGACGATAGAAACACTTTATTACAAAACACACATGCACTATAATATGAAAGTAAATCGTATACCTCTCGGGCAGGAGTACTGACAATGATCGAACTTGCGCCCTACTTCGCGCAGACCGATTACACGGAGGGTACTCGAGTCACACACTGCACATATGATACAGGGTGAATCTGGAGCTACGCCCGTCGAAGGATGCGGCCTGGTTCCCCGTGACGAGGACAACCCCCCAGCACTGCCTCACCGAATTTTATGGCTTTTTCCGAAAAAAGGTATGAATCCTGAGCCGAACGTAGCGAATTGAGGTCGAGCCCCCGCAGTCGAGGGTGAAATATCCATTACAGCGTATTAAGAAATTCTTTTCTTCATCGCATCGAAAGGGACGTGACGCCAATGGATTCCTTATGTTTTTCTGATGAAAATCATACCAAATGTCATGCAAATCGGACTACTTTGACACAAGCTATTTGTACTCCTTATGTAAAAGTTGTCCGATTTACTCTACATTTGGCATGATTTTCATCAGAAAAACATAAGGAATCCATTGGCGTCACGTCCCTTTCGATACGATGAAGAAAAGAATTTCTTAATACGCTGCAATGGATATTTCACCCTCGACTGCGGGGGCTCGACCTCAATTCGCTACGTTCGGCTCAGGATTCATACCTTTTTCCGGAAAAAGCCATAAAATTCGGTGAGGCACTGCTGGGGGTTGTAGCTCCAGAATCACCCTGTATCATATGTGCAGTGCGTGACTCGAGTACGCTCCGTGTAATCGGTCTGCGCGAAGAAGGGCGCAAGTTCGATCATTATCAGTACTCCTGCCCGAGAGGAATACGATTTACTTTAATATTATAGTGCATGTGTGTTTTGTAATAAAGTGTTTCTATCGTCTCCTGAATTCAATAACTGGCATCCAGACATCTACGCTCCTACAATCCACCGTCAATACGTCTCGTGGAGAGACACAAGAAGAAAACGGGTAGCCCGCTGTCGACGCGAGGTCCTCCCTAAAAATTCGCACAGATCCCTTATCTCTCGAGTATAAACACGAGCTCCACTATCAAAACAGAAGCATGTGTTGACGTATTCCGTGCGACAGCAGGTGGGCTTTGGGGGGGGGGGGGAGGTATTGCTGTGAAGAGGCTCTCCTCAAGAGAGCAGCCGTTTGCGAGGGATGCAAATCCGATTGGTCCTAATACAATCTGCCCCCTATGGCTGAAATTTGGTCTAGCAACTTTCACACCTCCTAACTCTAACCAATCGAACTTGCATCCCTCCCAAAAGAACCGGCCATCCGAGCGTAGGAGCAAGTGCGAAATAAAAGTAACGGTGCGCTTCTCGATACCGCAGATGTACCTACCTAAGTATCATTTCTGACGGAAAAGAATTGTCCAGCCTTTGGGCCTGCCATTCCCGGCGTAGACCTTTGCCAGGTAGGTATCTGTTTCAATAGGCAAGGCCACCCGTGGCGCCAGCAAGACCGTTCCCGGTCCTTGCTATTCCAGCGGGTTTTCTTCCAAGGAAAATCAGTAAATTTGCAAGCGCAATATCTTAAAAACAAGTGGAAATAAAGTGTATACATTATAGCTTATTGAATTTGTCTTGTAACGCACTATCAAGTGACCTCTTGAAAAAAAATAGTTCCATTTCCAAAACCGAACTTGACCATCGTATCTTTTAAAATAATAATCGAAGAAACAATTCGTCTACGCTAATAAATTGGCCCCCTCGAACCATGCGATTCCATGTTTTTTTAATTTTTATATCTTCAATACTTGAGGAGATATCCAGATGTTCAGTCTTCCCGCGGACACCCTGTATACTCACATCGGTTAGCTACCATGCATTACGCGCCCGCGAGCCCCCCCCCCCCTCCTCCCGCCAAACCCTAACCCCACCAATACTAATACCATCGGCTGTGAAACATATTTCTATATATTATCCCGAAAAATTTTCATATGTTTTTGACAACATATGACAGGGTCATTGAAATAAGTGATGAGGTAGCTATCAATATATTATGCCGAAAGTTTTTCATTAATATCTCCGAAACTAAGGCTGACCGCCAAAAAGTTTGAAGAATAATGTTGTTCAGAATGACGACCTTGACAACATATGTGAAGGTCATCGAAATCGGTGAGGATGTAGCTTTTCGACAAGTTTACCACTATTTATTTGAGAGGGGCAATTGTATGGTCGGATGCAATAAGGGGACTAGCGCTCGAAAATGGGAAAAATTATTGTCCAAACGCTAAGAAAAATTGGAAAATTAAATGTTGTTAAACAGTATGTAAAAAATATAGTATTGTAAAGCATGCCACGACACACATTTTTTCTATTTACAGTTTCTTTATCCAATTATTACTATTCGAGCGAAAAATTATCAACAAAAAAATTTTCACCGTCCAAAGTCATTATTTCTTTAAACATAAATTGCGATAACATGCGTAAATATTAACGGATGGTTATGAGACTTAAAACATAACGTCAGAAAACTCTAGCGAAGCCGTAAAATGTATGCACAAAACCCTTATGCTAAAAAATGTGATAATATTTAATTAAAAAGTAATACTGGATATAACCCATGTTTTTCAACGATCGCCGTTAAAAAGTATCGAGGCAATTTTGAGGTACATATAACTTGCAGCGACAAAGTTTTTCCCTAATATACAAGGAAGATTTTCACCAATTTTCAAATTGATTAATAAATAATTGTAGAAGATATGACGATATATATATGAAGCTAGACCGGAAGTTATCGATGGTAACGAATGCGCACAGGCAACAACAGCGCCATCGATCGGGATATGCGTCTATCCGCGGATCGTACCAGTTTTCCTTTGTCGGCCACGGCCATGTAAGACGTACTTTAACAACATCACATCTTACTACCTGTAAAGAGCTAAATTCTGTAGATAAATGTTTACCTTATCTTTTAATACTAAAGTCAGTGAGAACTCAATAATCTTCCCTCCAACAATACAATTCTCGCGCGGCGCCAACTGTCAACGCGAGTGCTAAAACTACTAAATAGCGCATTATACGCGGCTGTTGATTGCTGGTAGCGCGCGAGATTTATATATATCGTCATATCTTCTACAATTATTTATTAATCAGTGTGAAAATTGGTGAAAATCTTCCTTGTATACTAAGGAAAAACTTTGTCGCTGCAAGTTATATGTACCTCAAAATTGCCTCGATACTTTTTAACGGCGATCGTTGAAAAACATGGGTTATATCCAGTATTACTTTTTAATTAAATATTATTACATTTTTTAACATAAGTGTTTGTGCATACATTTTAAGGTTTCGCTAGAGTTTTCTGAAGTTATGTTTTAAGCCTCATAACCATCCGTTAATATTTACTCATGTTATCGCAATTTATGTTTAAAGAAATATTGACTTTGGACGATGAAAAGTTTTTGGTTTATAATTTTTTGCTCGAATAGTAATGGTTGGGTAAACAAACTGTAAATAGAAAAATGTGTGCCGTGGCGAGCTTTACAACACTATATTTTTTAAAATACAGTTTAACAACATTTAATTTCCCAAACTTTTTTAGAGTTTGGACAATAATTTTTCCCATTTTCGAGCGCTAGTCCCCTTATTGCATTCGACCCTTCAATTATAGTGATAAAGAACATTTTTTCCTCAATGTTATATTTTCCGAAATTGTATGGCATATTTTCATTAGTGCAACGGTATACTCAGTAAAAAGACATTCAACCATATATAATTTAATGACTTTCAAGTAACCTTCGGAGGAGTTATTCTTAAAAAAGTATAATTTAACGTAGGCAGGAAATGCAATGTTTATTTATTTTATGTTATGAAATGTACAAAAATAGACTGTTAAAGAATATGTTCAGAATAGTGGCCCGTCACTATTTAAACATTTTTGTAATCAGTTTCATAAAAAATATTGCACATTAGTTAATATCTCGGGGGTGATATTCCTACATTTTGTCATAATACGTTGACGCATATCGTCAGCAATTGTTGGTACATTGGCGTACACTTTATTTTTTAATGTTTCCCAGAAAAATAAATCGAGTGAAATCAAATCAGGTGAACGTGCTGGCCACTGAACAGTTCAACCACGTCCAATTCAGCGGGCGAAAAAACTTCTGTCCAATTCTTATCTTGATTTATTTGTCCCAAGTCAACATAATAATTGAACCTTTGAAGCGAACATTTTTTCTTTAGATATTTTATTGTATCAATAAAAAGAACGAATATATTTTAGGTTTAAGTGTTAGGAGACTGTACCCAGTCGGCTGCGTCCGTTTTGCAGATTTTGCTCAACGTCTGAGTACAAATGTTTGTGACAGAAAGACTACAGATTTGATACAGGATTTGTTATATTCGATGATGAAAGCAGACTGACAGCAGAAAACCAACAGATTGTGCTGCTTTACCCTGCGAGCAAATTGGCGGCAGGGTCTGCTGATACAATTTAATGGCAGTAATCGATTTGATTTTGTGCAACGCGATTTGGGGGCAGCTGGCAGCAGAATTCAAGCAGATCCTGCTGACATAGTCTGCGAGCAGTTTGGCAGCAGACACTGCGGAGAATCTGCTGATACAATTTAATGGCAGAACTTCCGACTTATTTTTTCATGTAGCATTACCACCCGATATAGCACACAGACGTCTTAAAGACGTCGTAATAAGGTTGTTAGACGTTCAGACCAAAAACAGACGTAAAATCGATCACGTCTGGAAGACATCATGTACTATCTGGGACACTTGCGCTTGCGTGGGCGCTGCAAACGAATATAATATTAGTATAAGATTTATATTAAAATTAAGATGACACTGAAAAGTACTGATTGGTGTATCTATATATAAACGTTTAAAAAAACGGGCGTTGCAAAGTACCGATTGGTTCATTTGAAACGTTTCACAGTGGTCTGTCTCTCGGTGGTTTAACGAATATTTGCAACTCTACATAATTTTTGTACATAATTAAAATAATTCTATCTTCAAAAATGGTGATGCTAGAGCCAAAATGTGTAACTTATTCTACATAAAGTGGTTATAAAAAAAATTTCTTTACAAAACACAATTCATGCATATTCGTTTTCCACATTCCAAGAAACACCAGAAAATGAATTGTAGTTTACCCTTCGAAGCTGAGAGATGAGAGTTTTACGGGTGGTAATACATTGTCGATGGTGTTTTTCAAACAAATAATAAGCGGTTCCATAACTGATGATTTATGTACGACTTGCGACTTTTTCCCCGCTAGATCTAGATTGTTAATGGACACTGTATATCGCAAGATATTTCCCGTAATATTGAATTAAGTGAGCACTGAGAAAGCTCTGTTTGTTTTCTTAATTCTTCTGTGCACCCGTAAAATAAGATACGCATCTCCTAATATACAGAGGAGTCCACGGATGAACAATTTTAATTTTGGCGGTATAATGGTAATCTCGGATAGGCTGCGCCATGTTGCCGAAAATCGTGATTGGTCAGGATTACCGCCAGTCCGCGTGTGTTGATCACTCCGAGCAATTCCGAGGAACTCCGAGTGCTCCGAGCTCCGAGTTAACTGTTGCAACGGAAAGTTCCAGACAGTTCTAGATTACAGAAATACAGAACGAGGAATTCAGTGAAGACAGTGATCCAGAAGCTTACGAGGAATTCTTGGGAATCCTATCATCTTTTAAACAGGCAGAAGACGTAAGTAATTTTGAATAATCACCATTTCAAATTATCCACATCGCGGAAATGGGTGCGTAGAGTATCGGCTGGATAACAAAGTAGAGTTATGTTCAAAATCAGGAACAACATGAGCTCGCAAAACTGTTCTTCATGTGGCACCGTTCGTACAGAACTGGATAGTACTTGTAACGTACAAGATACTCTGAGCTCATCTGCAGGTTGTATTTAGAAATAGATGTTGAATTTAATAGATGTTGCTTTCAGTACTAGGCACGATGTAATATCACAGGACGATCGCTCTTCTACTTCCCCTTCATTTGTTTCTGAGACCGACGTACGACGATACATCGCTTTCATTGTCCCTTAGCAGTTTCCCTGAATCAACTTTTCGTGAACAGTTAGCGTCTTGTTTCGCATATAACACCTTGACGCAAACTCAAGGAAATAATGTAGTACTTCTTCTTCGAACACATCTCTGCTTTCCTAACTTGCCAAAGGATGTTAGAACGATTCTCAATATGCCACATAAGCGTGTTATTACATTCAGCGAAGAACCAGGCAGGGTTCGTAGCGATTAAATGCAATGAATGGAGGGGGAAACATCTACAGGAGTGGTGGTTATGTGTGCGTGACCGACGCAGCGCAGTTCATGCACACATAACAACCGCTCCTGTAGGTGTTTCCCCCTCCATTCACTGCAATTAATCGCTACGAACCCTGGAACCAGTGGAATATGTTCACTTTGGTCTTGAAGCAGAACTTGTTAAAACTCGTTGGAATGATTCATCCGTATCTACTGTTACACAGATACAGTTGAATTTCTCAACAGATGGGTGTCATGATAGTGTGACTCCTTTATTCACTTGGTGGGAGCTGTGAGGAAGGATGATCATCGTTGTTTAATACTCGCTTGACCATACCCATTTATGATACCAAGCACTTTTCATCTTGTGACGCATAATCACTGTCACTGTTGCAGTATGTCGCGTTGATGGTAATGTACTGTGCGTTCATTTCTTTTTCAGATGCTGTGCGTCGTAACTAAACAATAATTATTACATTTTAAAGAAAATCATGGGACCGGATATTTCATAAAAAGATACGATTCAATTTCTACAGAACGAAGCCTCCAATTGAGCGATGAATGCATTTAAAATTCTTACTCACGAACCTCGCATCTCGCTCATCGATCCCACATACCAGAGAGCATGCGAGCTGATCCTGCAGTTCGCGAACGGCTCGTCATGCGGTTCGGCGAGCGGCTCGCTCGTGTATGGGAGCCTTAAGGTCGTCGCCCACTAGGCTGTACCGCCGTGAAGCGAAGCGCGGCGACAACGCATCGCTCATATGACAGAACAGCAGCGACCACGAATCGCCTATGTGACAGAACAGCGCCGACGAAAATTTCGCTTTTATCGCCGCGCTTCGCTTCGGCGAAATGGGCGACGGCTTTTAAGGGGGTAGACACGGGTAATGCAGCGCGCTGTATACCGACACAATCAGGACGAAAAACATGGGTTTGCTTATATGAGCAGATTTTGGGCTGGTTAGGACACATTCGAAAGAAGAAGGTTCAATGCGGAGCGCTCTGCTCATGGTTCAACGAGATTGTGTTGATATCTAATAATATAAGTGTCCAAAGTAGAGCAAAAGTCGACAAAATATATCCGCAGAATCCAAGTATTTTCAGGTCACTAAAACAGTTTTGTGACTCAAACGGTGAGCAGAGCTCTCCGCATCGAACCTTCCTCTTTCGAATGAGTCGAAAAATGAAAAATGAAAAATCGTGACTGCATTCCCAAATACGAATTCCGCCATATTGGCGATAATACGGAGCAAGTCACGTGACAAATTTAGTTCAGATAGTGGACACGAGATGGCGCCTACTCGGGAAGACTGCCAACGTGGAATCATAGCAAATCTGAAGCGTTAGCTGGATACATGTCACTCACAGTAAAAGCGTGATGCAGTCAATGTATGCATTTTCGTACGATTGTAGGTTAGGTTATATGCATTTTAGGCATACATTGACTAGGAATTTCTGGGAACTGTGGACATGCATTAAATTAACGCTTTATTATAACACAACACTTGAAATCGCTGTCGAATTTATGTTATAATTATATGGCCACATTATTTAAAGATAAAAAGAGAGATTTCAGAGAGAAGAAAAGTCTCTATATCGGTCAACAGTTGACTCCCTGATTTTGTTTGTAATTCTTTACGGTCTTATGCAGGGATGGGCATTATTTAAATAAAAGAATATACTTCCGAATATTCGAACGAGGTTTCGGGAAGGGTGTGCGTGCCCTAAATCTAAACTTCTATTTAGCTTCGGGTAGTTATAAGTTTTCTTTGTTTATTCGAAGGCTTTTCATCTTGGACTTCGAATAATATTTCATCTTGCATTGTATCTTTATCCTAAGGACATATTCAGATATATTGGCCGGTCGATTCGTTTCCGCGAACAGCGATCGAGGAGAAATGAGCCACCACCATTTGACGATCGTGGATATGTCAGTTGGAGTTCCGTGGCCGCCGAAGTGTATAGTGGGGTAACGAGAACGCTGCTCAACTCCGTCTGAACGTAGCCGTGTCGGTGTTATTTATTCTTATTGTTAGCGTAGCAGTTGTGTGCGTTACGAAGCTATGCGTAGCCAAATACGAGATGAAGCTATCGAAAAAGAATCAATGTTCTAACCAATAAAATTCCTGAATTTATTCGGAGCTAACGCACATCTATTTTGATGTATGTATTTCTACGCTAAAAACGCGATTTGGCCTACACGTGAAGAGCTTAGAGCTATCCCCTTCACTGCTGGCTCACTCTTGTCAGTTAGAAGCTCGAATAACCGACGAGAACTTTTGTGGCCCGAGTCGCGCGAGATCGCCGTTCCTCGGCGATGTGTCATCGTATCAATATGAAAGTGACACAAATGGATTCCTGGCATTCTCCCCATTAAATTGATAGAAAATAATTTAAATCGGACTATTTTTAACGCAACGGGCTTTGAATTCAGCAAACAAATTTTCAACATAATTTCCTTAATTGTGGTCCGAATAATATCATTCCTGGGGCCAATTTGATGAAGAAAACACGAGGAATCGATTGACGTCACTTTCGACAAGATCTGATTAGAAATGCAGAACTGCAGATTTGTCACTGCTTAGTGCGCAATATTGTATGGCCCCGCTGGTTTCGAGCGTCGAAACCCAAGAAACTCAATGAGTCGCATAATTGCCAGCGTGAAGGACAAGAGGGGACACTTGTTTGCTTCTTGTTGAGCTTCTTGATATGGCGAAGGAAAGTCAGCCTTCTATAGAACTCAAATCAAGAAAGACTTTGCTGAAAAACTTTATATTCACGTCAAATAAATACTTGTTTGGGAATTGCTGATCCCTGAGTTTAATGCATTTACGTATTGAAATGTTGCTCCAAGTCATCGGGAAATTGCATTGCTTCTTCTCGTACATACATATATCTGTTCGCGAGTAAGTGTCACGAATGACGCGACTTTGGTTTCCCAAATAAATTCACATTTATCAGGGCCCTCGCCCGAACCGCTTGACAAGGAGACTGAACGACGTAAACCGAGTGCGAGTGAAATAACGCACCAGTGAGTGACCCTCGGTCGACGGCGACGTCGAGTCATCCAGTGAATATGAAAATGTTCATATGTATTTCTCATTATACCTTGACAAGAGTGTTACTACCGATGGATTGGTGAGTTTCTTTCAACGAAATAAATCGAGACGCGAAGCAATTCGGTCTATTTTTTCTTATGAATACATGAGTAGGACATACACTACGTTCACTAACAATGGTCCGAATTGCTCCATGTTTGGCATAATTTTCATCGAAAAACCCTAAAAACTCCCTTGGTAATATTTTCATCAACAGTTATCAAAAACATGAACATTTTATCTGGCCCGTCAGTTTTCTTGCTCTCGGCTATCAACGGGTGATCTACTGATTGTAAGTCTATACCTCTAAGGATGACATAGCGAGGAAAAAGCCAGACATCCGGCTAGCAAACCTATCCAGATTGCTCGGTCGGATCGTCTCACCAGGTTTACGGTTTATGACCGCATTGTTCCACGAGTCAGCGGCATGTGTCGATTCGAGGTTACCACTTACCACCCGCTGACAGAGCAATTCTGCGGTTTATCCCATAATCGAAATTCCCAAAGAAAACGGTACGATGTCGATTGCCTCTTGGTCACCTGGCAGACAAGTAATTGCCCGCCGTATTAGTACGAAAGGACATTATAAATGTGTCGTTACAGGCATTAGTAGGAAAGGTAGCATGATCCGTTGGTGCGGTAGCGCTACGTAGAACGTCTACGAAGGCGGTATATTTACTGCTTACGGAATATATATTTTCGGTCAACCAGGTGAACATATGATCGATGCAATGTTCATACGCGAATAGTTTACGCATCGTGACTTCCGTCACGTATAAGGTAACGCGATTATCGGTGATTTGGACGAGTTGATCATTATGCAAGCGCGTGAATTCGATTCGCAAATGATCAATTACGATGTGGGTTTGGGGCGACGTTTTGTTATCGCGTAATCTTTGAAGTATGTCAGCCCCATTTTGCAGCAGGAGCTTCCATGTTGACATTGAAAAGCACAATTCGCCGCCTTTATTGTCGACTATGGTGATCTCAACACGGCACGAACCCATGCCAATGCGAATTCTAATGGTTAGCCTTTTATAGGCTGTCGAGGTTAAAGGGTAATCGCGCCCCAGGATCCGTACGTTTAATGGTTTTGGCGTTTTCGATGTTTTTTGGCGTTGCGGATTCATAACTGTAAGAAACGTGTACACGGAATTAATGATTTGTCCGTTTACAGTGAAAAAAGTAAGTGAACGAAGTAAGTGAAAAGTGTATAGTAATATTTACGTACCTCGTATCGGATTGTTGGTGTTGTTTATTGGGGAAACCACCATCGTTGTCGGATGCACATGATCAATCGTTGAAGCTGCGTTTGTACATTTTGATACGCACTCTACGATTATACCGATCGACGGAGAAATTGACGCGAACGATACTTGTTAGCACTCGAGCGTAGGTGACGTTATGAAGTCCGCAAGACTGACCAACGTCGCTTTTATACAGATTCATGTACACGTACACACCAATATGCAAGAGTGTATTGTATCAATGATGGTGATGATCATGGTTGTGTTATGGCACGAACATTAATATGAAATGTGAATAGCGCGCGATAAATTCAAATGGTATGCGCTGCAGATTTAAATAGCGTACGCGCCAAATTTAAGGAGCACACGTGTCGCAGAAGAGTCGGGGACGATTCGCGGTGCGAACCATAAAAGTGCAAACCATAAAAGTACGCTATAAGCTGGAATAATTAATATCGAATCATCGAAGAAGAAACTGTGATACGGACACCACCACCACACGTACTCCACGACTACCCCTACCCTGCGACGCGTAGGGCTAGAGAACCGAAATACATATAATGACGTCGACAACCGCCGCACGGGTCAGTGCAGTTATCACCAGCCTTTTTTCCTATAAACTATGGACGCGTTTGAAGTATATTTATCCGAAGCGGGGCAAGGTGTGAATGCATTTGACATGCAGCGATGTATCGTAAGTGTAGTTTTGTGTAAATTGAATTGGCGCGTTCATTCAATTGGATAGCCTTCCAACAAAGTTATACGTTTGTTTCAGAAATCGTTCGATAATCTGGTTAGGGCGTGTCGCGTGGAGCGGGGGGATTGCATTCGATATCTCGTAAGTGACGTTTCGAAAAAATTATCTTGGTGCGCGTACACCATTTAACAGTGTTTTAATAGAATCGCGTGTTTGTTACAGCACAAACGAGAGATCTAAATGTGGCAATGGAGCGTCGAATATCTTGAGACGGTCGGGCGCCTCGTAAGTGATGTATCGGAAAAATTATTCTGATGCGCGTACACTAATCGACGATGATTTAATCGTTTCACACGTTTGTTTCATTCAGCGTCGAGCTGACATGGAGGCCCATGCGCGTGATCGTGATCGTGAAATCATAATTCAGTTACTCGTAAGTGATGTTTTGTGTATATCGTATTGGTGCGCGTACAGTATTCGACGATGTTTTAATCAAGTCATGGGTTTGTTTCAGCATCGCCAATACCCGACGAGGAGGGACAGACGTATCTGCAGCGAGTTGAGGGAAGAAATTCAGTTAGCCCGACGTATGTGGCGGGAGGATACGCTAGAAGTTGAATTTTTGGCGTTCGAAGGAGAGTTTCGGGGGCTGAGGCGATTATTCGAAGAGTGAGTATAAGTGAATTTTAATTGTTTGGTGTTTCGCGTGCTAATGCCAACGTTTTATATAATAATAATAATAATTTGGTGTTTTCTCTGTGTGTTGCAGGACGTAACATCGCGTCGAATTTTTTTCTTTTTTAAAATAATTTTTAAACATTATAAAGATTCAACAATTTTTTTAAATAAATATATATATATTTTTTATTCAAAACGGCGTGTGATTATTAATATACATCCATGCATGCATACTTAAGGGGGTAGGTCACCCTCGATGGCTCTAAAACAGGCCTTTTTTCAAACGCAAATTGTAAAGTGATAAATAAAAATAGAGGCAACATTTTTTCCCTAATTTTAATCGTTATTCTATGAGCTTTAACACAAGGAAAGAAAAGTCCAAATATCTCTATGTACGTAAAAGTTGTGAGTAAAAACGTAAAGGCGTGTACGCGGTGCACCGTTTGATGGTGTACATAAAATCTTGAAAACCGCTCCAATGACTTGGATGAAAATTTAATGAGACATGCAGAAAACCATTCCCTAAGATGTGTCGGGAGCAGATTTTCAAAAAAAAATAATACAATTTTTATGTTGAAAAATGCAATTTTATCGATTTCTTGTATGAAATATATTGTTTATCTTTTTTTTAAGAATTTATCTCGAAATTCTGCTCCCGACACATCTTAGGGAATGGTTTTCTACATGTCTCATTAAATTTTCATCCACATCATTGGAGGGGTTTTCGAGATTTTATGTACACCACCAAACGGTGCACCGCGTACATGCCTTTACGTTTTTACTCACAGCTTTTATGTACATAGAGATATTTAGACTTTTCTTTTCTTGTGTTAAAGTTCATAGAATAACGATTAAAACTAGGGAAAAAATGTTGCCTCTATTGTTATTTATTACTTTACAATTTGTGTTTGAAAAAAGGCCTGTTTTAGGGCTATCGAGGGTGACCTACCCCCTTAAATTATAAAAAAAAAGTATTTGCCTAAAATGACGTTCATACGGGAGGGGTATTCTTGCTCGCGGGTGATGAATCAGTCATCATCGTCGTCGTTGCGCTCACTGCCACTGCCGCCGCCGTTGTACTCATCTTCACCGTTGTGCTCGTCGTCGTCGCTATGGTTCTCATCGCTATAGAAACAAAAAATAATTCATACATATTCGATTCTTTACATACGACGCGTAAAGTAGATGCAATGCGTGTATAGGACTTATATTAGGCGACGCTGCGTATATAATTCCATATCTTATGGACGTTCTCTAGCGCGCGAACGCCATCGTTGTCGTGAAACGCGCATCGTGGAGCATTCGTTGAAGACATAGACTTCAGGTTAGGAACGTCGGTATCATCGTAGTCGTCCACGGTGTTAGGCGTGATCCCGCAATAATCATCGTCAACGTCGTAGCCGCCGTCGTCCTCAACGGTTCGAGCGTTGTTGATCCTTTTTCCCTTCAGCTTGTACAGATCACAGATATCCTCGACGATTATGTCTGGTAGTAGCGACAGCATCCAGGTTTTCTTTTCCACACCTTTCACGATGGCGAAGTCGATGTTCGCGAGTGCGCTGGCGAGCAGTCCCGGAAGTTTCCAGTATGGAACGCAGCCATCCGACCAGTGGAGCCCGTGATCATGCTTCGCGAGCCAGGACGCTTGACATTTCTCGAACGAATTCAGGTGATTCCAGAAGTATGGCGATTCGAAGATCCAGTGGCTGATCGTCGGCGTTTCATCGTTATTGCTACTACTGCTGCCGTTGCTGCTGTCGTTGTTGCTGTTTGTGAGAATCGCAATCTCTTTCACGACGAAGTCGTGAACCTTGCATGTCGACAACGGCGAACATCGTTACTCGTATAAGTAGTAGTAACGTCGGTAGCGAAACAGTAACTGAAGACTTTGACATCGACATCATCGTTTTAAATCAGTAGTAGTATTCGCAGTAGTAGTAGTAGTAATCGTTCACGTACGCACACTATATTAGTTTGCGTACCACGTTGGTTAAAGTGTTGTATTCGATTATGTGTTCCTGTATCATGAAACAGTACGCGGTAGTATTAGCGGGAACATTTTCTTTGCATTAAAACTCTATTCGCACGTCCACCGTAGCGCTCTTCAACGACTCGTTTTGCCTAGAACAATCTATGACCGCAGTAGTATGTCTAGGAGAGTTCTAACTCAGGTCCTCTGAGGGGAGCGTGGGGGGCGGGTGGAAGTGAGGGCGCGCGGGGGAGTGCGGTGGGGGGAACTTTAGGCGCGGGGACAGCGGAGAGTGGAAGACTGGTTGCGCGCGCACGAGATGCGGAGTGGGGGAAGCCATAATCATGGAGGGGATCAGTCCAGGCCGAGCGGTCGCGGAGACCTCTCCAGATCAGGCCCGCCGTCAGAAATTTTTTCAGAGGGAGGGAATGACCCCTGAAATTTTTTCACACCTAACCGAGGGAGGGAACGACATTGGCCCACCCCGAAAATTTTTTCTCCCCTGACCTACACCGATTTAGCGAACCAATATGCAGCAGAGAAATAATAATAATTTTTATCAGAAATTGTTTCGGGCGATGTCGGGAAAGATCGACGTTTTACAAACCACATATTCGGGGAAAGAGAGAGAGAGAGAGACGGCACTACATAGTTGCAAAGCTAAATTCTGAGAGAGGGAAAGAGACAGCAGTGGTACAATCGCATGCATTCTAAAGCTAAAATTTTTCAAAATGTTTTTGATCTTAACGGCGCAGCGTATCGCGCGATCGTGTGTAATTTGAGTCCCCTGGGACAACCGCGAGATATGACGTCATTTTCGCGGCGCGAAGAAGGCGCGAGCCATAGAATTATGCGGCGTCGGCAGAAATTTTATTCCAAACCAACAGACACTTTTTTCCCCAACGCAGAAAAATAATAATATTTTTGGGAACATAGAATCTTAGAATTAGGTGGTGAGGAGAGAAGGAGGGTAAATAAAATGGAAAAATAATTTAAGTTTAAGAAATTTATTTAAAATTAAAAGCATGTAAAATATATAATAATAATAATAATGATAATAATTTAACATTTTTTCGTCCTACGAGCATTAGCCAGAATATCACTGATGGCACATGCCACCAGTTCGCAATCTACGAGATACTCCTCGTCGTAATATTCGCTATCGCATATGATTTTAGCAGCACTGCGCGTATCTAATGTTTCGCAGGCAACACCGCTCTGTTGCAACACGTTAACAAAACATTCAAATTTTACTCTCACTTCTTCCGCAGTTTGATGCAACCGCGGATACACATAGCTTACACATGGTTCAAGATTACATAAAAATGATACTGTATTCGGTTTGAAATACAGCGACTTGTCAAGCAGTGTCATCTTTACAATCGTAGAATCATAGATCCGAACAAATTCCAATACTAACTCATCAATCCGCATCGAGTCTGATTCAGACAATTGTGCACGTTCTTCGATGGTTGTACGGCTACCGACTAGTGCACCCCATGTATACCACGGTAATATAAGATGATTCCCGCGATTCTCACCGATAAGAACTTCTACATCGGCCATAGGTCCTACGTTGATTGCAATTTCCAAATACTTGCTACCCACGGATGTTAATGCGTATCTTCTGACCATGATACGCGATGCTCGGCGTCGACTAAGAGAACAATTAAAGCTATGAAATCATCCGCTCGTATCAGGAATAAACATAAAAATTGTGGGAATATGTGAAAATAAGTCTAACCTGTCATAATAAATATTCTCCCCACATGGAGCTATACCATCATCTCGCATGATTGGAAAGAAATAATCTGAGCTCCCAGCGCCTATTGCATTAATGCTATCGGTCAATTTTTGCAGCGCTGCCTGATCCATCAAAGTCACTGAGGTTACTGAGCGATTGATGGAATAACGTCCGGGAGCCGGCTTAAATAGAGGCTCATTGCTTTCCCCCTCCCCCCCCCCCCCCACTGCCACATTTTATTTTAAAGCCACCAATTTTCCATAATGTTTTTTTCAATCTTACCGGAATAAAAGTCTCGACACGTGCTGAATGTAATACTTTCGGGAACATCGAATTTTAAAATTATGCGGTGTCAGCAGAAACTGTGTCGGATGATCTTGCGCGCTAATTCGTCATACGCGTGAATCATGGAAAGAAGTATGCGATATCAGCAGAAACTGCATCGAACAATGTTGGGATCGATCATCGTTTTTGCATGCAATGCATTCGATGGAGGGGGAACACCGAAAGAGTTAGACAGAGACGCCAAATCGTGGTACCAACCATAAAAGCGTGCTCTAAACTGTACAAAGCCTCAAATCGTTGTAACACATTGCGCGGATAATACAGTACATTTACATTCCATATACGATCATGGAAAAATTCGCGCAAGTGGAACGCCAACTGCGAGATCAATCTGCACGATTGATTTCACGCGAAGAATACCCCGCGTAGGAAGAACGATGCAACGAGTGTATCGAATCTTTGGAAGAACACAGCCGAGTGAAACGTCCTCGATTATCGATCGGTGTTCGACAATCGGTTGCTCGAATCGCGCAGCTCGAAGGACTGAAATATTCGTTGCGCGGACGTTTCGTGCGCGAAGGTGCCGGACATTCGAGCACGGGACTTTTGTGGCGCGAAATAGACACTGCGTTCGATAGCCGCGTATTAACTGGTGCCGTGCTAAATTTGAATTACATCGAACCGCGCAACGTCTTCCAGGATGCAGCGGCCATTGTGTTGGAGCATGTGCGGGGTCCTTTGAGGAAACATCGGATCAACGGTGAATTTGTGGCAGGTGACAATCATGCTTGTAAAAGCATAAATACCCGACACTGCGAACTCTTCGGTACATCCGATCTGCAGGAGTGGTACCAACGATGCGTCATCGAACCAACCCTGGCATCGCTGGAAGAGTTCCAGGAACGCAACAGCGTATGGGCATTGACGAGAATCCTGAATCTGACCGTCAATGTTAATAAGTACAATCCGCTGCGCGCGGGGTGTCACTACAAGTTGCCGCGGGAAATATCGCTGAAGAAAGCGACGATTAACGTGCAATCCCCGGATAACGCCTGTTTCGCTTGGGCAGTGGTCGCCGCTCTTCATCCCGCGGAAAGAAACGCCGATCGCCCAAGTTCATACCCCGACCATGCTTCAGCACTAAATCTCCAGGGCATTGAATTTCCAATGCCTCTGGAGCAGATTGGGAAGTTTGAACGGCTGAACAACATCTCCGTCAATGTGTACAGCTTCGAGAAGAAGAAAGGACCGACAATCTTCCCACTGTGCCTCACCAGCCAAAAGAGGGATCGGCACGTCAACCTGCTCTACACACCGAATCAAGAGCTCGACGATGTGCTAATTAAGGACTTGTCCAGGCTGGTGAGCACGCAACTGAGCAAGCACAATAGAAGGAAATTCATCTGTGATCGGTACGTATATAAACATATGAAATGTTGAAATGTCTCGCGAAACCATTAAATAAAAATTGTTTTCTTTTTTTGCAGATGCATGCACTACTTCGGATCTCCCGAGAAGTTGGAGCTTCATTCGCTGGACTGCGGGCAAATGAACGACTGCGCCATTCTGCTGCCCAGCGAAGGCAACAACTTCCTCAGTTTCGGCAACCACTGCATGAAGGAGCGGCTCCCCTTCGTGGTATACGCAGATCTCGAGTGCATCATCGAGAAAACGGAGGACAATCAGAAGGGTAATAATAATAAATTACACGCGTACCAGCTCCATAAAGTGCACAGCATAGCATATTATATGCACCATAGATTTGAGCAACGATGATTACGAGCTTGGTCTAACAACCTTTGAAACTTATCATACAATACCGAACATTGACTCGAGTAACGATAAATTCTACTTCGTCGTAAACTATGACACCAACAACACAGTCGACATCACTCGCGAATATATTGCGATTCCCCACGGGTCCTACGAAATAGATGCTATTGCCAAGTATTTGAAGCAGCGATTACTCGAGCGGTATCCTCAAAATCTCGGTGGCAATGATGACGATAATGGTGGTGGTGGTGGTGACAACGATGCGTATCCAATAGTGTTGCGCCCCAACAACAACACCATGAAAAGCGAGCTATACTGCTCGTTCGCCGTAGACTTTTCAATGTCCAATAACATTGGATCGCTACTGGGATTCTCGACGAATCGAATATTAGAACCTGGACGGTGGCACGAATCGGACGATCCAATTAATATCATGAACGTAAACATTATTCGCGTAGAATGCAGCGTGACAGTTGGTGCGTACAACAATGGGAAGCACGTACATACGATACATGAATTTTCTCCGAGGGTCCCACCAGGATATAAGATATCGGAAACACCAGCACAGATCATTTACCTTCCGATCACCGCACAGGTCATTACGGATCTAACGATACGCGTTGTGGATCAAGACGGACGGTTGCTCGATTTTCGAGGTGAAGAGATTACCATCAGGCTACACGTACGACGACGACGACGATAATACGCGTGGTGCGAACGAAAGAGATGCTTGTGTTGAACGACACCAGAAACCCGTTTCAGCCAAACGAAATTGTTTGCAACAACAACAACAACAACAACAACAACAACAACAACACCAACAACAACTGCAACTGCAACAGCTCTGATCACGCTAAAAGGAAGAGGCTCAGTGCTGCGAACATTGAATTTTTGAAATCACTGGGATTCATTGTGCGCATTTAAGTTGAAAAATGGTTGACATTCTAAGCATTGGAGGGAAGCCGACGTTTGATAATCGCATCGTCAAGCTCCAGACTCACACATACAACCCGTACGTCAACACGACGTTTGGATACAGCGATGAGGTAAGAATACCTATACAGCATCAGGATTTATACACATTGCCGTGTGAAAGTTTTCTCTACGTGGAGGGGAAATTGACGATAAATAAGCCAAATGATGCATTAACGGTGACGTTGGGAAATAATTGTGTGGCGTTCTTATTTGGCGAGATTCGATACGAGCTGAATGGCGTGGAGATTGTCCGCAACAGAAACGTTGGAATAACTAGCACGCTTAGAACACGAAACGCCGAAGCTTCGAGCGTTCGTGGATTTAGTTTAAGCTAGCTTTAAGATAGTCAATAATTATAGTTTATAAGGATGGCGGTTAAGATTGAACGTTAAAGTTTAAACTAAGGTCACGGGCACTTTGTATTTACACGACGAGTTCACAATAAATTATAACGACGACTTATTATCTAACGAAGACTTAATTTAAGTAGGTGATAGAGCACACGCGAAAGTAAGCGCGAGGATAGATATGAATCAGGCAGCTCGTGAGAAAAGTCCTGGAGCGTCCAGTAAAAAGCAAGTGCGCGCGAATATCGAAATACCTGTTGAACAGGCGACGGTTCGAACAGAAGTGTCGATCGCGGTGATGGATCGGACCGTTGCGCCGAATTCCGCGACGTCAGCACCCCACCTAACAGCTGCTCGCCCTGAGCAGGACGAGGACGCCACCGGCGAAACAAAGCCGGTCGCACGATGAAGCGAGCGAGCTGCCTAATCAGCTGAGGTGCGCGCCAGCAGATGGCCCGCCCAATCTCATCACCGCGATCGCGCATACCGAGATCAGGTTGCGTTTAGTCGTTTGTAATGCGCGCGGTTTTGGCAGCGAATCCGCGCCGACTTGGCCTGTGGCCATTTGGTCCAATCCCAAACAATGTATCGCTGACATCTGAGGAAGACAAAAATTTGGAGAATGCAGGATGGGGCTTGAGACGACGTAATGGGCCAATATTGAAAAATCATTTCAATTTTTGTATCCCGCTCAAATATTGGTTGGGATTTTGCAAGGGCTACAAACGCGTGATTATTAATGTGCGTCACGAATTGATTTTAATACGATCGCGCAACGACAACAATTCTCTAATAGGATCGCCGATGTTGGAACCAGAAATTGAATTACATAAAGTGCAATGGCGGATGCCTCATGTGACGCTGAACGACGTTAATAAGCTATCGTTGCTACATACTTTGGAAAGTGGACAAAACCTAAGCATTTGTTTTCAATCGTGGGATTTGTACGAGTATCCTCTCTTGCAGAGCACGACCAAGCATTTGTGGGCCGTGAAGGCATCTGCGCAGCTGGAGAAGCCACGATGCATTATCTTTGGCCTACAGACTAATCGAAAGAATGCGATGAGCGAAGATGTTACTGAGCTCGACAACTGCAACCTGATCAATCTAAAACTTTTTCTCAACTCGGAATTTTACTTGTACGATGACTTGAACTTGGACTTTGACAAGAATAGGCACGCCATCTTGTTTCATATGTATACGCAATTCCGTAAATCGTATTATGGATATAGTTGCAACGAGGCGTTATTCACCGTGACCGAATTTTTACAATTTGGCCCCCTCGTCGTGATTGATTGCTCGCGACAAAATGAGTCGATCAAGAATGGTTCCGTGGACGTGCGCATAGAATTCGAATGTAGAGAGAATGTGCCTGCAAATTCTACAGCCTACTGTCTGCTTCTGTACGATCGGTCGGTTGAATACAATCCGCTGACAAACATGGTGCGAAAAATCATTTAAATTGCCGCGCTACTTGCTCGCCCTCTCCTGGGTCAAAATTTCATCGTAAAAATCCAGATGTTTTACGAGAAAGATCGCATTCTCCCGTCTGTCTTGGAAGCGAGCGGACCTCTAAATTGTACCGATAATGGTCATACCGACATTTGTTGACCTGCAAGTGTTCATCGTTGATGGAAGATTTGTCGTCAAGGAAGTGGCTGTCCTACGAAACGGAACAATTCTCTCGCACTATATTTTTGGGAGTTCGATGCCCCAATATCTTCTTACGAAATCTGACAAATCAAGCATCCGGTGGCTGGCGGCATAACATCATGGACTACGGTGGGAAGATGGAGACGTTCCATACAGTATGGCTAAACAGCTAATTACGAAAGCTGTTGCTGATGCGATCGATGAAGAAGATGACACATCCCATATCGTATACGTTAAAGGGCTGCAGAAACGCGACTGGCTTGCGGATTTCCTCGATGAAAATACGAGAGCGGACGCGATCATCGAGACACCGGACATTGACTACGAGTATATCATATTTCTAAATAAGCTAAATGTAGTTAATACTCTGCGATGTGGCAGACACGCAAAGCACTGTGCCTTGCAAAATGTATTTAAAATATTCAACTGGTGGTCTAAACACCAGAGAGAAAGGCATAAATATATATAATCAATTTTTAATGTATATGAAAATGTTTTTTTCTCCACCCATCCCCAACCTCCTGCATGTGATGTACGCTAGATTAAGATGATGATGATGATGGTTGTAATTATTATGTAGAAGTAGTACCATAAGCGTTCAGAGTGGTACCCTACACGATCAAATTGGTACCATACACGTTCAGAGTGGTACGATAGACGTTGAAAATTGTATCATACACGTTCAGAGTGGTACGATAGACGTACGATCCACGTCCAGAATGGTACGATAGACGTTCGGTACACGTTGAGGGTGGTCGGATTGACGTTCGATACACGTCCAGAGTGGTACGATAGACGTTCAGAGTGGTACCATACACGTTCGATACATGACCAAAGTGGTTCAATACACGTTCGATACATGATCAAAGTGGTACGTTAGACGCTGAAAGTGGTTCGAATGATGTGTCCAAAGAAGAAGGGGAAGCGGTTCAGCCAAATGACGAGTGCGAAGAAGAAGAAGAAAATGAGTGGTCGGCGAAAATGAAGGTGAAGAACAACGGCATCTTACTTTTGCAAAGCTACGCGCTTCTCGATTTCAAGATACGAGTTTACGTGCGAGCGCTTGGAGATGCAGCGAGACCAGTTGTCTTCAAATCTTGACAGTGAACAGTCTGATTTTACATTTGTGTTTTTTTCTGTGCGACAAAAAGTGGGACTGGAGCGGATAGCCCCAGAGTGGGACCCTGAGGTATGTACACAATAATATTTTTTACATTTATTACGTTTAACCATCGAAATCGAGTTCGATCCCGCGGTCGCAAATATTATATCGAGGTTTCTATTTTCTAGAACTCGCCACCACCATCACCCCCCTCGCCACCTGAATCGCCGTCACCTTCGCCGTCGCCTTCGCCGCCGCCTCCAGTGGTATGTAATACTTTGTATTGCTTTTGTACATTCGATGTGATAATATTATATCGACGTTTGTGATAATATTATACCGACGTTTATGTCTTTGTTCTAGAACTTACCTATTATTTTGGAGGTGTGGCTAGCAGGCCCGTCGCAGGGCCCCCCCCCCCGTAATTGGGCCAAGGATGGCCGCGCGGCTACGGTACCCGTGGGTGCCACATCGGCAGATGGGGCCCCTGCGGCGACCGCGCGCCCCACCGCCTCAACAGCCGACACCGCCACCATCACCACCGCCGCCCCCGCCCTATTAGTTTTTATTTCTTTTTTTTTATATTATTATTAATTT
Source organism: Andrena camellia (assembly GCA_029448645.1). NCBI lineage: Eukaryota > Metazoa > Arthropoda > Insecta > Hymenoptera > Andrenidae > Andrena > Andrena camellia. The sequence continues at coordinate 50,089,264 of CM055677.1, read as the reverse complement.
TCTTTTTATTTTATATTTTTTTATTATTTTTTCTTTTTATTATCAATATTAATTATTATTATTCTTTATTTTATTATTATTATTATTATTATATATTTTACATGCTCTTAATTTTAAATAAATTTCTTAAACTTAAATTATTTTTCCATTTTATTTACCCTCCTTCTCTCCTCCTCTCCGCATACTTTTAAGATTCAACGTTTTAAAAATATTATTATTTTTCTGCGTTGGGGAAAAAAGTGTCTGTTGGTTTGGAATAAAATTTCTGCCGACGCCGCATAATTCTATGGCTCGCGCCTTCTTCGCGCCGCGAAAATGATGTCATCTCGCGCGGTTGTCCCAGGGGACTCAAATTACACACGATCGCGCGATACGCTGCGACGCTAAGATTGAAAAAACATTTTGAAAAATTTTAGCTTCAGAATGCATGCGATTATTATCACTGTCTCTTTCCCTCTCTCAGAATTTAGCTTTGCAACTATGTAGTGCCGTCTCTCTCTCTCTCTTTCCCCGAATATGTGGTTGGTAAAACATCGATCTTTCCCGACATCGTCCGAAACAATTTCTGATATAAATTATTATTATTTCTCTGCTGCATATTGGTTCGCTAAATCGGTGTAGGTCAGGGGTGAAAAAATTTTCGGGGTGGGCCAAGGTCGTTCCCTCCCTCGGTTAGGTGTGAAAAAATTTCAGGGGTCATTCCCTCCCTCTGAAAAAATTTCTGACGGCGGGCCAGATCTGGAGAGGTCTCCGCGACCGCTCGGCCTGGACTGATCCCCTCCATGATTATGGCTTCCCCCACTCCGCGGCTCGTGTGCGCGCAACCAGTCTTCCACTCCCCGCTGTCCACGCGCCTAAAGTTCCCCCCACCGCACTCCCACGCGCGCCATCAATTCCACCAGCCCCCCACGCTCCCCTCAGAGGACCTGAGTTAGAACTCTCCTAGACATACTACTGACCGCGATGGGCGCGTATTGAAAGAATTCGATCGCGTTCAGCAACGGTTCTCCGTGACCGTAGTACGATCGAGGGAATTTCGCGTACATATCGTACAGGATCGCGTATTTATACTAATCGAAATCCAAGTTCACGTCGTCGTACGGATACACCTCGGAATTTAGGTACAATCGAACGTTTGTGAGATTACACGGATCGAACGTGCTCGTGGATCTATTCGGGCGACCCAGTCGATCAATTTGTATGGCGAACATCACGTATCGAGGTTTCTCGATTTGCGACGTAGCTTTCACGGTCCACGTGTGCTTCGTTGTCGCTTGCAGTAAAGGATACTCGTTCACGGCCCACGATCCGAAACTCATCGCGATCGGCCGACCGCTTTCCAGGATACGCAGCATCGCTAGTTTATTCGCATCGTCCAGAACGACGTGGGGCATACGCCACTGAACCTTGCGTATCTCCAGTTTCGGTCTCGCAGTGGCGGATGCACAGTGCATCGCGTTCGTATCGACTCGCGATCGAATAAGGATCAGCTCGTGCCGCGCGTTCATCACGATTTATTTGTAATCCTCGCAGAATCCTAATAGCATTCTCATCGGTACGCAGAAATTGAAAGAGCCCGAATGAAAAATATCTTTATCGTAGTCGATGGTATGATTCCAACCGGCATTCGCGAGCGCTTTGCTTCTATCGACCGACAATGAAACGTAATTTTTCAACGTGGTAGTGATCCCGGGATTTCGGCAATGATCGATCTCGATACCGTTCAATTCGTATCGAATCTCATCGAACATGAACGCTACGCAATTGTTGTCGAGAACCGCGGTCGCGGACGTTGCCGGGCTTTTCGCATCCTGCGCCGTCAACGTGCCACAACCTTCGATGTAGAGAAAACTTTCGCACGGGAGCGTGTACAGATCTTGCTGCTGTATGGGGATTCTTATCTCATCGTTATTGTCGAACGTCGTGTCGGCGTACGGATTATACGTGTGGTACTCAATCTTCGTGATACGATTGTCGAAGGTTGGCGTATTCGCCACGACCAGAATAATAGACATCGCGTCGCTATCTCCGCTTGTCTAATAGGCGACGATGAATCCTAGCGATCGTAAAAAACGCGCGTTTCGACGAGTCAACGGCTTTCTTATGCTTCTTACCGGTCCTCTTCTTATCGTTCCACCCGTCTTTATTCTACTTCCACTTTCGCTTTCCGATGACGAGTTGCGCCGATGACGCGAGACAGAGACGGCAGGAGTAGCAGCGGCAGCGACGATTGATGATTCGTACGTGTGATCTAACACTAACATACTACGCACACGCGCGTGCACGCGCGTGCACGCGCGGTCACGCTACTTATCGCGCGAACGTCGTTGAACGTGCAGACGAATCGTTATTTCTTCCCCACGGAAATCTATCGGACGATCGGACTGATTGAGGATGCACAACGTTAGATCGTCATTGCTCGTGCGACGATCGGCAGGTAAATGACGTGTCGCGGAGTTTCCGATATCTTATATCCCGGCGGCACGCGAGGCGAAAATTCATGGATCGTGTCTACGGGTTTATCGTTACTGTACGCGTCGGTAGTAACGTTGCACGTTACTCTGATCACGTTAATGTTTATAATATTCACGGGTACGTCTGACTCGTGCCAGATTCTCGGCAATAAGACGCGATTCGAAGAAAATACTAGCAGCGAGCCTACGTTGTCTGGTTACGTAAAGTCTACGAAGAACGAGCAGTATAGCTCGCTCTTCATGGTGTTGTTGTTAGCTCGTAGCATTATAGGGTACTTGTCGTCATCGCCATTCTCGTTGTTACCGAGTCTTCGAGGATATCGATGGAGCAATCGTTGCTTCATATACTCGGCGATAGCGTCTAATTCGTAGGAGCCGTGGGGGATCGTAATGCATTCATAAGCGGCGTCGACGATGGAGTCGTTGTCGGCTTCATAGTTCACGATGAAATAGAATTTATCGTTGCTCGAGTCGATGTTCGGTATCGTGTGAAACGTCTCCAAGTCCGCGAGTCCTAGTTCGTATTGACCGTCCCTCAAATCTATCGGCGGGAAATAGTTTACAGTGAGCACACTGCTGCGACTCGTTAACGTGAGCGTGAACGACATATCATAGATTACACTCGCGAGACGGAGAGAGAGGTAGTAGCGCGCGCGTACGAATACTCGGAAATTTATCGATGTTACGAGTCTTTATTATAGAAGATGTGGATTGCCATTACGCATGGATATATTGTAGCATAAGCTTAGTATACATCATTATTAGTATTAGTATTAGTATATAGGCCATAATTCCATAGACTTTTTCTGTAAAAATTGCATGCATAAGCGACCGCAATTCATCTCGTCGAAACGTTGAAAACGATCGTGATTGTACGTGATCGTTGTACCGCGTCCGAAATAGTAGATCAATTCCGCGGGTGGTCGCAGATTCCCAAAACTATCAAAGTATTGTACTCGCGGCCCCCGTTTCGCGAACGCTACCCAGTGCGTAGCGACGCCTCGGTTCTCGTCCAGATTCGCGATGCCGCATCCGTTGGTTCGTAGGCGCGTGGGAAGCGTGTCGCGCATAAACACCCCTCGAAAGAACGGTACGCTGGCGCACTCGCGCTCTAGTTGCAGGTTCGTCATAGGTTGTTGCGTTATCGCCGCCACCGTCGCCACGCGCCTACTCGATCGACGTTTTTTTTTTTCTTTGATCGCAATCGTCGTTGGCGTCGACGTCTAGGATTCAAACCCGCGCCTCGCTTGTACGGCGTCAGATGCAATCCTCGCCCTTCCATCGTCCGATGATGACGCAACGTTTCTTCCAGCTGTTTTCGAGAGGCCTTCGAATCGTTGACCGCTTTGGCTATACCAGCCGCTCCACCGGCCAATGCCCCGATATCCGATAAAGCGGGCAGCACGAACGGAAGAAATTGAAGAAAGCCCCCGAGTTTCGGCACTCGTACATTACGATGTCGTCGTTGCGGATGTTTCTTTCCAGACCTTCTCTGTTTACGTTTCTTCCTTCTCATACCCATGCCGAGTTTAGTTTTAGCCTTCATCGTTGCCCACACTACAGTCGCTGCGGCTTTATCGCCAAAGGTCGCGTCATTCGCGAACACGCGTTCTCGCCCTCGTTCGGCTAACGCGCGATCCGCCTCGTGTCATCCCTCCAAATCCTTTCAACGAGAGTACGCGATATCGTGGTCGCGGCACGCGGCGTCCAGGGGATTCACACCTTCGTCGCCACGAGTCAATCGCTTTAACAAACGCGTTCCCAGTCCGCAGAACTGACACCCCGGAACGTGTAGTTCGAACGGTAAGCGGTTTATGATACCGTTCACGAGACCCGATCCAGTCTTCTTCTTCTTCTCCTTCTTATTCTTCTTCTTCTTCTTCAGATTCCTCTTCCCTACTTCGCGAGACGCTGCGGTCGTTGATGCGCCCATACACCTACGTTAGAATAACCACGATAGCTACTACAATAATAAATGCGTATGCGCGCTCCACCGATCACAATGATAGTGACCTGCGTGACACGTGCCACGAATATAAATAGTCGTCCCTCGTCATAGACGTGCGCGTGAACATGCGATTCGCGAAACAGTTGGACGTTATTCGCGTGACGGCGAACAGAATGCTTAAGGATGATAGGGATGCGAGTCGATCGAACAGGCACGGTCCGTTGTTGCCAAACAGCGTGCGAGGCGTAGTTTGCGGTCCGTCCGGGTGCGGAAAAACGAACGTGCTTCTGAGCATGCTAAAGAGTCCGAACAGTTTGCGCTTCGAGAACGTGTACGTGTACTCGAAATCGTAGCATCAGCCAAAGTATCGATATCTCGAGCAGGTGTTGTCGCTCGTCGACGGAATCGAATACTGTCCCTACTCGGACAACGCTGAGATCGTTCCACCGAGAGACGCTCGGCCCGATTCGATCTTCGTGTTCGACGACGTGGCGTGCGACGAACAGAACGCGATAAGCGAATACTTCTCCATGGGCCGTGCTTCTATTTGTGTCAGTCGTACGCTAGAATACCTAAACATTTGATCAGGGACAACGCGAATATTCTCATGCTGTTCAAACAAGACGGCACGAACTTGCGTCGCGTGTAAAACGATCACGTGAACACAGACATGACGTTCGAGTCGTTCAACGAATTGTGCGCGAGATGTTGGCGTCGACGATACGACTTCATGGCGATCGATAAGGATAGTTCCATGTACGAAGGTCCATATCGGAGAGGATTTAACGAGTTCGTCGTAGCCCGCGGACCTCAGTAAACCGCGAGTCTTTCATCGATCAACACGATATGTCTAACGAATCCACGACGACGATGCTGACGACTACGATAACCTCGAGCAACGCCGACGCGAAGCATACGCATAAACATCGTCGACGTCATCAACAAAAAGGGGCGAAACACCAAAAAGAAACGAAACGCCAGGGTGTGGACGCAAAGGTGAATGGAAAGGTAGAAATTGCCAAAGTCAGCGACGTTATGCGTAAAAAGTGCTTAGTCTTGAAAATTGGTAGAATGGCTACGGAAGCGGCTGTGGAAGCGAGCACGCGTCCCATCGTCGAACCGCTGAAACGATTGATCGAGAACGGGTCTGCGTTGAAAACGCGCTCAACGCCTCGATCGCGGCCTGTGAATAGGAAACACGAACACGGTCAACAACAACAACAATCGTTGAAGAGACTCCGAACTGCCACTGCAGATAAATCCAAGGAACTTTCGAATAACCTTCTAGATTCTAGCGATGGCGACGAGGACGCGGACTAGGACGAGGACGAGGACGACGACGACGATTATTGGTCCTGACCCTGACGATAGTGGCTATGACTCCGGATCGTCGAACGAAGACGATCGTTTGCGAAAGACGCGTACCGATTGCATTTTACGAACGCTCGAGGAACTCATACTACTTCTAACGCCCTTGGAACGTCGCGGCAATCCCCCGCCCACCTGCGAAGCATGAGCAAGGAGCGAGTACAATTAGTGAACGAATTACACGCTCCCGCGAGACGAAATTTCCCACGGCGTAGCGTTGCGATTCGCGGTTACGATGATTTATGGCAGGCCGACTTGGTGGAGATGCGCCCGTACCCGAAGCAAAACAGAGGATATCACTACATACTAACGATCATCGATGCGTTCAGCAAGTATGCATGGGCCGTACCCGTGAAAACGAAAAGCGGATGCGACGTGACCGAGGCGTTCGCGACCGTGTTGCGGCAGAGCGATAGATGCCCGCGAAATTTACAAACCGACATGGGAAAAGAGTTTTACAACGCGGAGTTCGAACGATGCGCGAAGAGACGCGGGATCTACTACTCCACGTACAGCGTGATGAAAGCGTCGATCGTAGAACGTTTCAATCGCACGCTGAAAAACCTCATGTGGAAACAATTCTCCTTGAACGCGTCCTTTCGCTGGTTCGACCTGTTACCTGCACTCGTACGCACCTACAATCATCGCAAGCATCGAACGATCACCGCCCGACCCGTTGACGTGACCCCCGCGACGGTTTTGTCGTTCGCCGCGAATGAGCCCCTAACCCTAACCCCCGCGTCGAAAGGTGCTCGACGACGCACGAAATTCAACGTCGGTGACAAGGTACGCGTGAGCAAGTTCAAGACCCTCTTTGAGAAGGGATACACTCCGAACTGTTCAACGGAGGTGTTCGAAATCGTAACCGTACAACGAACGTACCCGGTGACGTACATTCTACGCGATTCCGCGGGAGAGCCGATCTCGGGTGGATTCTACGAGTACGAACTGCATTCGGTCGCGAATCCGGACGTCTATCTGGTCGAGAAGATTATTCGTCGCAAAGGAAACCAGGTGTACGTTAAGTGGCTCGTATTCGATTCATCGCGGAACTCGTGGATACGCGAGAAGAATATTCTATGATACGCGATTATAAACGCGCGCTATGTTACTGAAATAAATAAATAAATAAATACATATAAATATTTATACATTGTCCGTTTATTCAATTATTCTCCCCGTACATGCATACAATTAATCTTAATAAAAGAAGGAATATATATATATATACTGACACGAATTAAAATACTTCTTTTTAATACTCTACGCTATATACATATATCAGATATTCGAAAATAGATAAATGGTATGAACAAAAGAAAGAAACGCTTACAACGCAACGTATATACATATGTATATGCAAACATACAATCATACAAACATACTATACAACGGGATTCTCGAGGGACACGTCGGGCTCAAGCTCGATGCGTTCCTGGGTCTTGAGCAGGGGGATTCGATAATGTCCCCACGGAACGGTGCTGACCCGATCGGATAAAATACACCGCTTATTGTCGAACGGACTGAGAGCGTTCTTTTCCCCACTCACGGAAAACACATCGTGACGGTTTGATCGAATGGTGTTCTCCCGAACCGCTTTCTCGGCGAGATCGTGCAGGCAACGAATGTAATCGTCGAATTGTATATCGTTCGCGACCACATGTCTCCGCACACCATTCACGTTTTTAGTCTCGCTCGTAGACCCCACTGCAGCGTGAAACGTTCTAGTCGCGTACATTTTAGATCTCAATCCAACGAACTCGGTCATCAAGGTGCCGTTGTTCTCATCTTTCATGAGTCCGGGCACCTTTTTGTTTACGCGGTGCATATCGTACGGATTGTCCACCGCGTAATCACTCGTGTCGAATCGGTCGACGTCGCGCTTCATCGTTTCGTATACATCATCGCATTCCACGCTATACGTTAGACTGTCGGTGTTGGTGTACAGGACCTTACACCGTTCACCGAACTTCGCACGCATATACGCATAATGGAACTCGTACAGGCATTCTTTCGATACGTCCAGTACACTCATCCCCGCGTATATCGGCTTGTCGAACTTCACTTTGAGTTTTCGCATTTCAATCGCAACCAACTCCTCGGAGAAAATAGTGCGACTGTGAATGTTCGGCTTCGCGATCAGCGCTTCCGCGCCGTAACGACCGCCCCACCGCGTCACCAGTTGCACGTCTACGCGATTCCGCACATTCTCCATTGTTTTCCCGTATACCGCGTTGTTCATTAATTTATATAGAGTCTTCTGAAACTCACTCGTGGCTCGCGTCCTCAAATCGGTGTTCAATCGAATGTAGTCGCGCAACCAAGGTGACTGATCGAATCGCAACACCCGATGAATTCGCGCCACGCGTAAACCGTGTCGCACACACTGTTTCAGGTTGGCGTATGACGTCACGTAGTCGTACGGGAAGACGCCCTTCCTGGTCAAGAGATTGAAATAATGATCGGGCAGGTGTTGGATCTCTCGTCGTAGAATCGCGAGTCGTTCTCTGCCAATGTCCGAAGCGAGTTTCTCCAGACTCGCAGCCAAGAACTTCAGCGAATCGATGAAATGAAACTTCAGCCCCCTCTGCCAATCGTTGTTCTCGGCGTCGATTCCCTTTACAGGCTTGGTGAACGATATGTACCGCTCCTTCGTCAACGGCAGTAAGTCGATCTGTCCCTCGAACGCGGACGCCAACTCCTTAATCACGAAATGCGCGTCGTATTCGGACAGATTATGGAATACGACCGGTATCGTGTACGATCGCTGAAACTGCAAGTTGCAAGTCACGTGAGCCGCGCCTCGGTACTCGCCCGTCGAGTAGCAATGGTCGCGCACCTTTTTGTCCGCGTCGACGAAAGGTTGCCTGCACACGTGACACACGATCGTGTCGTTGAAAATATGCCACTGTTGACTCGTCAACGAGTTCATTGGTTTCGCGTTCCGTAACCACGAATACGCAGTGTCAGCAAAGTCTCGAAGTTCCTGCACGAACCATTTCACGCACTCGGTTTCGTGACGATACGCGCGATAACGACACAGAGACGTGTCGGTGGAACAATGAATGTAGTATCCTACGCTGTACGCTCTGTGCTGCTGGCACGTGTACGTACGACTCCGCTCCGCAGGCTCGACATCCTTCAGCATGCACGCGAAGTCCGCGTATACGACGAATGGCGCTCGTTCCTTGTTCTTGAAATTCTTGAAATGCAACCATCTTTCCTCCGCGGACCGCAATACGATGGCGCAATCGTTCGTACGTTTACAGTCCACGGTATGTTTTGTCAATTGCTCGGACGAGTAGATGTAACTCAGGCATCTACAACGATAACAACGTTAATAATAAACATAAGAATAAATAATACATCGATCGAAATATTCCGTATTCGACTCACCTTTCGCAAACGAATACTTGATGTCCGTGATTGCCAAGCTGCTTCGATATGAGCCTCTACCTGCTTCGAATGCACGCGAAATGATATCGTTGTGGCTCCTTGGAGTCCTGCACCAGTAGCAGGTTCGTGTGTCTCTCTCGCTTGTCCTTGGTCAAACGCAGAGGCGCGGATCTTCCGTCGGACCACGCGTACACGTTCACAGACACGTCGTTCAACCTCTCGAACTTCGCCAGCTGATCCAACGTCACGGGTAGGGTCATATCGTCCGTGCGAGGCACAGCCGCGTAGTGTGGGTACGACGAGTCCCTACGCACGTTCGTAGTAACAGCAGCAGGGTACAAACTGGCGACAACGGACAACAAGAAGCACGCGTTGTCTCTGCTCTTTACGTTCACCACCGCTTTTTTCAGGACGACGGCGCGCGGAAGCGGTACGTCGCAAGCGGCGCGAAGAGGGTTATGCTTATTAATGTTTATTAGGAGGTTTAGCACAGCCCTCAGAGCCCATCAACTATCACGATCTTGGAACTCCTCGATCGCCACTAACGTGAGAGCGACCACGCACTTCGAATACCACTCGCGCACTTTCGATGTCCTGAACAGTACGCGATTTCGCGTACCGAAACTTTTCATATCCGTATTCTCGTTCAACATAAACTCCGCGTTCAGGACCGTATTGACGGACACACCAGAATGTTCCCTGATAGCGTCCGTGACGCGCGAAAGCACCATTCGTCGGGCTCCCTCCAAAAATCGACGTAGATCGATGTAACCCACGTTGATGATCGCACCAGTCGAAATACGATTCCGAAACGCGGTTTCCACGTCTTCCCATATGACTTTGGGTGTCGTCGATCGAGCCTACACCCCGAGCCTTACTCGCGGAAACCGTACCCGCACGATCGTACGTAATGTCTTTATTCGCACGATCAGCGACACCAGACGCTGCTTCGATGTCACCGACACTCCTTCGCCGCACTGATACTCGACAATGAGTCGCAAGCACGCGTCGCACCGATCCATCCAGTCCCTGTGTTCCGCAATGGTTTGTAAAAGCGCTGCCATTTGGTAAAGAACATTGAACGCGTTCATGAATACCTCCATGTTTACTTCTCTTTTCTTCTACTTCAATATTCAATATTCGATATTCATATCACTTCGATCAGGCACGAGTGGTTGATGCGACTCTTCCACGTGATGCGATTATGATCCGGATATCTAAAACCCAGGGGAAGAATGATGCCTGACAATTGTTTTCGCGAAGATCTTTACCGAACGACTGCGCGGCTCTGATTGAATATCTAACCATCTACCCTAGCCGAGATTCATGAGTCGTTATCGCTCCGAATTCTTTTCTTCGCTCTCGCGTTCTTTCTCTCTCACCCCCAACGACTCGATCAGGTGACGTGATGTCGCGCTGGCTCGATGCATTACCATGCGTATCGATTTCGTGCGCTCGTGATAAGGGTGTTTACACCCGTCACGGTGGTCTCGATTATCAAAATACGTTGGGCGATACCCGAATAATTATTGCTCTACGTTTTCGTTGGCTCATGTTTTCGTTGGCGGATGTTTATACTTGCGCGACGTTGCTTTCTTTCACGGCGATCGTGAGACGGTTGCGCTATTTAGGTTAATTAATCTCGAATCGTCATCCGTGTCGAATTACAGCATCCGTGGTACATTCCTTCGCGCCTGCGCACCGATCCTCGCACGCGTACGGACATTCCAGGGCAAAGGGTTGCGCGCGCGACGCCATCTTGAAGTCCCCCGCCCGTGTTTCGTCATCCCCCTCACCGAGGAACTCGGTACCCCCCTCCCCGCGTCGCCCCTCGCCAATCGCGCCCGAGAGCGCGGTACCCCCCGCCCCGCCTCACCCCTCGCCCCAGGGTCGCGGAATCGGCACTACCTAGCTACTTGTTATCTTGTGGGACACAATCCTAAATTCTTAAAGTTCCAAATTCACCATTTACCTGCCACGAATTGGGGTAGGTCCACCTGGTTTTTTGCTCCCAAGGCCCACAATCTTAAATTCATGTCATGAACAATAGATCTTCTGTCACAAGCTTCTTCCAACTTTTGCAGTACATATTCCGCAATAAGTGCAAATTTAGCTGCATTTGTTCCACCTCTCTCTACACTCGCCTTCCACCTGTATAGTTGCGGCAATGATTTAACCATGCGATAATTTTTCTGTACACTGGTAAGCGATCGACGTGCCTTTTTTCCACTTTTCCAAAATGTCACTGCTTTTCTCTTATAACTTAAGTCAACTTTTCCACCTTCATCATCAACAGTACATTCTGCAGGGTCAAAACTGTCTTCCTCTTCTTCTGCAGGCATAATGTACTCTACAACTTGTGCACCATATGGTTCGGATGGATCGACAAAATCGAGCACATAATCATGTTCAATTAATGGTAGGGAATGTATGTTTTGAAACTCTTTTATAATGTCCCGAATTTCATTGTGCAGTTCCGTTTCTACCTAGTTTATAGGTGTCTGTATTATACTTGCAATTTGAAATGTAGTGGCTAACATGTTTATTACGTTAGCAACATTAATCGACTGCATTTTAAAGAAACGCCTTTCAAACAATGATCACTCACTTTTTCCAATTGAATGGTAACTGATTGCTTTCAAAAATGCAACTGCCATTCGCTGCATCCTCGGGAATATTAATATCAAATTAATATCAATCAAAAGACGCGAGTACGTAAACATGTTTACCGAAAAGTGAATGAGGCACAAGAATATTATCAGTTACAATTAAAATGATGCAAAGTCACTGTACATCTTTACGCATTATTTATTTATCGTGTGGTTTAGCTGTAATGAGTTTTAACTTGAATGCACTTTTAGGCACCCCTAAAAGCGGATATCTAGAAACGCATCCCAGCGACTTTCAAAATCCTGTAGATTTCTGTTACTTCAGGAATGAAAAGATTATACCCAAATGTAGTATTTGTGTGGAGCCGGCTTTTATGCGATATGCATGGTGTGGCAAGTATTTTTGTTTCAATCATTTTTACGAAGAATATCATTATTGTACCAATTACAAAGCGTAATTTTCAATGTATCTATCGTCTTCTATTAGTATAATTCTTTCAATGTATAATCAAACAATACAACATGTACAAAAGGGGACTGCGAATGTTTAAATATTACTTTATGCGGCCACTTCATTAATGAAAACTGCTATATTGTTATAATTAAATGTAATATTAACTGTAATATTATATATATATATATATATATATATATGTTATAAGTGTGATGTAAAAGTAAAATTGATTTACAATCATTTAAAATTCATATACATACGCATTATGCAAATCGGAAGGTTCGACAAGGTTATCGGCATCAATGCGATTCTGCGTAATTTCAATAACATATATATTTTGCAAAGTCATTGTACATCTTCACGCATTATTTATTGTTCGTGTGGTTTCCAAAATAGCCTAATAAGATTACACTTCAAGTAATGCATGTACGAATGTGCTGTTATCATACTGATTCATGCACGTCACTGATTAGTTTTAATGAGTTTTACCTTTGATGCAATTTTAGGTGCGTACTGTCTTGCTTAAATAATTGAAGGCTGTCTGAACTTTACATAAATAATAATCTAAATATGGCTTTAAGAGACCATGTTATTAATGGAAACTGCCAAAATGGACTTCAAATTCGGTAATAGAGGCTTTATTCGTTTGCAAAAAAAATATAACACATAAATCACTTATATGTATGAAAAGAGATTATCCAGAAGTATTTCAGCTTATATTTAAAAAATACAAAAACTTAATTTTAACGGTTGGTGGTGGGGGGTAACTTGAAAAAAACCTGGATTTTTTGAAAATTATTTTCCCGCGATTTTGTAGATATAAGAAAACGATGTACCTTCCGTTTAAACTTCTTTTCGATATCTCTCACCGTTTTCAAGATATTCCACGGAAAAGAAAATTCTGCATTCTTTCGAGGGTGATTTCACCCCCAAAAATTGCATTATGGCACCAACAAAAAATAAGGTTGCGTTACGGATGAACTACTCTACTTGCACACCGAGTTTCATAATTTTCTGAATTTTCGGGTTGCCGAACGTCCCTTGCTGGTCGTTTTTTTCAAAAGGTTCAGATTCGTCTTAAATTAGCACAGGATATGCTTCAGGATACTTTTAAACTTTTAAAAACAAAACGTGACAAATGTGTAGAAAATTTTTCCACTATTTACGAGGAAATTTGTGGTATTGCAGAAGAATTGGGAGAGGAAATTAGAATACCTCGTATAACAAGCAGACAAAGTAATTGACAAAACTATCCATCTAACGATCCTGTTTCATATTATAGACAATCTATTTACATTTCAATAACAGAAAATGTAACTGAAGATTTGAAATGCCGATTTTCCAACGAAAGTGTAGATTTGTATTATTTATCAATTCTATTTCCTGATTCAAATATTTTAAAAGATAATACCTTATTTAAAAAAACAGTTCGTAAACCTGCTGAAAAATATTCCGCGTTTTTTAATAAAATCTATCAATATGGTAGAGAAGATGATCATCTCTGACAATGAGTTGAAGTTTTAGAATGTAAAATGGGATAGAGAAAAATTCAGCTGTTCTTATATTGCAATTAAATTACTTGAACTCTGTGACTGCGATGTGTACCCTACTTTACATGTTCTTCTGAAAATTGTTCTTTAAGAAGATTTAAGACGTGGCTTAGATCAACTATAGCAGAAGATAGACTCGCCGGACTTGGGTTGTTAAATATACATTACGATGTAGAGTTAAACGAAGACTGTATTATAGATCAATTCGCGAAAATTCGCAATCGTAGAACGGAATTTGTATTGTAAAATAAAATTGTTTTTGATAGTATCTTAATCTTATTACTTTTTAACACTTTTTATACCTATTTTCTTTATAAAACCGATTATTCAATAACAGGTACTGTAATTATTCTGATTTCTTGTAATGTATAAATAATTAATGTGAATTTAATTATTCCCTGTTGGGTGGAGTGAAAAAACTTTTTTTCGATGATTAAATTCTAATAGTGCGGAAAAGTTACCTACTTGGCCCAATAAAATGTGTAAAAAATTTCAGCTCGATCGGATAAATTCTTCTATGTACACCAAAGGCCTTAACTTTCAAAATTGTAATATAAAACTTAAAAAAGTTTAACTTTCTTCAGCTGGTGGATTCTACCTTTTTCACCCAGGACTATATTTGTTGCGTAAATGAAGCAAAGAAACACGCGTGGCTGGTTTCGGAACGCCAGGGATGGCCTGTCGGCACAGTAAACAATAAAAAAATGTAGCTCTTCGCCCACTTTCCTGACGGAACAAGTGGCCCAGAACCCACCACGCGGAGGTAGATGTACGTCGGGCTCCTTGTTTCTGTGTTATTTTTTGTATTTTATATTTTTTTTTAAATAATTTGATTGTTTTTTGTGATGTATTTTCATATTTTTATTTACCAGAACAAGAAACTGCGCTTGTTATAGCTGTTATTGGTGTGCAAACTTTACAGCGAGAACTGATTCTTCGTTTAAAAATTTGGCGTCAATTGACGGGACAACAATGTACACCGAATGAAACCATCCCTTGCATCGCTGCCGCACACTTGACAGGATGCTTCCGTCGCGAGTTTCACCATGCGTTCGACTGCAAGGGTGTGGCAGGGATACTTAACAAATTCCCATTCTAGAAACAAGCTGTTACTCGACAATTTTTCTGATAGCTTCTGATTAGTTACTTTGTTGAAAATTGGAGTTGACTTGATTCGGACAGATGACCAATCGATTATTTTATAATAGTCATCTGCGGAGAAGTTGATTACCGAAAGTGCACGAGGTAGTACTTGTTCACTACCTTCACCTAATTCTCGGGCTTGCAAAATTTTGTGTAACGCATCTAGACGGACTTCACGCCTTTCATCCGTCATCATGGAGATAAGAACATTTTCCGGGAGTGCGAAGAAAGCATTACGGGCAATTGTGGCATCAACCACGTGTAAGTACTTTTTTGGTAAGTACCGTGACTGATGTATGGTATTGAAAAGGTGCTTCGGCCCATCTTTAATAGACCAGTTGCATCTTATCGGAAACCACATCGGGACATAAAACTTAAGTACGTACGTCACAATATATTTCAGCTCTGTCGTTGGTTTTTCAGTGGATATGTATAAACGTAGTGTTCCATTTGCACAGGTCAGCCAGCGAGCGTGGTTAAGGATACCTGGGTTACGACAGCTGAGGTCAGGCGGGCAACTATCGGATTGAATTGCCTTACAAATGTTCAGCAAGTACTTCTGGTCCTTACTCAGATCTACAGGTCCCACATCAGATATGGAGCATTGAATGACCTTATAGGAAACTACTGGAAGGCTTTCATCGTTTTTAAGTCGAACATCTATAGGCCCAGCAAATGGATTTGGCCCAGATGTGCCTCCATCAATAAACTCGAAGAGACTCCGAAATGGAAGCTCGTTAAAGTGAAGAACGCATATTATCCAATGAAGCGACCGACCAAGCTTGTTTTCGAGGCACCTAATTACACCACCTTTTGCTCCAGTATTAACAACAATGCGATCACACCCTACGACCACAAGCTCGTTCAAATCTGTTTCCTTCAAAATCAATTCGTAAATGCAATCGCAAATATCCCGTGCACTCCCTGATTTCGGTAGTACGTGCCCTAAGTACTTTGATCCAGGTTAGGATATTATTAAAATGTGCTCTTCTTTTACACTGCGTCGATAAAGCTTTGCTCCTTGTTTCACCTGAATGAGTGTGTTGTCTTTTCGATCATCAAAGTATAGTCCTTTAGGTGGGGTAGTATGTTGTTGCGCTTGTAATTTCACCTATTCCCAAAACTTACTCCTTTCTCGCCTTATTTTACTTCGATCTGTAACTAGTTCGGGGGCATCTCGAGATACTAGACCAACATCTTTAAGCACTGATTTTAATGCCTTGTAAGTATACTTTATGACCTTTCTGTATTTTTGATGGTACTCTGTGATTAGTTGTACGACGCGTGTATACAAAACAGAAGGAATAGGTGCCTTTCCATAAAGACTGATAACCTTGTTCGCTAACCTCTCAACAATAATTGAAAAGGACGGTTCTCTGTTTCCACCCGAATCAATACCCAAACTACGTCTCTCATGAGCACAGCATCTGAGTACGTCCTCATACGTGGGGAGTTGAATGAGCCCTAAATCTTTTGGATTGCCAAAAAGGGGACAGACAAAAGTCTGGCGAAAAGAACATTTTGATTGGGCCATACTTAAGGGCGTGTGAACTACGCTCGGACAGTAGACTGACAAAGTAATCACAACACAATGGAAAGAAAAGGAATAGCAGAGTTTTGCTGTGCTGGTGGCAAGCAGTGGAAATAATTGTTACAGCAGAAAACGGAGCTTGTGCCCACACTGCACAATCTCCCGTGATGAGCTGGCCGACGGGGACTGCGCGCTAAGCTCTGGGGGCTACCGACGCAAGATCCACCTTGTCTGTTAACAAGGCGCGGCAAGTAGTATCGTCATTTCAACGTCAGTAGTGGGGCTATGCCGATTCTGTGACCAGTGGGCGAGGGGTCAGGCGGGGCGGGGGGTACCGCGGGCGCGGGGCGCGGCGTGGAGGGGGTACAGCGCTCTCGGTCGCGATGGGCGCGGGGCGAGGCGGGGAGGGGGGTACCGAGTTCGTCGGTGAGGGGGATGACGTCACAGGGGCGGGAATTTCAAGATGGCGTCGCGCGCGCAACCGTTTGCCGTACGCGTGCGGGGATCGGTGCGCAGGCGCAAAGGGATGTACCACGGATGCTGTAATTCGTCACGGATGACGATTCGAGATTGATTAACCTAAACAGCGAAACCGTCTCACGATCGCCGTG
Source organism: Andrena camellia (assembly GCA_029448645.1). Classification (NCBI taxonomy): domain Eukaryota; kingdom Metazoa; phylum Arthropoda; class Insecta; order Hymenoptera; family Andrenidae; genus Andrena; species Andrena camellia. Next base: position 50,072,180 of record CM055677.1, on the reverse strand, counting down.
AAAGAATGCAACGTCGCAATCGTATAAACATCCGCCTACGCAATATAATTCGACGCGCTATCGCGATAACTATTCGAGATCGATTAATCTAAACAGCGCAACCGCCTCGCGAAAGAACGCAACGTCGCGCTCGTATAAACATCCGCCAAAGAAAACATGCGCCAACGAAAACGTAGAGCGATAATTATTCGGCTATCGTCTCGAATATTTTTTAAAGTTTGTGGCCGCTGTCTTATCACCAACGCTGTAATTCGATACACGTGGTAACGCATCGGACGCAGGCGACGTTAGACTCGTGTATAGAAGGAAGGACAAGGTACAGCGTAAGAGAGAGAGAGAGAGAGAGAGAGAGAGCGCGGCGCGCGAGAGAGAGAGAGAGAGAGAGAGAGAGAGAGATTCAATGGGGGCACTTGTGAACCGCGCGAGAATAACTTTCGAGGCGAAAAGTCTTGAATTTTCCCAGACGTCGAGTGACCGTCAACTCGTACTTAAACCGATAGCGAACTCTAAGGAAACCCTACACCCAAGGTGTCCGATTTACAGCAGACCGGTGTCAGGACCGCCCATACTGCCTATCCTAAAACACAATCATCATTTGCCAAGTCTATACCTCTAAGGATGGCATAGCGAGGAAAAAAACCAGACATCCGGCTAGCAAACCTATCCAGACTGCTCGGTCGGATCGTCATACCAGGGTTACGGTTTATGACCGCATTGTTCCACGAGTCAGCGGCATGTGTCGATTCGAGGGTACCACTTACCACCCGCTGACAGAACAATTCCGCGGTTTGTCCCATAGTCGAAATTCCCAAAGAAAACGGTACGATGTCGATTGCCTCTTGGTCATCTTGCATACGAGTAATTGCCCGCCGTATTAGTACGAAAGGGTATTATAAATGAATCGTTACAGGTGTATTAGTAGGAAAGGATATTATAAATGAGTCGTTACAGGTATTAATGTAAAAATCGTTCATTTATTAAAACGTATATATACGCGTACTATAGTGGTACGTGATTCACATCGCGCAACATGAACCGCATTCCTAACGCTAACAATTCACAATCGATCAAAGAATGCCGTTCGAAGTATTCGCTTTCGGAAATTAATTTTACATGATCCGCTGGTTCGGTAGCGCTACGTAGAATGTCTACGAAGGCGGTATATTTACTGCTCACGGAATATATATTTTCGGTCAACCAGGTGAACATATGATCGATGAAATGTTCATACGCGAATAGTTTACGCATCGTGACTTCCGTCATGTACAAGATAACGCGATTATCGGTGAGTTTGACGAGTTGATCATTATGCATGCGCGTGAATTCGATTCGCAAATGATCAATTACGACGTGGGTTTGGGGCGACGTTGCGTTGTCGCGTAATCTTTGAAGTATGTCAGCCCCATTTTCCAACAGGAGCTTCCACGTCGACATCGAAAAGCACAACTCGCAGCCTTTATTGTCGACTATGGTGATCTCGACACGGCACGAACCCATGCCAATGCGAATTCCAATGGTTAGCCTTTTATAGGCTGTCGAGGTTAAAGGGTAATCGCGCCCCAGGATCCGTACGTTTAACGGTTTTGGCGTTTTCGATGTTTTTGGCGTTGCGGAGTCAGAACTGTAAGAAACGCGTACACGGAATTAATGATTTGTTCGTTTACAGTGAAAGAAGTAAGCGAACGATGTAAGTGAAAAGTGTATAGTAATATGTACGTACCTCGTATCGGATTGTTGGTGTTGTTTATTGGGGAAACCGCCATCTTTGCCGGACGCACAGGACGTATCGTTGAAGCTGCGTTTGTACATTTTGATACGCACTGTACGATTATACCGATCGACGGAGAAATTAACGCGAACGATACTTGTTAGCAATCGAGCGTAGGTGACGTTATGAAGTCCGCAAGACTGACCAACGTCGCTTTTATACAGATTCATGCACACGTACACACCAATGTTCAAGAGTATATTGTATCAATGATGGTGATGATCATGGTTGTGTTATGGCACGAACATTAATATGAAATGTGAATAGCGCGCGACAAATTCAAATGGTACGCGCGGCAGATTCAAATAGCATACGCGCCAAATTTAAGGTGCACACGTTTCGCAGAAGTGTCGGAGACAATTCGCGGTACGAATCATAAAAGTGCAAACCATAAAAGTGCGCTATAAGCTGTAATAATTAATATCGAATCATCGAAGAAGAAACTGTGATACGGACACCCCCACCACGCGTACTCCACGACTACCTCTACCCTGCGACGCGTAGGGCTAGAGAACCGAATGCATATAAGGACGTCGACCTCCGCCGCACGGGACAAAATATCATCATGACGCACATGAATTCGTACGAGATGCGTCGGTGCATCGTAAGTATAGTTTTTTTTTTTTTGAAATTGAATTGGTGCGCGTGTTCAATTCGGCAGCATTCGAATCAGTTTATACGTTTGTTTCAGCGCGAGCACAGCGTGGAGTGCAATGCGTGGCGCGAGGAGCGCCAACGAATATTAATAGCCGTTGTAAGTGATTTTTTCATGAAATTGTACTGGTACGCGCAGACCTTTCGACAGTGTTTTAAATTAATCGTGCGTTTGTGTGTTGCAGTACCAGCAGGAGATGACCATGCGGGCATGGAATTCACAATATTTGGAGATGTTTGGACACCTCGTAAGTAACATTTTATGAAAATTATACCGATACGCGTACACCAATCGAAGATGTTTTTAATCGAGTCGCGCGTTTGTTTCTTTTTGAAATTGAACTGGTGCGCGTATTCAATTGGGCAGCATTTGAACAGTTTATACGTTTGTTTCAGTGCGAGCAAGTTTCTAACGAGGAGAGCGATGCGTGGCGCGAGGCGCGCAATCGCGTTTTGACAACCGTTGTAAGTAGTGTTTCGTGAAATTGTACTGGTACGCGCAGTCCTTTCGATAGTGTTTTAAACTAATCGTGCGTTTGTTGCAGTACCAGTAGGAGATGGCGATGCGGTCGTGGAGCGACCGCTATTTAGGCATGCTCGGACGCCTCGTAAGTAACATTTTTTATGAAAATTATACCGATACGCGTACACCAATTGAAGATGTTTTAATCGAGTCGCGCGTTTGTTTCAGCGCCGCCGCGACGTCGAGCTGCACGCTCGCGACGGCGATCGTGACGTGATCATCCAACTGCTCGTGAGTGATGTTTAGTGCAAATTGTATCGTCATACGTATACCTACCATTCGCTGGCGGTTTAATCGAGTTATGTGCGTGTTTGTTTCAGCATCGCCAATACCCGACGAGGAGGGACGGGCGAATTTGCGCTGAATTGAGGAATAAAATTCAATTTGAGCGGCGCATGTGGAGGGAATATACCACGCAGGTGGAGTTCCTCGCGTTCGAAGGAGAGTTTTAGGGGCTGAGGCGATTATTCGAAGAGTGAGTATAAGTGAATTTTAATTGTTTGGTGTTTCGCGTGCTAATGCCAATGTTTTATATAAAAATTTGGTGTTTTCTCTGTGTGTTGCAGGACGTGACATCGCGGTGATTTTTTTTTTTTTTTTTAAATAATTTTTTCTTTTTTTGAAAATAGTTTTTTTAAAAAATAATTTTTCTTTTTATTAAATATTTTTTTATATATTAAACATTTTTAATAAATATATATATATTTTTATTCAAAACATTGTGTGATTATTATTAATATACATCCATGCATGCAGACTTAAATTATAAAAAAAAAAACAATATTTGCGTAAAATGACGTTCATACGGGAGGGGTATTCTTGCTCGCGGGTGATGAATCAATCATCGTCGTCGTCGTTGCGCTCACCGCAACTACCGCCGTTGTTCTCATCTTCGCCGTTGTGCTCGTCGTCGTCGTCGCTATGGTTCTCATCGCTATAGAAACAAAAAAAATAATTAATACATATTCGTTTCTCTGCGTACGACGCGTAAAGTATACGTAATGCGTGTATAGAACTTACATTAGGCGACGCTGCGTATATAATTCCATATCTTATGGACGTTCTCTAGCGAGCAAACGCCATCGTTGTCGTGAAACGCGCATCGTGGAGCATTCTTTGAAGACATAGACTTCAGGTTAGGAACGTCGGTATCATCGTAGTTGTTCACGGCGTTAGGCGTGATCCCGCAATAATCATCGTCAACGTCGTAGCCGCCGTCGTCTTCAACGGTTCGAGCGTTGTTGATCATTTTTCCCTTCAGCTTGTACAGATCCCAGACATCCTCGACGATTATGTCCGGTAGTAGCGACCGCATCCAGGTTTTCTTTTCCGCACCTTTCACGATGGCGAAGTCGATGTTCGCGAGTGCGCCGGCGAGCAGTCCCGGAAGTTTCCAGTATGGAACGCAGCCATCCGACCAGTAGAGCCCGTGATGATGCTTCGCGAGCCAGGACGCTTGACATTTCTCGAACGAATTCAGGTGATTCCACAAGTATGGCGATTCGAAGATCCAGTGGCTGATCGTCGACGTTTCATCGTTATTGCTGCTGCTCGTGCGAATCGCGATCTCTTTCACGACGAAGTCACGTTCGGTTTTGAAACCTTGCAGGTCGACAACGGCGAACAACGTTACTCGTATAAGCAGTAGTAGTAGTAACGTCGGTAGCGAAACTGTAACTGAGGACTTTGACATCGACATCGTCGTTTTAAAACAGTAGTAGTATTCGCAGTAGTAGTAGTAGTATTAGTAGTAGTAGTAGTAGTAATCGTTCACGTACGCGAACTATACTAGTTTGCGTACCACGTTGGTTAAAGGGTTGTATTCGATTAAGCAGTCGTATATCATGAAACAGTACGCGGTAGTATTAGCGGGAACATTTTCTTTGCATTCGAAATCTATTCGCATGTCCACCGTAGCGCTCTTCAACGACTCGTTTTGCCTAGAACAATCTATGACCGCGATAGGCGCGTATCGAAAGAATTCGATCGCGTTCAGCAACGGTTCTCCTTGACCGTAGTACGATCGACGGAATTTCGCGTACATATCGTACAGGATCGCGTATTTATACTTATCGAAATCCAAGTTCAAGTCGTCGTACGGATACACCTCGGAATTTAGGTACAATCGAACGTTTGTGAGATTACACGGATCCAAGGTGCTCGAGGATCTATCGGAGCGACGCTGTCGATCAGTTTGTATGGCGAATGTCACGTATCGAGGTTTCTCGATTTGCGACGTAGCTTTCACGGTCCACGTGTGCTTCGTTGTCGCTTGCAGTAACGGATACTCGTTCATGGCCCACGATCGGAAACTCATCGCGATCGGCCGACCGCTTTCCAGGATACGCAGCATCGCTAGTTTATTCGCATCGTCCAGAACGACGTGGGGCATACGCCACTGAACCTTGCGTATCTCCAGTTTCGGTCCAGGCGGACGCACAGTGCATCGCGTTCGTATCGACTCGCGATCGAATAAGGATCAGCTTGTGCCGCGCGTTCATCACGATTTGTTTGTAATCCTCACAGAATCCTAATAGCATGCTCATGGGTACGCAGAAATTGAAAGAGCCCGAATGAAAAATATCTTTATCGTAGTCGATGGTATGATTCCAACCGGCATTCGCGAGCGCCTTGCTTCTGTCGACCGACAATGAAACGTAATTTTTCAACGTGGTAGTGATCCCGGGATTTCGGCATTGATCGATCTCGATACCGTTCAATTCGTATCAAATCTCATCGAACATGAACGCTACGCAATTGTTGTCGAGAACCGCGTTCGCGGACGTTGCCGGGCTTTTCGCATCCTGCGACGTCAACGTGCCACGACCTTCGACGTAGAGAAAACTTTCGCACGGGAGCGTGTACAGATCATGCTGCTGTATGGGGATTCTTATCTCATCGTTATTGTCGAACGTCGTGTTGGCGTACGGATTATACGTGTGGTACTCGATCTTCGTGATACGATTGTCGAACGTTGGCGTATTCGCCTCGTCCAGAATAATAGACATCACGTCGCTCTCTCCGTTTGCCTAATAGGCGACGATGAATCCTAGCGATCGTAAAAAACGCGCGTTTCGACGAGTCAACGGCTTTCTTATGCTTCTTGCCGGTCCTCTTCTTATCGTTCCACCCGACTTTATTCTACTTCCACTTTCGCTTTCCGATGTAGGGTTGCGCCGATGACGCGAGACAGAGACGGCAGGAGTAGCAGCGGCAGCGACGATTGATGATTCGTACGTGTGATCTAACACTAACATACTACGCACACGCGCGTGCACGCGCGGTCACGCTACTTATCGCGAGAACGTCGTTGAACGTGCAGACGAATCGTTATTTCTTCCCCACGGAAATCTATAGGACGATCGGACTGATTGAGGATGCACAACGTTAGATCGCGTATTGCTCGTGCGACGATCGGCAGGTAAATGACGTGTCGCGGAGTTTCCGATAACTTATATCCCGGCGGCACGCGAGGCGAAAATTCATGGATCGTGTGTACTGGTTTATCGTTACTGTACGCGCCGGTAGTAACGTTGCACGTTACTCTGACCACGTTAACGTTTATAATATTCACGGGTACGTCCGAGTCGTGCCAGATTCTCGGTAATAAGACGCGATTCATTGTAGGGTACTTGTCGTCATCGCCGTTCTCGGTGTTACCGAGACTTCGAGGATATCGATCGAGCAATCGTTGCTTCAGATACTCGGCGATAGCGTCCTATTCGTAGGAGCCGTGGGGGATCGTAATGCGTTCGTAAGCGGCGTCGGCGATGGAGTCGTTGCCGGTCTCATAGTTCACCATGAAATAGAATTTATCGTTGCTCGACTCGATGTTCGGAATCGTGCGAAACGTCTCCAAATCCGCGAGTCCTAATTCGTATTGACTGTAGCTCAAATCTATCGGCGGGGAATAATTTACCGTGAGCATGCTGCTGCGACTCGTTAACGTGAGCGTGAACGACATATCATAGATTACACTCGCGAGACGGAGAGAGAGGAAGTGGCGCGCGCGTACGAATACTCGGCAATTTATCCGATGTTACGAGTCTTTGTTATAGAAGATGTGGATTGCCATTACGCATGGATACATCGCAGCGTAATCTTAGTATACATCATTATTAATATTAGTATTAGTATTAGTATATAGGCCATGATTCCATAGACTTTTGCTATAAAAATTGCATGCACAAGCGACCGCAATTCATCTCGTCGAAACGTTGAAAACGATCGTGATTGTCCGTGATCGTTGTACCGCGTCCGAAATAGTAGATCAAATTCCGCGGGTGGTCGCAGATTCCCAAAACTATCAAAGTATTGTACTCGCGGTCCACGTTTCGCGTACGCTACCCAGTGCGTACCGGCGCCTCGGTTCTCGTCCAGATTCGCGATGCCGCATTCGTTGGTTCGTACGCGCGTGGGAAGCGTGTCTCGCATAAACACCCCTCGAAAGAACGGTACGCTGGCGCACTCGCGCTCTAGTTGCAGGTTCGTCATAGGTTGTCGCGTTATCGCCGCCACAGTCGCCACGCGGCTACTCGATCGACGTTTTTTTTTTTCATTGATCGCAATCGTCGTTGGCGTCGACGTCTAGGATTCAAACCCGCGCCTGGCTTGTACGGCGTCAGATGCAATCCTCGCCCTTCCATCGTCCGATGATGACGCAACGTTTCTTCCAGCTGTTTTCGAGAGGCCTTCGAATCGTTGACCGCTTTGGCTATACCAGCCGCTCCACCGGCCAATGCCCCGATAGCCGATAAAGCGGGCAGCACGAACGGAAGAAATTGAAGAAAGCCCCCGAGTTTCGGCACTCGTACATTACGATGTCGTCGTTGCGGATGTTTCTTTCCAGACCTTCTCTGTTTACGTTTCTTCCTTCTCATACCCATGCCGAGTTTAGTTTTAGCCTTTATCGTAGCCCACACTACAGTCGCTGCGGCTTTTTCGCCAAAGGTCGCGTCGTTCGCGAACACGCGTTCTCGCGATCGTTCTCCAAATCCATTCGACGAGATTACGCGATATCGTGGTCGCGGCACGCGGCGTCCAGGGGATTCACACCTCCGTCGCCACGAGCCAATCGCTTTATCAAACGCGTTCCCGGTCCGCAGAACTGATAACCCGGAACGTGTAGTTCGAACGGTAAGCGGTTTATGATACTGTTCATGAGACCTGATCCAGTCTTCTTGTTCTTCTTCTTCTTCTTATTCTTCTTCAGAAGAATAGTGTCTCGTCAGTAGTGTTCGGGGTGCGCGCATCGTCATGTCGGTGAACAAGTTTGGTACCTCGTTACGCAATGACAACAACAACAACGAAACGGCGATGACAATGACGAGACTATTGGCCGCGGTGGACGAACGCTTTACTCGGAAAATCGAAACGGCTATCGCGAACGCGCGACTGGACGCCGAGCATCAACGATCTCAACTCGAGACGCGAGTACAACGAACGATGTCGGACATCGTTGAGGCGAAATTGTCTCGACTGGAGGACGATTTAAATAACGCGATGGAACGACGCTTCGATCACTCGAAAGACGGACTCGAGGGGAACGCGACGTCGGCACCGACACCGACCGCGATAACGATCACGGATCTGTACAAACGAAAGGATCAGCGAAAAGCGAGCGAGGATCGACTACGACGACGACGACGATTATCGATCGTGACCCCGACGACAGTGGCTATGACTCCAGATCGTCGAACGAAGACGGTCGTTCGCGAAAGACGCGTGCCGATTGCATTTTACGAATGCTCGAGGAACTCGTCCTACTTCTAACGCCCACCCGCGAAGCATGAGCGAGGAACGAGTACGATTAGAGAACGAGTTACACGCTCCCGCGAGATGAAATTTCCCACGGCGTAGCGTTACGATTCGCGGTTACGATGATTTATGGCAGGCCGACTTCGTGGAGATGCGTCCGTACGCGAAGCAAAATCGAGGATATCACTACGTACTAACGATCACCGATGCATTCAGCAAGTACGCGTGGGCCGTACCCGTGAAAACGAAAAGCGGACGCGACGTGACCGAGGCGTTCGCGACCGTGTTGCGGCGGAGCCACAGATGCCCGCGAAATTTACAAACCGACATGGGCAAAGAGTTTTACAACGCGCAGTTCGAACGATTCGCGAAGAGACGCGGGATCAACCACTACTCCACGTACAGCGTGATGAAAGCGTCGATCGTAGAACGTTTCAATCGCACGCTGAAAAACCTCATGTGGAAACAATTCTCCTTGAACGCGTCCTGTCGCTGGGTCGACCTGGTACCTGCGCTCGTATGCACCTACAATCATCGCAAGCATCGAACGATCAACGCTCGACCCGTCGACGTGACCCCCGCGACGCGTTTGTCGTTCGCCGCGAATGAGCCCTTAACCCTAACCCTCGCGTCGAAAGGTGCTCGACGACGCGCGAAATTCAACGTCGGTGACAAGGTACGCGTGAGCAAGTTCAAGACCCTCTTCGAGAAGGGGTACACTCCGAACTGGTCGACGGAGGTGTTCGAAATCGTAACCGTGCAACGAACGTACCCGGTACCGTACATTCTACGCGATTCCGCGGGAGAGCCGATCACGGGTGGATTCTACGAGTACGAACTGCATTCGGTCGCGAATCCGGACGTCTATCTGGTCGAGAAGATTATTCGTCGCAAAGGAAACCAGGTGTACGTTAAGTGGCTCGTATTCGATTCGTCGCGGAACTCGTGGATACGCGACAAGGATATTCTATGATTCGCGATTATAAACGCGCGCTATGTTACTCAAATAAATAAAATAAATCCATACATATAAATATATATACATTGTCCGTTTATTCAATTATTCTCCTTCTTCTCGTATATATGCGTACAATTAATTTTAGCAAAATAAGGAAAAAAAATATATACTAACACGAATAGAAAATACAAAATTTTATCCATTCTACGCTATATACATACATACATCAGATATTCGTAAATAGATAAATGGTATGAACGAAAGAAAGAAACGCTTACAACGAAACGTATATACATATGTACATGCAAACGTACAATCAGACAACGGGATTCTCGAGGGACTCGTCGGGCTCAAGCTCGAGGCGTTCGTGGGCCTTGAGCTGGGGGATTCGATAATGCCCCCACGGAAGGGTGCTGACCCGATCGGCTAAAATACACCGCTTATCGTCGAACGGGCTGAGAGCGTTCTTTTCCCCACTCACGTGCCGGTTCGATCGAATGTTGTTCTGCCGAACCGCTTTCTCGGTGAGATCGTGCAGGCAACGAATGTAATCGTTGAATTGTATATCGTTCGCGACCACGTGTCTCCGCACAGCCTTCACTTTTTTAGTCTCGCTCGTAGATCCCGCTGCGGCGTTAAACGTTCTAGTCGCGTACATCTTGGACCTCAATCCACGAACTCGGTCATCAAGATGCCGTTGTTCTCGTCTTTCATGAGTCCCGGCACCTTTTTGTTTACGCGGGGCATACCGTACGGATTGTCCACCGCGTAATCACTCGTGTCGAATCGGTCGACGTCGCGCTTCATCGTTTCGTATACATCTTCGCATTCCACGCTATACATTAAACTGTCGGTGTCGGTGTACAGGACCTTGCACCGATCACCGAACTTCGCGCGCATGTACGCGTAATGGAACTCGTACAGGCATTCTTTCGATACGTCCAGTACACTCATCCCCACGTATATCGGCTTGTCGAACTTCACTTTGAGTTTTCGCATTTCGATCGCAACCAACTCCTCGGAGAAAATCGTACGACTGTGAAAGTTCGGCTTCGCGATCAGCGCTTGCGCGCCGTAACGACCGTCCCACCGCGTCACCAGTCGCACGTCTACGCGATTCCGCACATTCTCCATCGTTTTCCCGTACACCGCGTTGTTCATTAATTTATATAGAGTCTTCTGAAACTCACTCGTGGCTCGCGTTCTCAAATCAGTGTTCAATTGAATGTAGTCGCGCAACCAAGGCGATTGATCGAATCGCAACAGCCGATGAATTCGCGCCACGCGTAAACCGTGTCGCACGCACTGTTTCAGGTAGCGATAGTGGACGACGTATCGCTCCTTATCGTCGAGCGTGGCATGCAGCTTGGTCTGTTTACCGTGCGGCACGTGCTCGCGCACCGGGCAGAACGGTGGGTCGGCGTGCGCGTCATGAACCTCTTCGGGGTATTCGATGTCCACCTCCAACAGGTATCCCTCGGAGTCCTCGTCGTCGGGCAGGGACGACGCGTCTAGCGCCGCCACTGTCGCATCGTCCAGCCATCGAAACCCTCCTTGCGGCATAGCCTGCGACATCGCCCATCCGTACAAGTTGTTGACGTCGAAGTACATCAGATACGTCGACGCCTTCGACTCGTCGTACATCCCCGCAGGCAGGTGTTTGTTGTTGGCGTTCGCGTACCTGTGCGAGCACTGACTCAGACCGCCGCGTATGCCACGCTCCACGAACAGTAACATGTCCACGTCCGTCAGAAGCTCTAACCGTACGCCCGTGTACTTTAGCATCGCGTCCCACGTGAAACTTGGAAGCGTGAAATAATGCGCAGTGTCCAAGTCATAACTCGCGATACAGTCGGTGCGGAAACTTTCGAATACGTCGGCGAATAACAATACGTCCGTTTTTAAATACAAATCTCTGTACTCGCCCAATGTCTGTACGCGGAAAGAGTTCCACACGTTCGCGGCGTGCGCGTAATCGACCTCCGACGCGGCGCTATCGTTCAGCCGGTTATAGGACGCTTCGCGGGAAGGTAAACACGCGTCGTTCAGCTTTGCGTATGACGTCACGTAGTCGTACGGGAAGACGCCCTTCCTGGTCAGGAGATTGAAACGATGATCGGGTAGGTGTTGGAACTCGTGTCGTACAATCGCGAGTCGTTCTCTGCCAAGGTGAGAAGCGAGTTTCTCCAGACTCGCGGCCAAGAACTTCAGCGAATCGATGAATCGGAACTTCAACCCCCTCTGCCAATCCTCGTTCTCGGCGTCCATTCCCTTTACGTGCTTGGTGAACGATATGTACCGCTCCTTCGTCACCGGCAGCAAGTCGATCTGTCCCTCGAACGCGGTGGCCAACTCCTTGATCACGAAATGCGCGTTGTATCCTGCCAGATTATGGAATACGACCGGTATCGTGTACGATCGCTGAAACTGTAAGTAGCAAGTCACGTGAGCCGCGCCTCGGTACTCGCCCGTCGAGCGGCAATGGTCGCGTACTTTTTTGTGCGCGTCGACGAAAGGTTGCCCGCACATGTGACACACGATCGCGTCGTTAAAACTACGCAACTGTTCACTCGTCAACGAGTTCATTGGTTTCGCGTTCCGTAACCACGAATAGGCGGTGTCGGCAAAGTCTCGAAGTTCCCGCACGAACCATTTCACGCACTCGGTTTCGTGACGATACGCGCGATAACGACACAAAGACGCGTCGGTGGAACAATGAATGTAGTATCCTACGCTGTACGCTCTGTGCTGCTGGTACGTGTACGTGCGACTCCGCTCCGCAGGCTCGACATCCTCCAGCATGCACTCGAAGTCCGCGTACACGACGAATAGCGCTAGTTCCTTGTTCTTGAAATTCTGGAACTGCAACCATCTTTCCTTCGCGGACGGCAATTCGATGGCGCACTCGTTCATGCGTTGACAGTCCACAGTGGGTTTCGTCAATTGCTCGGACGAGTAGAAGTAACTCTGGCATCTACAACGATAACAACGTCAATAATAAACATAAGAATAAATAATACATCGATCGAAATATTCCGTATTCGACTCACCTTTCGCAAACGAATACTTGTCCATTATGGTTACCGAGCTGCTTCGAAATCCGCCTCGACATGCTTCGAATGCACGCGAAATGGTATCGTTGTGGCTCCTTGGAGTTCTGCACCAGTAGCAGGTTCGCGTGTCTCTCTCGCTTGTCCTTGGTCAAACGCAGAGGCCCGCAGCTTCCGTCGGACCACGCGTGCACGTTCACCGACAAGTCGTTCAAACTCTCGAACTTCGCCAGCTGATCCAACGTCGCTGGAAGAGTCATATCGTCCGCGCGAAGCACCGCTGAGTAGTGTGGGTACGATGAGTCCCTACGCACGTTCCTAGTAACAGCAGCAGGGTACAAACTGGCGACAACGGACCACAAGAAGCACGCATTGTCTCTGCTCTTTACGTTCACCACCGCTTTTTTCAGGACCACGGCGCGCGGAAGCGGTACGTCGCAAGCGGCGCGAAGAGGGTTATGCTTATTAATGTTCATTAGGAGGTTTAGCACAGCCCTCAGAGCCCATTCACTGTCGCGATCTTGAAACTCCTCGATCGCCACTAACGTGGGAGCGACCACGTGCTTCGAATACCACTCGCGCACGTTCGATGTCCTGAACAGTATGCGATTTCGCGTACCGAAACTTTTCATGTCCGTATTCTCGCCCAACATAAACTCCGCGTTCAGGACCGTATTCACGACCACGCTTTTATTTTGGGTGATAGCGTCCGTGACGCGCGAGATCATAATTTGTCGGGCTACCTCTAAAAATTGACGCGGATCGATGTAACCCACGTTGATGACCGCACCGGTTGAAATACGATTCCGAAACGCTGATTCCACGTCTTTCCATACGACTTTGGTTGCCGTCGATCGAGCCGACACCCCGAGCCCTACTCGCGAAAACTTTTCCCGCACGATCGCGCGCAATGTCTTTATTCGCGCGATCAGCGACACCAGAAGCTGTTTCGATGCCACCGACACTCCTTCGCCGCACTGATACTCGACGATAAGTCGCAAGCACGCGTCGCACCGATCCGTCCAGTCCCTGAATTCCGCAATGGTGCGTAAAAGCACGGACATCCAGGACAAAACCCTGTACGTGTCCATGAATACGTCCATGTTTACTTCTATTTTCTTCTTCTTCTTCAATATTCAATTAAAAGGCGCGTACGATCAGGCACGAGTGGTTGATGCGACTCTTCCACGTGATGCGATTATGGTCCGGATATCGAAAACCCGGGGAAGAATGATGCTTGACAAATGTTGTCGCGAAGATTTTTACCGAACGACTGCGCGGCTCTGATTGAATATCTAACCATATACCCTAGCCGAGATTCACGAGTCGTTATCGCTCCGAATTCCTTTCTTCGCTCTCGCGTTCTTTCTCTCTCACCCTCGACGACTCTATCGGGTGACGCGATGCCGCGCTGGCTCGATGCGTTACCACGTGTGTCGAATTCGCGCGCTCGCGATAAGGTTGTTTACACCCGTCACGGTGGTCTCTCGTTCATCAAAATACGTTGGGCGATGCCCGAATAATTATCGCTCTACGTTTTCGTCGGCACATGTTTTTGTTGGCGGATGTTTATACGAGTGCGAACAATTGTGTTTCAGGATAGGCAGTATGGGCGATCCTGACATGCGTTACCACGTGTGTCGAATTACAGCGTTGGTGATAATACGGCGGCCCCAAACTTTAAAAAATATTCGAGACGATATCCGAATAATTATCGCTCTACGTTTTCGTTGGCGCATGTTTTCGTTGGCGGATGTTTATACGAGCGCGACGTTGCGTTCTTTCGCGAGGCGGTTGCGCTGTTTAGATTAATCGATCTCGAATAGTTATCGCGATAGCGCGTCGAATTATATTGCGTAGGCGGATGTTTATACGAGCGCGACGTTGCATTCTTTTACGTCGAGCGTGAGACGGTTTCGCTGTTTAGGTTAATTAACCTCGAATTGTTATCCGTGTCGAATTACAGCATCCGTGGTACATCCCTTTGCGCCTGCGCACCGATCCCCGCACGCGTACGGCAAACGGTTGCACGCGCGACGCCATCTTGAAATTCCCGCCCCTGTGACGTCATCCCCCTCACCAACGAACTCAGTACCCCCCTCCCCGCCTCGCCCCGCGCCCATCGCGACCGAGAGCGCTGTACCCCCTCCACGCCGCACCCCGCGCCCGCGGTACCCCCCGCCCCGCCTCACCCCTCGCCCACTGGTCACAGAATCGGCATAGCCCCACTACTAACGTCTCGCAAAGGCTGGCGCGCAGGAGGATGGTGGTTTAATATGTGAAGGTAGGAGGAGTACTCAACCCAGGCAGTCACTGTAGTCTACGACCACTCAGACGACTTTTAGAAAGTATAGCGAAGAGCTGTATTTTTTGATAGTTTACAGTGCCGACAGGCCATTCCTGTCGTTCCGAAACCAGCCACGGGTGTTTCTTTGCTTCATTTACGCAACACATATAGGCCTGGGTAAAAAAAAAGTAGAATCCACCAACTGAAGAAAGTTGAACTTTCTTAAGGATTTTACTAAAATTTTGAAAATTAAGGCCTTTGGTGCACACAGAAGAAATTATCCGATCGAGCTAAAATTTTTTACACGTTTTATTGGGCTAAGTAGACAACTTTTCCGCACTATTAGAATTTGATCATCGAAAAAAAGTTTTTTTTTCACTTCACCCTGTTATTCAGGCTATTGTATCACATACATATATTAAAATATAAATTACAAGCAAATTTTAAATCTCGCAAAGATGGTTCATAAATGTAGTTATGTACTTTTGTACGTTCTACCTCATCCAAGAAAGGCTCCTGGATCCGCCCTACCGCACAGTGGGACAAACTGCTCCTCTTTGTGTCAAAATCGTATAACTTTTGATAGAAATAAGATAGAGGGATGAATCTTCTTCGAGGTTAAAGCTAAGTTGTTGCAAAATCAGAAAAAAAATATTGAGAATGTATGCCAAACAAGTTTTGACCTTGAAAATCTACGTCAAACTTGACATTTTCAAAGAAAATTTCGGTTTCTTTGTTATAACGTGTGCTCGAAGTTTTTCCATGACTTGTTATACATCATTTCCGATAGATTTTGACGCGCTGAATTCAAATCTGTACGCAGAATTTGTCTCGCCCTACAGGATTCGAAGAAAAATGCGATTTAACCAAACCGGAAATTCAGAAAATTATGAAACTCTGTGTGCAAGTACAGTAGTTTATCCGTAACGCAACCTTATTTTTTGTTGGTGCCATAATGCAATTTTTGGGGATGAAATCACCCTCGAAAAAATGCAGAATTTTCTTTTTCGTGGAATATCTCAAGAACGGTGAGAAATGTCAAAAAGAAATTTAAACAGAAGTACATCGTTTTCGTATATCTACGAAATCGCGAAAAAATAATTTTCGAAAAATTCAGGTTTTTTCAAGTTACCCCCACCACCAACCTAAAATTTATTTGTTTTTGTATTTTGTAAATATATACTGAAATACCTCTGGATAATCTCTTTTCATACATATAAATAGTTTGTTATATTTTTTTTGCAACACAAATAAAACCTCTATTACCGAATTTGAAGTCCATTTTAGCAGTTTCTATTAATAAAATGGTTTCTTAAGGCCATATTTAAATTATTATTTATATAAAGTTTAGACACTTTTAAATTATTTAAGCAAGAGACGCATCTAGAAACGCATCCCAGCGAATTTCAAAATCCTGCAGATTTCTGTTACTTCAGGCATGAAAAGTTTATACCCAAATGTAGTATTTGTGGGGAGTCGGAATTTTCATTATTGTACCAATTACAAACCGTAATTTTCACAGTATCTATCATATCTTAATAGTATAACTCTTCCAATGTATAATCAAACAATACAGCGTGTACAAAAAAGATGAGTCTTGTTCAAATAATTGAAAGCTAAACTCTAGACGCGTTTTTCTGTCTAAACTTTATATAAATAATAATTTAGATATGCTGATTAGTCATAGATTTAAGAAACCATTTATTAATGGAAACTGCTAAAATAAACTTCAAATTCGGTAATAGTGGTTTTATTTGTTTGCAAAAAAAATATAACACATAAACTATGTATATGTATGAAAAGAGATTATCCCGAGGTATTTCAGCATATATTTACAAAATACAAAAACTTAATTTTAAGGGTTGGTGGTGGGGGGTAACTTGAAAAAACCTGGATTTTTTGAAAATTATTTTCCCGCGATTTTATAGATATAAGAAAACGATGTACCTTCTGTTTAAACTTCTTTTCGATATCTCTCACCGTTTTCAAGATATTCCACGGAAAAGAAAATTCTGCATTCTTTCGAGGGTGATTTCACCTCCAAAAATTGCATTATGGCACCAACAAAAAATAAGGTTGCGTTACGGACGAACTACTCTACTTGCACACAGAGTTTCATAATTTTCTGAATTTCCGGCTTGCCGAACATTCTTTGTGAGCGTAACCCCTTAAATCGCATTTTTCTTCGAATCATGAAGAGCAAGACAAATTCTGCGTACAGATTTGAATTCAGCGCGTCAAAATCTATCGGAAATGATATATAACAAGTCATGGAAAAACTTCAATCACACGTTATAACGAAGAAACCGAAATTTTCTTTGAAAATGTCAAAACTTGTTTGTCATACATTCTCAACATTTTTCCCTTACTTTGCAACATCTTAGCTTTAACCTCGAAAAAGATTTATCCCTCTATTTTATTCCTATCAAAAGTTCTACAATTTTGACACAAAAAGGAGCAGTTTGTCCCACTGTGTGCCGGGAGCCTTCCAAAGTCTTAGGAACTATAATGTACCTATTTCAGTATTATCGAAATCCCTGACATCGAGGTACGAAAGTGATCGAATTAGTGTGGAATGACCCGTACATTGAATTTGCATAAGAATATCCTGGAGCCAGAAAACGAATCGTTATTATTAATTTAATTTCTACAGGTATAGCTTCTCTATAGTTTGTATATTTTTGTGAATATTTGTGGACTAAATTTTGAAATAAAAAATTCATAATCACCTGTCGCCATAAGGTGGCATTTCCAATGTGCAGCCGCAGATGGTATTTCCTATACCTAAGCTTCAACGCCAGGCCCCCACGTAGCACCGCAGTGGCCCTTTTCGAACACTTGAAAAGGTCTATCGTTGTATGAGGTCTCGAGGACCGTCTTCGACACCCAATTATGGCTTTCGACCTTAGAAGGGGTTGGAATACCATTAAGAAGTGAGAAATGTCCAGGATTATCGCATTTCTCATCAGAGCTTTGCGAAAACGACGTCAATCGATTCCTTCTGTTTCGCCGATGATACTGACACCAAGAACGACGTAAGTCGGTACATACGAAGGAAATTCCATGAAAAATTAATTTATATCATTTCAAGTTGTCTTCGTTTATAATAGTCCGATTTACATAAAATTTCGTATGATTTTCATCGGAAAAACATAAGGAATCCATTGGTGTCACTTCCATATCGATACGATAAAGAATAAAGAATTTCTTAATCCGCTGAAATGAATATTTCACATTTTCACCCTCGACTGCGGGGGGTCGATCTGAATTCGCTACGGTCGGCCGAGGCTTCATACCTGTTGAAAAAAGCAATTCTTTATTCTTTATCGTATCGATATAGAAGTGATGCCTCCTTGATGATGGATTCCTTATGTTTTTCCGATGAAAATTAAAACAAATTTCATATAAATCGGACGAAATTAGCTTGAGGTTATGGAAATGAATTTTTCATGGAATTTCCATCATTATTTTCAGAATTACGACGTTCTTGCTGTCAATTTCATCGGTGAAACATAAGGAATCGATTGGCGTCGTTTACGCAAAGGTCTAATGAGAAATGCGGAAGTCGAAGATTTCTCACTTATTAATAGGCACTCCAACCCGTTCAAAGGTCGAAAGCCATAAAATTCGGTGAGGCACTGCGGGAGGTTGTCCTCGCCACGGGGTACCAGGCCGCATCCATTATTGGGTAGAGCTCCAGAATCACCCTGTATATCTAAAGCCGGATCCAGACTTGAATGCGTATACGCTGAGCAAGGCTGAGCGTGCACGAATATTTTGATGTGGACTGGAGAAACAGTAGCCAGGGTCGCATTCTTCTACGTCAGAAAGGGTGAGCATGGACGCATATGCTAATGTGGACGTGTCATTCGTGGTGACTCGACGTATGTGGCCTGACCTATGAATACCGACAAAGGCATATGGCCTGAGTCGACCGTTGTCGGTTTTCTTCCACACATCAAAGGGAGTTTGGAGTGCATTGCGCTCAGCGTGGAAGATAGAAGCAAATGAGATACGTTTCTGAAATCCTCGATGTCTGGGAGTTTCATGATACTATTGAAATATATTGTAGCCCATATGAAATTAGAGAAGGCTATGTCCTCATTTTTCAAGATTCGAAATTGTTTAAAAAATACAAATTATCAAAGTTTCCTGTTTTCGATGATTTTTACGAAATGGCTTCAGAGATGAATTTTAATTATTTAAATTATTGAAGGCATGAACTTGCGTCTTTTTTTTATAATCATGAAGGATGTTCTATGTCAAGGCTGCACAGGGTGCTGTTTTCAGCGTTTAGCAGCAAACAACCAGCCGTCCGTCGAGCTGTCCCGTTGCTAAGAGTAGAATCAGTGAGGAGAACTGCAGTAGTGTGTTTCGCAGCGGTTTTTTGTTGTTTTCGTAAAGAACGCGAGTGGCTGATTTCAAGTCATTTGGATTCGCGCCTACACTACTGCAGTTCTCCTCACTGATTCTACCTTTAGCAACGGGACAGCTCGACGGACGGCTGGTTGCTCGCTGCTAGGCGCTGAAAACAGCACCCTGTGCAGCCATGATCTATGTGAATGAATTTAATCCGTTGCTAATATTGTCGTAAACAGTTAATGAAAAATAAAAAAATGACGTTTTTAACAATATAATGCTTATACCATATGTAAGACTTTAATGCTTTATTTTAATGAATACTTTGTCTTTCTTTTCTTCACTACACCCTGTATTATTCTCAATTCATACAACCTGACTGACTCGCTGTTGTATTAAAAAATCACACGAGATTACTCACGGGGAACGGCAATACGCTTCGTGGCGGGGCGCAGGAAGAAAACGGGTAGTCCGCTCACTGCGTGTGACCCCGCCTGCGTCGTCTTCCCTTCAAATTGGAGCTGGATCCCTTATCTCTTGAGTATATACACGCGTTCGAATTTTAAAACAAAAGCACGCGTTGACGTATTCCGTACGAGAGAAGGTGGGCTTGAAGTCCGATTAGTCATAACCTAACCAATCTGCCCTGCATCCGGCCCAAAAGACCATTCTCTTGAAGAGGCCCTCTTCACAGCAATATCTCCTCCTCCTCCATTTTCTTGCACGGAATACGTCAATGCGTGCTATTGTTTTCAAATTCGAGGGTGTGTTTATACTCGTGTAACGTTCTCGAACGAGACGTTGCCGTTAATTACAGGAGATTCTACAAGTACAGCGGTTTACCCGTGGAATTGTGGGATTGGTTCGGGTGGCGTGCGATAAAGAAATGAATTTTACGAAACGAGAGTCCTTCTTTTTAACGATAGGCAACAAAAATAGTTTATTCAAAAATGATTTTGTCGCTAGGTCGAAATGGAACATATAATACGACACGGAGTCGTGAGAACTATGACGATAAATTAATATAATTGAACGTAAAGTAATTGCGTTACGACGTATCGGTCGGTATTTAAAGAATATCGTTTGTTTAGGTCTCGACGCGAAGTCGGATTGTTATACGAGAAATGACGCTTGGTCTATTTAGTATGTTAAGTTGAGAGTTCGAGAGGATTCCTTCTCTTCGATTTGTAGTTGCTTCCTGTTGCCTATCAGTTTGCCCACGCTTTCTAGGAAGGTAGCTGAGGGCTAGGGAAAGCGATCTCAGATGGTAGCCAGGTAGCCGGTTAGGGCGTCCCCAGATGGAAGTTGAATTCGGCCGCTTCCTTCCCTCGGATTGGTAGTGTGCTTCTGGTGCCTATCAGCTGACCCACGCTTTCTAGGATGAGGTGTAGAGGCTAGTAAAAGCCACCTCGAATGGAAGTTGAGGGGCTAGCTAAAGCGACCTCGTATAGGTGTTGAGGGGCTAGCTAAAGCGACCTCGTATGGAAGTTGGTAGTTGTATGTCAGGACGTTGATTTAAAATAGACTTCCTTTAGACTTCGCAAGACTGAGGGGCTAGTCAAAGCGACCTAGGTCTGGTTGGTTCGGTGGCTGAACCAAGTCTGATTCTCTGCTGCTGGCGGGCCTGTATTTATACTGCTCTGTGGTACTTGGCCCGCACCAATCACTTGCTGCGTGATCTCGCGCACCAATTAGAATTAACATCCGGTTCGCGCCACTCGATCACTAGACTCGGATTATTCGGCGTCCGGTTGATCGTGCGATCTGCGCACGCGCGCATGGTTCACTCGCGGCACTGAGTTCACTGTTTGAATGGGCGATTATGCGCATGCGGTGCGCGTCACTGAGTTCCGCCGATTCACGGTACATAGCGTTGTCGCTTGCATGTGTTTCGTATGTCCTTAATACTAACAATGCAACTTAGGTATAAATGAACGAAAATAACAATTTATATTAAAGGAAAAGGAAAAATTTATGGCGGTAGGTAGCGGTACGTTACACTCGAGAGATAAGGGATCCGTGTTTAATTTGAAGGAAGGACGACACAGGCGGAACCACGCGCCGTCAGTGGACTACCCCTTTTCTTCCTGCGTCTCTCCACGAGGCGTATGGATTGTGGGTAATACTTTCTAATTGCTATATTGGTGGTATCTTTCTCACGTGCGTCGGGACACAAGCGGGCTCAGAGCCAACCAAGAATTCGTACGTTTTCTTTTAATAGTTTGTACGTTAAAAGAAACGCTACGCTCGCAATAAGGAGTTATTCCTTCGATGCCATCTTCACGACTGCGGATGGGCTAAGCTAACCACAAAAGTTGGTGACGAAAGACACATGGCTCTTTCGACCCCTGCGCATGCGTCATTCGTGCGCGCTCAGCCTGCTCAGCGTATACTCATTCAAGTCTGGATCCGGCTTAATGGAGACATTCAGCACATGTTTCATCATCGCAAACGTTTACCAGAAATTCTGATTTGATGGATACACGTCTTTATACAAAACTTTGTTTTCGAGAAAATGTTCGTCTTCGATGAATTTTGAAACTCAAGATTATCCCGAAAACGAAAGATCATACGAGAAAATTTTATTCCATCTTTCCGATTTATCTTTATATGAAATATAAATATCTCTTTATATTGCATTATAATACATATTTTACCTCATACTACTGTATATTTTGGATAAATTTTCAGACATTAGTGAATACGTACCTATATCGTAATCATTAAACTCCACTCTACCCGGTTCCTCTTGCACAAATATGCCATTTAAAGACCACTGCAATTCCGAACGTGGAGATTCCATCCTAATTAGTTTAATAATATCAGAATCTGATGCAATCACCGCAGAATGCAACTCCTCCACGGAAAGGGCAGTATGGTTTGTTCGACTATTTCGGTTTATCAACATTACAGTATCTGCTCATAAAATAACATAAAATTAAATAAGTTACCAATCAATTTATTTAGAGGTCAAATATTGTGCACATAATATATTCTAAAATTCAGGGATAATTTAAAACATTTAGGTGAATCAGGTCAAAAGAAATTTAATATTTTACGATTTTGCGAACTAGGGCTGTGCTTCCAAACTGTAAATCATAATTGGAATATTAAGGCTTAAATTCTGGAATGTATTGTTTAAAAGTCGGTAACTAACAAGGAATGTTCCATCGCTCGAAAAATCTAAAAACTTTGGAACTTTGCGGAAATGTAGTTACAATCATGCTAATATCGTAACCATTTTTTGTTTGACAATGAAACGGTCGTAGGGATGGAAACACCTCCTCAAAGAAATGGTGCGTTTTCATATTATCGTGAAAATAAGTTTAATTTAGTTTTATAGTTTTAGATCTACAATACGATGATAAAAAATTTTCAGAAAAATTGGTTCAAAAGGGTATAGCCGGTTAAGATGGTCAAATGTGACCTTGAACCGAATTCGACTCACGATGAATCATTCGAAAGCTTATTAAAAAAGAAACATTTGTGGCAATTTTCAACTTTGTATCTCGACCCGGAGGGTAGTAAAGGGTAAAAATAGAAAATCAGGTTTTTGCCGAATTTCTCCTATACTAGGAGATGAAAATTTTTGAAAAAAATCAGAGGCATTTCTGTTATCGGGGCACATATTAGAGAATTGTTTCAGATTTTTAAATTGAAAAACC
This sequence comes from Andrena camellia, assembly GCA_029448645.1. Taxonomy (NCBI): domain Eukaryota; kingdom Metazoa; phylum Arthropoda; class Insecta; order Hymenoptera; family Andrenidae; genus Andrena; species Andrena camellia. The sequence goes on along the minus strand of CM055677.1, from coordinate 50,049,159 downwards.
TAGCTGCGAAAAATAAAAAACGCTAAAAAATGCTGAAAAATGCCGGTTGTGTATCGATGCAGTCTTGGCACTATAATTATATTTTTACTGTAAGTACGTATCATTGTTACTATTGTCCTGAATTTTTTTCAGATTTTTCAATTTGGTGCGTCGCAGTTAAAAAAATTAAAAACCGATTTTTTCGTCGTTTTTTCCGTGTCAGAGTAACTTATACGTCGAATTGCTTCATGAAATAAGTGTTTTATGCGATCTTCAATGTTTATACGTACAACAAAACATCATAGGAATTAAAGAAACTGAAAAACCGAATAATTTGAAACTATGTTATGCGCCTTACATTGTAAAGTATCTAGCGTATTTTCCAACGACGTCGGTGGCGCAGCGGTAAAGTGTCGAGCTGCTATACCGCTGCAAACTTTTTAAACGTAGGTTCGAGCCTCGAACTTTCCAAGTGCCCCCCCCCCCCCTTAGGCTAATTTTTTTTTTTTTCGTTAATTACATATATTTCCTAACACGACACAATGATCAATATTTATTTTCAAATGTTTTAAGAATATTTGAAAAACATTAACCTGAAATATACGTAAATATGAGTTTGGACTGCTTGTTATGCCGCCGTTTCTCTTGTCAAGTATCTTGTCAATTACGGCATTGTTTAACAATTCCTACATTATATTAAAATGTGAAATTGGTTTTCAAATCTTTTACCTTTAACAATTATGGATGGATAGCAACAAAAATCGTGTTGTTGTTTTCCTACTATTTAGCCTTTTCGTCTATTAGAATTAGATCATACAATTCTATTTTCTCTTTTATTCAAAATGTATGTTAGAATTTCTGTCACGGGTTCAATGCATGAAAGGAAAAGACAGTCATGACTGTTGGATTGATATCGCATGTTTAGAACAGAGCGATGGGGACCGAGAAAGGATGTTTATGTTGCAGTATCGAATGTGTCAGGAGTGTGAGGTCTGAAGAGTTTCTCAGAATTCACGTGGAGGATTTAGATAAATGAAGTGCATGTTAAGAGTGTATGCTGTGGGTGTGAATCGCGGGGAGCGCAAGAGATGAATGCACGAGAGTAGTCTAGCACAGAGTGTCATAGAGTTCGAATCGTCTTGGCTTTGGTCTTTACAATCTGCAGTCACTTTTGAATTAGACTTGCTTTCACCCAGTATATCTACAATAGTAGTAACTTCATTACGTGTTTTTAAATATTATTTTGTCGGTGTGCGTTCATCTGTGGTTGTGTGATCAATATGTCGTCTAACAATGAAAAAGTGCAATTTGTTGAAAGGAAAACCTTGCGTAGGTCAAATACGGAAAATCAAGATCGAAGTTGAGGCAGTGAAATATTCTAAACTTCTGAAAAAAGTGGTGACTATTGGTGACATGTTATGCAATAGGTGCCGCCTTCACATGTACAAAGAATTTCCTCAGTTTGAGGAATCTTTTGTCAGAGATGTTTCTGTACTTGCATCTTTTTCTTCAGCTGACAGCGGGTCCTCTTCTTCAGCTCGACCTTCATCTTCAGATGAACCCTCTGGTTCAGCTGAACCCTCCTCATCATCCGGAGCTTTTTCAGCCGCAATATCTTTACGAAAAACACCTTCAACCGAAATACTTTCATCCGAAAAATCAGCTGACAAATCATCACCGAAAAAATCTGAATCTGAATCTGTTGTTCTACCGTCTTCCTCAACAGAAGATCCATCGTTTCTTATGGATTTGAGGAATGTGGAACAAGTAGCTACTGAATACATAGAGATGCCATTTGCTAGAGTTATTTCCAATCGTGGGTATTGTTTCGTCTGTGGGATTGCGAAAAATGTCGTGAATGTACCGGCTGAAACCAGGAAGCAGGTATTTATCATGCGAAGATTATATGTTCCTAAAGGAAATCGGTGCTGTCCTGGTCATTTATTAAAGAACCGTTTGTTTCAAGAAGATGTTCTGAATTTAAGAACACATTCAAATACCAGTATAATCGATACCAAAGAATTACGAAATTATTTTGAATACCTTTGCGTTAATAACAATTCAAATATTAAAGATACAATAGGTGATTTTACACTTTCGGAGGAGCGGTTAAAAGTATTTACTGGTTTAACGTGGGAAAACTTAATAAAACTTCGGAGAATGATGACTTCTTTGAGAAATTCTGAGCAGCGAGATGTCACTCAAGCTATTGTTGTTTTCTTATTCAAATTGCGTACTGGCAATTCAAACAGTATGATAGCTGCAATTCTCGGATTAGAACGCGAGCAACAGGTGTCTGATTTTTGTAGGTCCGTCATAAATTCTTTTGAAAAAGACATTCTTCCTTGTTATTTTGGATTCGCGACACTTCCTCGGGAAACCCTAATAGAAGATCAAACGTCACTTGTTGCCAAAAAGTTATATAATATAACAGATCAATTAGCACTGATTTTCGATGGAACTTATATTCGGCATCAGAAAAGTTCTAACAATGAATACCAGCGCAAATCATATTCAGGTCAAAAGAAAGTACCCTTGTGTAAACCTTTTACAATTTGCACCACAAACGGCTATGTGGTTGAAGTTCTTGGCCCTTTTTGTGCAAACCAAAATGTTGCACAAATTATGAAAATTGCGATGGAAGACCCAAATGGTTTGCAAACCCTTTTAAAACCGGGAGATATTTGTATTATTGACCGAGGTTTTCGCGACGTTACAACTTATTTAGAAGAACGCGGTTACAGAGTGCTCATGCCTGCGTTAAAAGGCAAGCGAAATCAACTAACGACTGCAGAATCAAATGCATCCCGCCACGTCACTAAAATTCGCTGGGTAGTCGAGGCAATTCACGGCATCATAGGACAAAAGTACAAACTTCTTCACCATCAAATGGACAATAAGTTACTCCCAAAAGTTAGTTTATATTGCAGAATAGCGTGCTTTTTAAATAATACGTTCGGAAAACGCTTAAATTCGGACGTAGGTCTTTGTGATGAGATAGTAGAACGAATGTCATCTCAAAACAGCGCTGAGAATTCACTGTCAGTAGAAGTTGAAAATCAACATTGGAACAGGCGAAAGATTCCATTTAATCAGCTACCAGCTAACGAGCTTCTTGATTTTTCGGAAATGACAGAGAAAGACCTCAAAATTCTTTTTACTGGTTCGTATCAATTGTCTCAAGCGATATCATATTTAGCAGAAGTAATGGATGAAGAGAACAACATTAATCTTCGTTGTGTTAAAGAGAGAAAGAATATTATTAAATTCGAAGTAAGATCACGACATATTAACAGCAAAACCTACAGATGTTATATTGATTATGCACCAAACTCAATAGGCTATTCCGGAATAAAGCGCTATTGTTGTGAATGTGCAAATGGTAACCGCACCGTCGGGTGCTGTTCACACATATCTGCAATAATTTATTACTTATCGCATGCTCGGCACCTTTCAAAAATTGTAAGACCTGCAGAAATTCTTAGCAAAATATTCAACAGTGAACACGTGACGCCAGTAATTAACGAAGACAGCGATGACGATTGAATACATCAGACACGATTGTTGTTGCTAACCATCCATAATTGTTAAAGGTAAAAGATTTGAAAACCAATTTCACATTTTAATATAATGTAGGAATTGTTAAACAATGCCGTAATTGACAAGATACTTGACAAGAGAAACGGCGGCATAACAAGCAGTCCAAACTCATATTTACGTATATTTCAGGTTAATATGTTTTTCAAATATTCTTAAAACATTTGAAAATAAATATTGATCATTGTGTCGTGTTAGGAAATATATGTAATTAACGAAAAAAAAAAATTAGCCTAAGGGGGGGACTTGGAAAGTTCGAGGCTCGAACCTACGTTTAAAAAGTTTGCAGCGGTATAGCAGCTCGACACTTTACCGCTGCGCCACCGACGTCGTTGGAAAATACGCTAGATACTTTACAATGTAAGGCGCATAACATAGTTTCAAATTATTCGGTTTTTCAGTTTCTTTAATTCCTATGATGTTTTGTTGTACGTATAAACATTGAAGATCGCATAAAACACTTATTTCATGAAGCAATTCGACGTATAAGTTACTCTGACACGGAAAAAACGACGAAAAAATCGGTTTTTAATTTTTTTAACTGCGACGCACCAAATTGAAAAATCTGAAAAAAATTCAGGACAATAGTAACAATGATACGTACTTACAGTAAAAATATAATTATAGTGCCAAGACTGCATCGATACACAACCGGCATTTTTCAGCATTTTTTAGCGTTTTTTATTTTTCGCAGCTAGGTTTTTCAATTTAAAAATCTGAAACAATTCTCTAATATGTGCCCCGATAACAGAAATGCCTCTGATTTTTTTCAAAAATTTTCATCTCCTAGTATAGGAGAAATTCGGCAAAAACCTGATTTTCTATTTTTACCCTTTACTACCCTCCGGGTCGAGATACAAAGTTGAAAATTGCCACAAATGTTTCTTTTTTAATAAGCTTTCGAATGATTCATCGTGAGTCGAATTCGGTTCAAGGTCACATTTGACCATCTTAACCGGCTATACCCTTTATTCCCATCATCCTTGTAGGATATCAAAAATCATAAAAAAATTTCATTCGTTTTAGTGCAAGGGATTTGGTTATGGGCGGGGGGGGGGGGGGGAGTTATTCTGTGTTTTGCGTGATTTCTGCAGATGTGTGTCTCGATAACACAATTGACTACGGTGGATATAATGGAAACAATGAATTTTATTGAGAAGGCAGGATTGGTGTAATTCAACGATTCTCTTTAATTTCGGATGAAGTGATAAATTTCGTCGCAAGTTCTCCGAGGTGCATGATCTCATGCGACAGCGGCTTTGAATACCACTGCTCGACCCTTCGCCTGACTTGCCCCGCGTGCACCGCTGGACGGTGATTGCCTGCTGTAGGCATATTTTGAAATACTTATAACTAATCGAAGCCTAAACCACAATACCGTTATTCTTGATTATCATCTTATTCTGGTCTCTAGAATCACCCCTTAAATTTATTCCCACTTGTAGCCGAACATCCTGCATATGTACACTGTACAGGGTGTTAAAAAACTATTGTTCACCGCTTAGAGGGGTGAATCTACACCCCCGGATCGGTGGAGATTTGCAAAAAAAGTTGCTGCAAAATTGTTTATAACATTGAAAATTAATGTTAAATTTTTTTTACATCAACAGATTCTGCTCGGTGGAAGGAGAAAAGGTTTGAAAGGAGCCATATGTCGCAAACGAACCGTTTCGTGGGGAAAAATTGTTAAAGATTTCGCAACGATTTGAATGTGTAGAGTTGCACGTAGATGTATGGGCCCACCACCACCACTTTGCCGTTTGTCAATATCTACTACCTGAAGGGTAGTGGCCTGGGGTAGGTAGCTCCTGGGCTCTACGCAGACACAACGCGGCGTTTAAAGGGACAGAAGACCGTGCAAGGTGCATTGACCTGGCTAGGCCTGAATTAAGTGGTGTTTTCCCAACAGATATTCAGAGTTGACAGTAACCAGTTAGAATTTTTACCTATCTATTGCTTTTTTTATAGAGGGGAAAATGCATTACGCATACCCAGGCAGGGTTGCCTGGATTATGTGGGACTCCCCGCTGATAGCGGGATACGCACTAAAAACCCCCTCTTTCTTAGCCTCCTTCGTTTGGCTCCCTTAGCTACTGCCGGGACTTCACCTATCTTTTGCCTACGGACAGTTCAAAGGATAGGGCACAACAATAGATTCTGCTGCTTGACAGGAGGAAAAGTTTAAAAGGAACCATATGTCGCAAACGCACCATTTTGTGAGAAAAAAATTGACAAAGTTGAATTGTGAAGGTTAGACAATACTAACTTATTAACTTACCAACGTTCTCGATGGTTCACCTCCCGCGTCTTGGTGAACGTGGTGGCCACAAATGAGGTGCAGGCCTGAGTCCTATCCATAGTGTGCCAACCATTTGTGTTAAATAATTCCTGACTTCCAGGGTGAAATGTGCTGATGCACCATCGGGCATAAAATACAGCGACCGGCGTCTATTTGGTGGCATTAATTAGCGAAGTTGGCCTAACAAATTGCGTCGTAAAAAGCGCAAATATGTTGCACCGGTCATCGAGGGCAAATAAACAGGGACAATAATGTGATTACCCACAATTCCTGCCCACACATTCACAGAAAAACGTCCCTGATTAAATCGTTGGATGGTTGCGTGGGGATTTGCATAGGCTCACACTCGTGTGTTTTGCCTGTTTTGCAGAGTCGCGCTCGAAAAACTGCTTTCGTCGGTGAAAAGCACATTTTCTAAAAAAACGGTCATTCCGTTGTAATTTTCGCAGCATCCAACGGCAGAAGGTATGCCGAGCAGCATAATCACTTGCACGGAGTGTTTGGACCCTTTGGATTTTGAACTGTCGTAGACCTTCTTCGCGAATTATGCGTCGCACCGTCAGGTGCGAAATATTTACGCGACGAGCAATACCCCGGAGGCCCATTAGTGGGAATGCACGCGCTAATGCAATGACGCGTTTTTCTGTTCTCCAGGGTACACGAGGTCTAGCTGGTCTCGGATGGTTGTTGACACCCAAATTGTGCTCTTCTACAGTCAGCTCCGAAAAACGGTGACCGAGGCGTTGAAATTCCCGTCGGTACGGGACCCGTATTTCCCGGCCACTGTCCACCAACCATTGGCTATATATTAGCCGGGCTGATGAGTAGTCCCTATTTGCTTCGTCAATGGCACGAAGCATTTGGCGCACATTTCCTCCATCGTTGCGACCTTTCCCTCTTAAACGTCGCTCCATGACACTCAGGGACCACTTATAATCACTAAATAGTAACTAATAACTAATAAATGTTAACTATACTAATCACTAAACTACACTAATACACTATGTAATAAATGTTCCGTATTTATCCAATACACGCCACCACGACACGCGTTGCGATGCGATGCGAAACCCGGTGTCCCAGCGATGACGACGAACAGACTGATGTTCGCTCCTAGGTGTGTAGGCGGCGACGAAAATCCAACTGGTTGCATTTCCTTGGTGTAGGAGGAAATTCGTCGGTGGAAGGGGGAGCCCCCTCCTTCTTGAAGAACTAAACGAAGAAAATGCAAACATCTTGTTCCCAAAAACTAACAGGCAATTTGATCGGCCTGAGCGTCTCGTCCAAGGTGGTGGTTTATGACCGTATTGTTCTGCGAGTACGCGTTGGGGAACGATGCGTGCGGGAGCCAGGTCATCACGTGCAATCCACGGAGCAATATAAGGATTAACTCGGGCTGAAGAACGTCTAATACTGGTCGATTCATACGAGCGATGCGGCGTCGTTGCGATTTCGAATCGGTACATATATATTTATATAGAGACATATGTATATATTACACGTGACTCAATTTTTTGCGGCAGTATTGTTATATCGCTTCGTCTGAATTGACCCTAAAGGTGGGGATCTCCTAGCAGTGTGCCGGTGTAATGGAGAAGCATGCCTCTGTTTCTCCTAGCTGCATTTTCAATCGTTCAGTTCGCGCCAGATGTAGGAGTCTGACGCTAGTCTGCCTCGGTAGCAGCTTAGGTTAGTCTAGACGCAATTGCACTGCGATAAGTGTCTGTTAAAGGCGGAATCTCCTAGCCTACGTCGGCGTATATGTAATAGATGGAAAGTTGCCGCCGTTTCAAAGGAATGCAGGTCCTATTGGTCATAATATAATCTCTTTCCTATGAGCCACCTTCTCTCGCACCGAATATGTCTGCGCGTGCTTCTGCTTTGATATTCGAAAACGTGTTTATATTCGAGAGATAAGGGATCCGCCTTCAAATCGAAGAAGGACGACGCAGGCGGGTCCACGCGCAGTCAACGGACTACCCCTTTCCTTTCTGTATCTCTCCGCGAGGCGTATTGATGTTGGATAATACTTTTTAATTGCTCTGTTGGTGGCATCTTTCTTACATCTGGCATATTTAGGTAAAAAGTGAACCGGCTTGACGGCCAGTGTGTCTCGCCCAGGATATCGGTTTATGACCGTATTATCCCGCGAGTCGGCGGTAGACAACGGTACGTGCCGGTCCGAAGTAGCCGTGTACCACCCGGTGACAGAGCAATCAACCATGCATCTCATGCACCTCAGAGAACTTGCGGCGAAATTTATCACTTCATCCGAAATTAAAGAGAATCGTTGAATTACACCAATCCTGCCTTCTCGATAAAATTCATTGTTTCCATTATATCCACCGTAGTCAATTGTGTTATCGAGACACACATCCGCAGAAATCACGCAAAACACAGAATAACTCCCCCCCCCCCCTAACCAGATCCCTTGCACTAAAACGAGTGAAAAAATTAAAAAGGAACACAAATTTACCCGCACTGAAACACGCACGAGAATAAAAACAGGTTCACACGCTCTCAGACAATTGAAACTAACAACTGCTAATAAATAAACTTAAAGTAAGTTTTTCTACGTAAATTCGCGGGTCGCTTGAATGTGTGTCTACTCACGATATGTCAATGCTCGTTCACATAATTTAACATCCGCGGAGCTGTTGGCTATGAAAAGTACCAAACCGAAATGCGTATTTATGAAGTGAGCTCAGGTAATCTGAGCGAGCCTTGCCGCGTCCAGCTAGGTGCAAATTACTTTATAACCCCAGATGTGTCAGAAGGTCCGGATTTGCTTTCTTTCCCATTTATTGCAGATGGAAAATACTTGCACTTTCTCTGCAGCAGTTTAAGGGAACTTGGGTTGACCGACGATAACAACAGTCTTACCAAATTCTACGAACATAGTACATCAACTGTTGTGTCAAGGCGCCTGGGGTCGAGATTCTGGCAGAGAATCGCGGGGTGCCCCGGGTCGTCCTTGACGGTCGTCGTCCAACAGGCTCCGAAAGTTCGGGTGAGAATGCCGGGACGGAAGGATTCGGTTACGAACCGAAGGTAGGGGATCTTTGCTGTTCAAAGCGTTGGAACTCACCGTAAGGTCTAAACAAGTTTAATCTGTCCCGATCTGGGTGACACTGGTACTATGTCTAATCAGGTGTGAATCTTGTATAAAGTCTTTATCAAGTCTGAGCTCGCATTGCTCGTACATCATTCTTAAACTTTAATCGGGGCGAAGCGGGGACCATCGGGGTCTCCGTCTTTGATCCGCTTTCGGGTGTTTCGCCGAATGCTTATGGGTCTCGGTGCGTTTCCGAGAATCCTTACGCGGTTGTGCCGGATTTCGGCCGTTCGATTGTGGCAAACGGAATGCCGCGGTGTTGTTACGCTTGGGCATCGGTTGGGTCACAACACAACCAAACAAGCATGTTCATGCGTAACCACGATGATACTCAACCTCTGAGTGTCGTATCAACGAAGGTTGTAAGTCTCCACTACGGATCTGGTCGACACCGGAGATTACACATCGCCTTTTATCTATCTGGAACGCGCGAACTTGGAATTCGTATGCACAGAGGGTGATTTGGAAAACCAATCTGTGCTAGTCAAGGACTCCGGGTCCATATTGATTGACAGTACGGCAGTGGATACCTGCTAGCGGAAATGTATTCCTACCGCTTGGAAAACATCGACATTTGTACTGTACGTGAGGGCTGACAGTTCCACAACCCTCTGGGCTTTTCCCCGAAAGTCAACAGAGTCGCAGACACGACCTTGGTGACTCTTGGGACGGTTATTCGTTTACGGCCGCCGTGACTAAGCTCATTCCCGCTGGATTAAGACTTCGCCTATCTGCAGTGCAGATGTGCAGGCTCCTTGACGGAAATATTGACCCGGGCTGAATGCAACGCTAAACGAAACATACAAATAAACTCATTCACCTGTTTTCGTTTTGGTGATCCTCATATTCAACCTAGCTCCGCCGATATTAATTTATTTTAATGAGCATCGACACATCGCGAAGTAGACAATCATTCATAGTAATCAGTTTAAATTGTCTAACAAGTGTGTGAAAATCTGATTTTTATGCATGTTCAATGCGGGAAAGTTTGTGTTCTTTTTTAAATATTGTCACACGTTTTAGTGCAAGAGGTCTGATATCTTTTTATTTTTTTCTTGTGATGTGATGCTGTGTTTTGTATGCTTTCTGCGCGTATATATCTCGGTAACACGATTGACTACAGTGGATATAATGGAAACAATGGATTTTAGCGAGTAAGCAGGTCTAGTGTAATTCAACGATACTCTTCAATTTAACAGTTTTTCTGAGGGAAGACCCCGTGCGACAGTGACTTTGGCTACCACTGTTCAATCCCTTGCCTGAGTTGTCCCGCGTGCACCGCTCGCGCTGACTTAATTTTTCTTCCTGAGAGGGACCTACTTTCGTTTAAAACTGTAGTGCGAATAGTAGTGGAAAGAAAGTGTAAAAAAACAGTTATTTTCCACTCTTTACTGCACCTATCGCTACAACATAATATTTTAGATTTTGTATTCTAATAACAACCACATGACAAATCTGTGCAGTAAAATTCTCCGACAACAAGTCTTGGAGTTACCTTCTGTTATATCACCACAAAGAATTTCATTGCAGCGCCCAGTCATCATATGTGGTCCGACACAAGGTTCGCCTCTAATGTTCGGTTTTGGAGAATTGCAACGACGTCTTCGAATACCTGTGCCACCATTACAGCTTGCGCTGCATGCCCACGGTCCCCATTCTGACCACGCACCATCAACAGGAGATCCGTCTATATCTACATTCATTAATATTTGTATTTTACCGCAACGTTAACACTAATTGTAGTAAATAGAGATTAAATATTGATAAGTAAAGTTTTATTTACCCATTGGAATACAGTTTACAGACCAAGTAGCCCAGCCATCAGAGTCAACGCCGATGGAAAAGAAATAGAATAAGAGACGATTAATGTGCTCATAATGAAACAAGTTCGTCGCGTTGGAAAATACGTCAATAGTTCTTCCAGACCACCTTAAAATTTTAGAAATCTGGTTTGAATATACATATATTAGCATATGATTCTATATTGCTTTTAGGTACCTATATATATTTAGAGTTAACCTATTTCTCAATGTTTAATTTGCTGAAATGAATGAAATATGTTTCAGATTCAAACAATGTAAATCTGTGCACTACAGAAAAACCAATTACATCAGATTTATAAGGCATTGGGAAATTAAATACACAAAATGTTTAGTATTTCAACGCATTTATGTACAGAAACTGTTCATGATTCATGATACCCATAAATACACACTGATTAATTGGCTTAAGGGGGGGGGGGCACTGTGAAAACTCTTTTTTACGATTTTTCTTTTCGCGAAGAAATATACCTGCCCAAAAATATATCTGCACAATTTCAAAATGGATTTTGAAAAATTCTGGAAGTTACGGTAAGTTTTGTATAGGTTGCACAACGCTCAGAACCGAGTGCAGGCATAGGTAACATGGTCTCAATCGCCCGGAAAGTTTATGTCGAAGAGTCCAACTGTATCTAATAAGAGGGATTATGAGCTTATATATTGTTTAGAACTAGGTAAAGAATCACTGTGAACTTCTGTCAAAATTTTAAATGCGATTGTCTCGAAATAGCATTGTTCAAACTGAACGAATTAATAACTAAATCAATTTTTATCAGATTACTTGAAATTTTCAGAGAATATTCGCAAGAAAATTATCTTTAGTTGAGCGTACAAGTGTTATGATTAAATAATTCATCTAATCGTTACATTAAAAAAAACATGTTGATATTTAATACCCTTTTTCCAAAGTCAGCCAGTTCCATAAATAATAATATTTTTTTAAATCTGTAAATTTAACTGAAGCTATTGTAATGTATTTTTAGAAAACATTCGAATTTTTCAATTCAAAGCACACGTTGGAAAAATACACGACTGCCAGACCCGTTGTGTAAATTGTTTTGCAGAACCTAACATCACCGTATGCCGTGGTCATACTACTCAAAATTTGTTCAATCTAAGAGTATAAAATATTAGTTAAATATATGTATTTAAAGATGGTAATAAAGATTTTTATTAGAAAGCTACATTTCATTATAAAAGAATGTCTTGAAAGTTGAAAATAGCCTTTATTTGCAGCAGCCACAGTGGCTTCCCCCCCTAAGGGGGTATTATACTAAAAAATTCGATTTTTTTAATTTTCTAATAGTTTAGGGTTTCGAAAATATGTCCCTAAAATATTAAGGTGAAATTCGTAAGACTCTCAGAGTTATAGGGGCTTAAGGCCGCAGCGTGGCACGTATTCGTTCCCTCGACCCTTGTACCTAAAGAGGCTATGACTGCCAGTAGAGAAGAGAGAACTGCCCAGCATCATTTTTTTGAAGCTGAGGAACGTTTCCTCTACGGTCCTGGTATAGCAGATTAGAGGTGAGTTACACAAATTAGTCGTTATCTACCGTCACTTCAGTCGTATAGGTCGTAACTGCATGAAAAACTATAAACTCGTTAGTAGTATGTCTAAGCGGGTTCTAACTCGGGAGTGCTGAGGGGAGCGCGGGGCGGGGAGAAGTGAGGGCGCGCGGGAGAGTGCGGTGGGGGGAACTCTTGGCGCGGGGGCAGCGGGGAGTGGGAATCTGGCTGCGCGCGCACGAACCGCGGAGTGGGGGAAGCCGTAATCGTGGAGGGGATCAGTCTTGGCCGAGCCGCCGCGGGGACCTCTCCAGACACGGCCCTCTGCCGGAAATTTTTCAGAGGGAGGGAATGAACCACAGCAGAAATTTTTCATACCTAATCGAGGAAGGGAATGAACTTGGCCCACCCCGACAATTTTTTCACACCTGACCCACCATCGAAAATTTTTCAGACCTGGCCCGCACTGATCTAGCGAACCGCCAGGCAGCAGACAGACATTTTTTCCCCAACGCAGAGAAATAATTATTTTTTAAACTACGATCTAGCGATCCAATATGTAGCAAACATGCATTCTAAAGCTAACAGTATTTCAAATATGTTTTTTTCAATCTTAACGTCGCAACGTATCGCGCGATAGCGTATGCATTTTGAATCCCCTGGAGCAGCCGTGCGGGATGGCGGCGCGAAGATGGAGCGAATCATAGAATTATGCGGTGTCAACAGAAATTTTTTCCATACCAACAGATACTTTTTCCCAACGCACAGAAATAATAATTTACTGAATTAACAATCTAGCGAACCATCCTGTAGCAAACAGACAAATTTTTTCGGAGCCAATATGCAGCAAGCATTTTAAAGCTAACAAAATTTAAAACATCGCAGCGTATCGCGCGATTAAGCGTAATTTGAGTCCCCGCGACTGCTGCGTGAGATGATACCATTTTCATGGCGCGAAGAAGGCACGAACGAAATATAATATTTTTTGAAACGTCGAAACTTAGAATTATGCAGTGAGGAGAGAAGGAGGAAGGTGGGTAAATAAAATGGAGAAAAAATATGTTTAAGAAATTGATATATTGTTACAAAGAATATGAAAGTAGAATAATAATAGAATTTAACATTTTTTTCTACCAGCATCAGCTACAATATCACTGATGGCGCATGCTAGCAGTTCGCAATCTACAAGATAATCCTCGCAGTAATATTCACTATCATATATGATTTTAGCAGCACGACGCGTATCTAATGTCTCGCAGGCAACATCACTCTGTTGCAACACGTTAACAAAAGTTTTAAATTTTGTCTGCACATCTTCTGCAGTTTGATGCAACCGCGGATACACATAGCATACACATGGCTCAAGATTAAATAAAAATGTTATTGTATTCGGTTTGAAATACAGCAACTTGTCAAGTAGTGTCATCTTTACAATCGTAGAATCATAGATCCGACGAAAGTCCAACGTTAGTTCATCAATCCGTAGCGATGCTGATCCAGGTAATTGTGGACGTTCTTCGATGGATGTACGGCTGTCGACTAGTGCACCCCATGTATACCACGGTAATATGAGATGGTTCCCACGATTATCGCCGAGAACAATTTCTACATCGGCTATAGGTCATACGCCCCTTCCAATTTCCAAATATTTGGTGCCTACGGATGTTAATGCATATTTTCTGACCATGATACGCGATTCTTGGCGCGGGCTAAGAGAACAATCAATGCTATGAAACTGTCCACTCGTATCAGGAATAAACACAAAAAATTTCGAGAAGATGCGAAAATTAAGCCTTACCAGTCAAATGTATTCTCCCCGCATGGAGCTATGCCATCACCTCGCACGATCGGAACGTAATAATTCATGCGTTCGACGTTTCCTTCGGCACTGGTACGGCACATTTTTTTGGGACTGTCTGTTCCGTCAAAAGACACTGAGGCTACTGAGCGTACGATGGAATGGCGTCCAAGGAGACTGACTTAAATAGAGGTGTAATTGCTTCCCCCACCGCCACATTTTATTCTAAAGCTAACAATTTTCCATAATGTTTTTCAATCTTAACGTCGTAGCATATCGCACGATCGCATGTAATTTGAACCCACCCTTAAGGATTAAAGTCTCGACACGTGTTGAATGTAATATAATACTTTTGGTTAACGTCGAGTCTTAGAAATATGCGGTGTCAGCAGAAACTGTGTCGGATGATCTTGCGCGCTAATTCGTCATACGCGTGAATCATAGAAGGAATTATGCTGTGTCAACAGAAACTGCATAGAACAATGTTGGGATGGATCGTCGTTTTTGCATGCAATGCATCCGAGGGAGGTGTACACCAAAGAGTTACACAGAGATAGCAAATCGTGGTACCAGCCATAAAAGCGCGCTCTAAACTGCACAAAGCCTCAAATTGTTGTAACGCGTTAAGTGAAAAAAGACATTATATTTACATTCCATTCACAACTACGGAAGAATTCCCGCAAGTAGAACGCCAAATGCGGCATCAATCTGCACGATAGATTTCACGCGAAGAATACCTCGCGTGGGAAGAACGGTGCAACGAGTGTATCGAATCTTTGGAAGAATACAGCCGAGTGAAACGACCTCGATTATTGATCGGTGTGCGACAATCGTTGGTTGCTCGAATCGCGCAGCTCGAAGGACTGAAATATCCGTTGCTCGGACGTTTCGTGCGTGAAGGTGCCGGACATTCGAGCACGGGACTTTTGTGGCGCGAAATAGACAGTGCTCAAGACGCACAACTTTCTCCAGGATGCGGCTAGCATTGTGTTGGAGCATGTGCGGGGTGCTTTGAAGAAACACCGAAACCTCAAAGTGTACACGGTGTTTAACGGTGAATTTGCGGCAGGTGACAGGCATCGTTCTAAAAGCATCAATACCCGAAACTGTGAACTCTTCGGTACATCCGATCTGCAGGAATGGTACAAACGATGTATCATCGAACCCACCCTGGCATCGCTGGAAGAGTTCCAGGAATGCGACAGCGGATGGGCATTAACGAGAATTCTCAATCTGACCGTCAATGTCAACAAGTACAATCCGCTGCGCGCATGGTGTCACTACAAGTTGCCGCGGGAAATATCGCTGAAGAAAGCGACGATTAGCGTGCAATCCCCGGACAACGCCTGTTTCGCGTGGGCAGTGGTTGCCGCTCTACATCCCGCGGAAGGAAATGCCGATCACCCAAGTTCATACCCCGAATATACTTCCATATTAAATCTCCAGGTCATTGAATTTCCAATGTCTCTGGAGAAGATTGGGAAGTTTGAACAGGTGAACAACGTCTCCATCAACGTGTACAGCTTCGAGGCGGAGAAGAAGAAAGGGCCGACAGTCTTCGCACTGCGCCTCACCAGCTAAAAGAGGGATCGGCACGTCAACCTGCTGTACACGCCGAATCAAGAGCACGGCGATGTAGGACACTTTGTGCTGATCAAGGAATTGTCCCGGCTGGTGGGCATGCAGCTGAGCAAGCACAAGACAAAGAAATTCATCTGTGATCGGTACGTATATAAACTTATGAAATGTTGAAATGTCTCGCGAAGTAATTAAATAAAATTTTTTGGGTTTACAGATGCATGCACTACTTCGGATCCGCCGAGAAGTTGGAGGCCCATGCAGTGGACTGCGGGCAAATGAACGATTGCACCATTCTGATGCCCAGCGAAGGTAGCAACCTGCTCAGTTTCTGCAACCACTGCAGGAAGGAGCGGCTCCCCTTCGTGGTGTACGCCGATCTTGAGTGAATTTTGACGAAAACGGAGGAGAATCGAATAGGTGATAATAATAAATTGTGTCAATATCAGCACCACAAAGTGCATAGTATCGGCTATTATATGCATTGTTCGTACGATACATCGCTGTCGATGTATAGATGTCGCCGCGACGCGGATTGTGTTTCATGGTTCGTCGAAGAACTGAAAAATTTTGCAGACATTGCCAAGCCCGTCTTGACCAGTAATATTCCCATGTTGGATTTAACTAGCGAACAGTGAACGGCATTTCGCAATGCAACACATTATCATATTTGCGACGAACCATTCGAGGCTAGCGATATATGAGTTCGCGATCATTGCCATCTATCCGGACGGTTTAGAGGCCCAGCACATTCAGAGTGCAATTTAAATTATAAAAATGCGTTTTACATCCCCATCATTTTTCATAATTTATCCGGCTACGATTCACATTTTATTATCGAGGAAATAGCTACCGCCATGTATATGTATATGTATCATTCTATTTATTGAACCATGTATTATTATGTTACAATACATTATTTTTATTTATCCAAGAATTGTGCGATTTATCAAACCCTAGCCACTTGACATATACCTTATCCCCCTTCCTACGCAATACTTTTTCCACTAGATACACATCAGGATCGGTGACGCGTTGCAGCTCGTGTTCATAGAATCCTCCGGCAACAGGTTTTCCACAGGAATCGAGGAGCAGATACGTTGTTGGATTAGTTGCCTATACTTTGGCTATCTCGAACACCTACGTTGTCCAATTCGGCGTGTAGCCTTTATCGAAGATGGTTTTAAATTTGCTCACGCGCACAAACACGCCCAACTTGAATCCCGCTGAAGCAGCAATCTTTATGTTGCTGTATACGGTGGCCAGCAGCTTATCGGCGATCGCTGGGGTAACATCGCAAGGACGCATTCTGATGGTTCTATGTTTTCGCGCGTTATACTCTGCAAGTAGACGCGATAGCGCATCTGTCCATCTGTAGGTTCCATTGAGCGTAAACAGTTTCCACATATTGTTCTTCAAAGTTCGATTGAAACGTTCTACGACGGAGGCCTTCATCACCGAATACGTCGAATAATGATTAATGTCATGCTTTATCAAGAGTTTCTGCACATCGGCGTTGTAAAATTCTTTTCCTTGATCGGTTTGCAATTTTTTCGGATATCGATCTCTAAATATCTTTGCAAGCGCTTTAGTCACCTCAGCGCCACTTTTAGGCTTGAGCGGTACCGCCCATGCATACTTGCTCAGCACATCGATGACGGTGAGTGTGTAGTGGTAACCTTGGTTGAATCGCGAGTATGGACGAATTTCTACAACGTCAGCTTGCCACAGATCATCGTATCCGCGCACTATGACTCGCCTCCACGGGAAATGGCTTCGAGCTGGAGCATGCAATTCCTCGACGAGTTGCCGCTTCTTGTGGCCATGGTTTTCTTTACTTTTGGGTTTCGATGATGGCTGCATGTTTGATCGCAGAGGTGTCTTTAACACGAATGATGTGATAATTAACGTGTACGTGCATTATGTGCGCTCCATCGGTCCAGTGACAAGTTCAACCATCTCGCATGATTCTCCTTCGCAGCGCTGCTGTGGGATAGAATTCGACGCCTGCGATATCTTTTGAAGGCTGTTTTCCAGCGCCAGCATCTCTCTCTGAAACACGATCAGCTTCCTCTCTAATTTTTCCTGCTGCTCTCTCAAAAGTTTAATGCTCTTTTCCACGTATAGTTTATTGACGGCATCGCTATCAGCCACGGGTTGAGCTACGCGTCGTATCTTACCTGATTTTGCATCAATGTCGGAACCAGTCACGCAAAGAGCGTTATCTCGCATATGATTTTGAAGCAAACCATTCCATTTGTAATAATCCATTCTAGCTGCGCCACTCTTCGCGAGCGATACTCCAAATTTGTTGAACGGCATCTCAATGCATACAGTGCACATCAGCGGTGCGCGGTTTTATTTATAATGATGCCTCCCTCGTGGAGTTCCTGGATAATCGACAGAATTTCATGGCCATGCGAGTTGTTGCCCGCCTGATGCGACGCTTCCTGCAAACGGTATCGATCCACAAGCTCGTTGGGATCGTCCCAGCGCACGTAGTCGATCTTGTTATCATTTACCACCATGACTCGCGGCGCCGTTAGACCTTTCCCTGCTTTATTGGTTGATACACGAGAGTAGCGGTGCAATTACATGTTTGTACTTGTATCCCTTGTTGCCCAATATGGGATTTTGAGCAGAATGACCGCGTCTATAGGCATTCGTCGCCAGCAGTATACTTTTGTATTTTTGTTTATCGGCATCGGTGTATACAGCATCGTCGGGAATTCTCTTGAAAATCAGTTCGTAAAGGCCGGGCGTTCCTCTGTATTTTACACCATCGATGATTATATTATCAGCCTTGTCCATATCAAATGCCTTATCCCCAAGCATCATTCTACTATCGCCAAAGTATACGCCATACACAGTGTCTGTGACTGTTTCCTTATCCCTGCTTATGATTGCATCCATATATTTTTGTCCCAGGGGACCCAAATGGCTGCGAAACGTTTCTTGTCCCGCGGGTGTTTGAAGTTGCTGTCTAATAGATGTTGCAAACGACTCGTCAGGAGTAGTTTCAAAAACATCATCATCACCATCATCACCATCATCACCATCATCACCATCGTCACCACCGTCACCACCGTCACCACCGTCACCACCGTCGTCGCCGTCGTCGCCGTCGTCCTCGTCATCGTCATCGTCATCGTCATCGTCATCGTCATCGTCATCGTCATCGTCATCGTCATCGTCATCGTCATCGTCATCGTCATCGTCATCGTCATCGTCATCGTCATCGTCATCGTCATCATCATCATTGGTTGTGAGGAATTGCACACTGGGAAATGTATTTTTTGGTGGGGGAAGAACCGGGGACTCGTTTGATGCAACATTCTGCCGTTTTCGCTTCGATTGAACTGATGTAGAGGTGACGAGTGAATAATCCGATGACGGGCGCGGTTTCCTCTTTCTCTTGCGAGATATGTTCCATCTCGGCCGGATTTTTGTTTCAGTCGTTAATGTTTCATTCCCTTCAACGCTTGTGCTCATCAGCGGCGATATTTCAGCTTCTGTCGCTGCGGTATTTTCCACAATATGTTTTAAGGGTTCGACAATAGGTTTAAAATATCTCTCCAACGCGATATCTTCCTCCATGTTGCCGGTCTGCGAAGCCTGATGTTTCCTGCGAATGACTTCGCTGGTTTTTGCAATTTCCTTCGCTATTCTCTCGCGATCCATAATCTTCAGACTATCGATATCAATCATTGTTGCACCGCAGACGTTGCTTTCCCACGCACGTGTTGACAATGATTGACATGGTACGTCAAACTCGTTAAATCCATTTCTATAACGACCACTGGACATCGCGCTATTCTTGTCTATCACCACGAAACCATACTCCAGCTGCCAACAATTGCGACACAAAGCGCAGAAATCCTCGTAAGACATATCAGTGTTTACATGATCGTTGTTGTTTCAAGTTGGTACCAACCTGCTTAAACAGAATCAACAGATTCGCATTGTCGCGTATAAGATGTTTGGGAATCTTTTCATATGTCTGACGGAGATAGAAGCAGTCAACGTTCGAGTGGCGCCCCATTGTAAAGTTTTCCCTTATCGTATCTTGCTTGTCGCATGCCACGTCATCAAAGATAAAAATGGAATTCTGAAGTAGAGAAAATGTGAAGTAGCAAATTTCATCTATCGCAGTCAATAAATTCTCCAAATACTGATATTTCGGCTGTTGCAATGATTTGCAATACACGTACACGTTCTCGAAGCGAACGCCGTGAGGACTTTCCAACAAGCTCACCAGGACGTTGGTCTTTCCACAATTTGATGGGCCGCAAATGAGGCAGGGTATGGTGTTTGCCAGCATGCTACTATGTCTGCGTCTTGTTTTCGAGGACATCATTTGCGATTTATCGTTAAAATTTGTCACGCGTATCGTCGCAGTTTGCCGCACGAATCGCATCCTCGCTGCGAACAGCGAAAATGATTTTTGATACATCGAAGCGGCGACGCGACCTATTTATAGGCCCGCGTCGAAGCAAAACAGCTCAGTATTCGAAATGCTTCTCGTTCTGTCGGATAATTGCGATATTCGAGACATAACCTCTGAGCAGTTGAAATATATACCAAAGATTATTCTACTGCGCGAGTTTGGCAGACACATTGTTCAGTTGTGGGACAGACTCCCCGAGCATATAAAAGCCGATTCTGAGGTTCGGCAGTATCGTCGGGGTTTGGACGATTATAATCGCCCTTGGCAGCGAACGCATATCGACAGTCCAGCACCACTGATTAAAAACTGTGGCGAATGTCGCCGACGAGAGTAAAGAAAGGTTGTGGTTTGTTGAATGGGGCGATAAACGCGCTACCTATCGAATTACATATCCCAGGATATCAGTTTTGTGGTCCAGGAACTCGACTGGCATAACGATTGGCTAGAGGCGATCCCGGTATCAATCCGTTGGATGCAGCGTGTCGCGAACACGATATAGCGTATTCGCGCAGCAACGACCTCAGCGAAAGGCACGCAGCAATAACGTACTCGCTGAGAAAGTGCGAAAACGCATCGTTGCGCGAGACTCGACTCTGGGTGAAAGAGGCGCTGCTACAGATGTTTGGGCAGCTATGAAGGCCAAGACCAAAATCGGAATGAGGACGAAAACAAAAACCCGCAAAAGGACGAAAAAATAGAGCATCGCAAAAGGGGATACGTCCGGTGGCAGAACGGGGTGATATATTACCACTTCTCCCGCTGCTAGGTGTTCCCGGATCATTAGTTGGTGGAGCAGCCGGAGTCGCCAAGTCGGTAAACGATAATAAGGCGGCGTAACATCAGCTGCAGGAAATGCAGCGTCATAATCGCTCCATGGAAGGTCGTGGACTTTATCTCACGCCATACAAGCGCGGACAAGGAATATTGAAACGAAAAAGAAACTGCCGAAAAGAAAATAAAAATGCCTGTGGGCGTAACTACCGATGCGCAATTGGTGGATTTGGCAAAACGTATGCGTATTCCATTCTTTAGCGGTGTTTTTATGCGCAATGCGCTACCTGTCGGAGGAGTACGTCGAAACGAGAGTGGCATCGTAAATTTGGACAACGTCGAGGGGCCGGGGATTCATTGGGTGGCGTATGCGAAGAGAGGGTGTCGAGCTATATATTTTGACAGCTTTGGAAATCTTCGACAGCCTAAGGAACTGGTGCAATATCTGGATAAAGATGCTGTGAAGTTTGAATACAAGAGAACGTCTTATCCGCAGTACAATCAGAGCAACTGTGGACAAATATGTCTACGTTTTCTACAGACGATCGGCACCAAATTTAAGGATTGACGTCCCACCACTCTGATTCAGTACTAGTCAAGCAGTTTCTCGGAATATGTCGTTAACATTCACGCTACCTGGCAAGAGTAGTGCCTTCGCGGTAAGATACTTTCCGCCCGTAGATTTGAGCAACGATGATTACGAGCTTGGTCTATCAACCTACGAAACTTAACATACTGTTACGTTTTGGGTTTAACATAACGATCGTTTAATACACAATAACAGAAACGGAACATGAACAAGAACTATAAGGTAATCTCGAATGTACAGGGATGAGAGTTTCGATATGTCCTTTCGCGTTGGCGTCTAACTGTCGAATGACAGCTTGACAGGCGATCGATCTGATCGCCTTCTTCTCGCTGTCCTTTTGTCTTCGTTGCGGGCATCAACGGGCCATGGATTCTATCCATAGGGTGCCCGCAATACTGCTTCCCTCTCTCGGGAAGCGGTCGTCCCGACCGCTGCAGCTTCTCCGTTGCTTGCAGCCGTACCCTGGTCCGGAAGAGTAGGAAAGACGCTGTGTGGCATCTTCCAACCATCGCATCGGCATTCGCCTTCCCGCCCAAGGGGAAAACCACCCAAAAACCCTGGGCAAGGCGTGGGTATGTGGTTCCCCGGAGGTCCTTGGCGTCTCTACTCTCCACTTGCGTCTTCGAACTTGGGCACTTCTCTCTTGTATGGATTTCATCTTCTTCGACGGCACATCTTCTTCTTGGGCAGAGGCGGACGGGGGGAGTCCTGTTGTACCGCTGTCGGGACCTCTGAACTTCAACATTTCTCGTCTGCATCTTTTTCACTGCTGGATCTGAGATTCCCGGTCCGCCGGTCCCTTCGTCGAAACTTTGGTCCAGCTAGGGTGCCGGAACAACAGTTTTTCTTCGATCTTCGTTCTTGATCCTTCCTTGTGGTGGTGTAGTCCTCTCGCCAGCTCGATGTCGCTCCGCTGGACTCCCGGCACGACCATCGGGAACTCCTGGTATTGGGGTCGTCTCGGCGTGGCACCTCCGGGTCGCTGGCCCGTTCGCCTGGTCCGCATGCTGTTGTCGTTGCTGTTGTTGTTCCATTTTCTCTTAAAGTAACGTCAAACACATTAGAGTCCGTTTCTCTGTAGAGGGTTCGTTGGAGCCATACGAGCCGGGGAGCCAGATAGGGAGGCCGACCGCGCAAGCAGAGAGTCGCAGCTAGTCGCAAGCATGCAAGCGGCCCAGCCCCCAGTCCAGCCACCGAACTCGCAAGCCCTGTCGTCTTCCTTCTTCTGGCCTTCCAACTTCCTCTAGTTTTTCAATCCTTGGCGTCCTGATGGCCCCATTCCTCTTCGTGTCTTCTGGTGCTGCTTCAGGGGGCCGTCCTTTGCAGCATGGCAACGACACCGTCTCCGCGATGCTCCCTTTGTCCGATCCGAGCGACTGCGTCGCACGTCCGTCCGGTGGTTGCGGACACCATTTCCCGTCTGCTGTCCACCCCCAGCTGCATCCTGGGGAACCCATGGAATCCATCGTACCGGGGCCGCGCCCCGCGGAGCGCGACCGGGATCTGGACCAGGGGGGCCAGCGCGGCGCTTCCACTTATGTCTGCGCCGTGCTGCGGACCGCCACGCTGTTATGGCACATTCGGGGAATTCGGGGTCGCATCCGAGCCGCGGTGGCCGTCCCCCGACACCTTGTCCCTCGTCGTGGGGTATCGAGTACCTGTAATAACTCAAGAAAGGGGGGCCTGGCTACGAAGGTAGCTTCCGCAGCCCAGTCCACTGGTTAGCTTACAACTAATGTCCTCTCTTGAGTCCCGAGGTGTCACTCGACGTCTTCATTCCTCCTGGAATCGTCCTTCGTACTTCGCAAGCCGGCGTACGTGGACAACCTTGCAGTTCTTCCTAGGCGTACGTTGAATCCAGTAATCGACGTCGTTGATCCGGTCCACCACCGTGTACGGGCCTTCCCAATCGGCTTGTAGTTTCGGGTACTTTCCTTTTTCTCTTCGTCGTTGGAACAACCACACTCGTTCTCCAGGTCGGAACGATACTGCGTGGACACGATTGTCGTACCACGACTTCATTTTCGAACTATAGATGTGCAGACGGCGTCGAACAAATTCGTGGATCTTCTTCATTTTTTCTCCGATCCATTCGGAGTATCCTTGTTCTATGTCCTCTTGTTCTTCTACTTCTGTGGGCAGTCCTCTCCATAACTGCAGGGGTAGGCAAAGTTCCTGGCCATAAAGATCATTGCTGGCGTCAGTCGGGTAGCCTTGCGCCGTGCGGACCTGTACGCGAGGAGAAACATAGGGATCCACTCGTCCCAGTCTCGCTGGTGCTCCGAAACAAACATTGCAAGATATTGGAGCAACGTCCTATTCAAACGTTCTACCAGACCGTCGGATTGAGGATGTAGAGGAGTTGTCCGCGTTTTCCTGATTCCCAGCAGCTTCAGCAATTCCTTGAACACGGAGGATTCGAAGTTCCTTCCTTGGTCCGTGTGTATCTCCAACGATACACCATGACGACATACTACGTTGTGCAGAAGAGCTCTTGCCACTGTGACAGCTCGCTGGTCTGGCATCACGATTATTTCTGGCCATCGGGTAAAGTAGTCCACCACGACCAGCATAAACCTGTTCCCGGCCTGGGAACTCGGGAGCGGACCCACAACGTCCAGGGCAAGTCGCTCGAACGGAGCTCCCACGTTGTATACTCTCAGGTTCCCTGCTCCCCTCTGACGTGGTCCCTTCTTCGCCCCACAAGTGTCACACCGCCGGCACCACTCTTGAACGTCCTGTCGACACGTAGACCGGGAGAACTGTTGACGTATCTTCGCCAAGGTCTTGTTCACTCCGAAGTGTCCAGCTGCTGGCGTATCATGGAACTCTTTCAGTACACCTGCAACCCTTTCGTGCGGCACCACCAAAAGCCACGAGGTCGTTGTACCATCGTGGGACTCCCATTTCCTGAAAAGTAAACCTTCGTGAATTTCCAGCGAGTCCCAGATTGACAAGTAATATTTCAGCTGTAGGGAGAAGTGAGCAACGTCTTGCCAGCCGGGCTTCTCTCCTTCCTCTTTCTTTTTAAGGATGACGCCGATCTCTTCATTCTTCTCCTGCCTTCGTTTCCAATCGTTTTTCATTTCGTCGCAAAATATCCTGTGAATCTTCTTCGTGGTAAGCACTTCCTCTTCTGCTTCTTTCTTCTCCAGTTGATTGCAGTTTTTACAAGATCTTCGTGAAATTCCGTCAGCGTTTCCGTGGGCTTTTCCTTCCGGATGGCGAATCTCAAAGTCGTATTCTTGTAGTCGTTCGATCCAACGGGCGACCTGTCCTTCAGGACGCTTGAAGGTTAACAGCCAGCGAAGCGCCGCATGGTCTGTTCTTATCAGGAATCTTCTTCCGTAGAGGTATTGATGGAAGTGTTCGATGGATTTTACTACTGCCAGTAGCTCTCTCCGTGTGACGCAGTACTTCCTCTCCGCTTTTCCCAAGGTCTTGGACAAATAAGCCACGATCCTTTCCTGTCCTTCGTGTTCCTGTGAGAGGACGCCGCCTATGGCGAAATTAGAGGCGTCCATGTCCAGAATGAAATTCTTGTCTATCACTGGATAGGCTAGCACTGGGGCTCCGGTTAGTTTCTTCTTCATCTCTTGGAAAACTCCTTGGCATTCTTCTGTCCATTGGTAGCTCTGTTTGGTCTCGGTGAGGCGATGCAGGGGCTTGGCGATGCTGGAGAAATCCTTTACAAATTTCCGGTAGTATGTGCACAATCCTAGGAAACTTTTTAATTCCGTGACGTTCTTCGGCTTTGGCCATTCCGAAATGGCTTTAATTTTCTCCGAATCCGTCTTGACTCCACTCTCCGTTACGATGTGGCCTAGATATTTTAATTCTCGGCAGAAGAAGGAGCATTTCTTGGGGCTCATCAATAGTCCAACTTGACGTAAACGCGAAAACACCGTCCGTAGGCGTTCGAGCTCCTGCTCAAAGTCATTCCCGTAGATGATGATGTCGTCCAAGTAAACCAAGCAGATTTTCCAGGTCAGATCTTGAAGTACGTCTTCCATCAGTCGCTCGAATATTGCCGGGGCGTTGCAGAGTCCAAAGGGCATCACCTTGAACTGTCACAGTCCCGTCCCTACTGAAAATGCCGTTTTCTTTCGGTCCTTTTTGTCCATAGAGATCTGCCAGTATCCGCTCTGCAAATCCACGGTTGAGAACCACGAAGATCCAGTGAGGGCGTCCAGGTTATCTTCTATACGGGGTAGAGGATACGAGTCTTTCTTGGTAACCTCGTTCAGGCGACGGAAATCCACGCAGAACCGTATGCTCCCATCCTTCTTCTTCACGAGGACTATCGGAGAAGATCACTAGGATTATTGAAAATGAGGACGAACCTGATGCGAAATCAGGGCGCCCCTAGGTGTGGAGTCAAACGCAGACGAACCTGGTGCCAAATCAGGGAGCTGCAGGAGGGTGAAACGTCATGATCGAACCCGATGCGAAATCGGGGAGTCACTATGATGAAGTTCACAGTTGAACCTGGTGCGAAACCAGGGAGCTGTTAGGAGGTTGGATTATTCACAGACGAACTTGGTGCATAACCAGGGAGCTGTTCGGAGGTTGGTAGACTTACAGACGAACCTGATGCGAAATCAGGGATCTGTAGGATACGGACGAATTTGATGCGAAATCAGGGAGCCGTAGGTGGGTGAGGTTTCGTGGACGAACCCGATGCGAAATCGGGGAGCCACTGGGTTGGTGAAGATTCCTTGTTTTAGTGAGAGGTACGAACGAACCTGATGTGAGATCAGGGAGTCGCGGGAAATGTTAGTAATGCCTCGTAACTTTTAATTAATGTTTGATACAACTCGAGCGGTAAAGTTGTATCAGTGGGAATATGCTACTAATATTATAAGGTTCACTGGCTAAAGAATGGGTTTAAGGGATCTACTCGATTTACACGTGAACACCATTCGTATATTCAATAATCAATTATTGTACAAATGTAAGTGTCGCGGTTAATTAATTATATAAAATGTGTAATTACCACTAAATTACACGGCGTTGACGCACTGGCGATGCGGGGCGTAAGAGTGACTATTTCAATGTGCCAAATCGAATATAAACCGGACTCGCGGATTCTATGAAGTTAATTATTGATTCGTAAAGGGACTCGAGCCCGATCTTACTAGATTTAACCAACTCTGTACCAGCGTGACACGACGTGATTCTACGAGTGACTATATAGCTTTGAACCGAACAGGGTTGAAACCAAAAGGTTTATATTGTCCCAAAAATGAGTGGGGATTCGTTATAAATCTCCATATAAGGAAATCCGTAGGGGTCGTCATCGCATCACTCCCGTTCCCGTGGTCGTGATTCAGCTGGTCTAGATCATGACCCCCATTAGTGGTGTGTGATAAGCGAAAGGATTTTAGGGCGTTTTCCCTTCGCAGACGCGAGCTCGAAAAAACGGTTGAGAGAGGCGTATGGGAAAATTCCACATACGTAACAGAGGTATCAGACAATAGAGGTATTCGTATTAAAAAGTGTGGTATTTTTTGGGAAAGTATATAGACATGTGTACATTATTGTGATACGTTGCGAGCATCGTCTATCATCGAATCCAAGCCTAACGCTAATAATTCACAACCTAACAAAGAATGCGGTTGGAAGTATTCGCTTTCTGAAATAAGTTTTTCATAGTCAGTGGTCGATATCGTAGCGTCGCGTATAATGGCAACAACGGACGCGTACTTGCTGCTTACGGAGTTCAGAATTTCTGACAACCACGAGAACGTATGATCGATGCAACTATCGTATTTGAACATTTGGTGTATCGTAGCTTCGGCCATGTATATGATGGAACTGCCATCTGATATTTTGGCAATTTGTTGACTGCTGATTCGTGTGAAGTCGATACGTAAATGATCAACGATGGTTTTAAGGGTCTTGATGCGATGAAGTTGTGTCGTTACAGAGACTTTGAAGTATCTCCGGTTCTTGCTGCAGCAGAAGTTTCCACGTAGACATGGGGAAACACAGTTCGTTGAATTTGCTATCGACTATCGCGATTTCAACGCGACACGAATCCTGATCGATACGAATTCTAATTGTGATACGTTTGTAGGTAGTCAAGGTCAATGGATAATCACGTCCTATGACTCGTATGTTAGATTTCTTGGATGATGCTGCAGATGCAGCAGAGTTAATGCTTTTATCGGTTTCGTGGAAAATCAGAAATTATGCAGACGTATATGTACCTTATATTCGGATGATGCTGTTTAGTAGGAAAATCCGCATCGTTGCATCGAGTGAGATGGTTCTCGACCATGTAGGAAGCGTCGTTGAAATGTCGGTTAAACATTTTGAATACGCACTACAGCTGAGTCGACCGAACGGTTGCAGACACTAACTGCGTAGACACGAACGTACGCGATGTAATGTGGTCTGCAGGACCGATCGGGGCCTCTTTTATTGTAACTTGCACGCACACATATGCAAAAGTACAGTTTGCTGGTTGTGGGGGGATAGTGCAGTTGTATGTAGCACGAAAAAATGAAAAAATGAAAAGAAAAAAGAAAAATAAAATAAGCGGTGATGGGAAAAAACAGTGCAGCAAGAAGTGTATATTGAGAAGAAAATGTATATAGAAGAAGCAATTGTCAGTGTATGAAGTACTCACGTGAAAATATATCGTGGGAACCCATCGACAGTAACATGACATGTGTATGTGTGGTATCGCGAGGGTGTGGAAGCATACATGTTCACATTTCTATATCAACGAAGAAGACGAAGAAGGATGATGAAAAGAAGGAGAAGAACAGTGCCTATACAGTGAACACGGATCGATATATCCGAATGGTCAATGACGACTGAGATGTAAGTATATCCCTACCGGTGGACTACTCCTACCACGCACCATGCTTATCACAATCTTTAAAAATGCGGGCGCTTCGCCACGACGCCTCATTAGAAGTACAAATCAGGACGCGTGTCGTCGACAGGAACGCGTTGAAGGAATACATGGCAAGTATTAGTTTTTCGTAACGATTGTGAAGTTTTAACATCAGATATAAGGATATGTAGTGTATTTTCTTTCTGTTGTGTGTGCTATCGAGGATTCCGTTGCTGCCTTTGACTGAGACACCATCGTTGCCACCTCGAGGATGCGATCGACCCTTTCAAGAATGGTGTCATCACTCCCCGAGGACACTGCCGTACCGCACCGAGGACACTGCGATACCTCTCTGATGAAGCTGCCGTACCTCCCCGAGGAA
Source organism: Andrena camellia (assembly GCA_029448645.1). NCBI lineage: Eukaryota > Metazoa > Arthropoda > Insecta > Hymenoptera > Andrenidae > Andrena > Andrena camellia. Next base: position 50,020,431 of record CM055677.1, on the reverse strand, counting down.
GTTGTCAACCCTCCGCGAGGAAGCAGCCATCCCTCCCCGAAGAGTGTTGTATAGTCTAGTTTTTCGATTTTACGTTGGTGTTATTAGTGCTGGTAACAATGTCATTACCATTATCGTAAATATGGATATGCGTTGATAGCAATGCTACTTACCATAGTTCACCCGTCATTGATAATATTGAATTTTTCAATCACGATTGAACTGTGTTGTCTACGCCAACGACATCGAATCCATACTTGTGAATATGTGTGGATAACTGATACAGTACACAGGCACTGTAGTACTACTGACGATTAAGTTATAGTGTTTCTGTAGTCGAAGCCTGTTACATTATGATCATTGACGAGGACAATGTTGGCACTAACGACCGAACTACACATACATATGTCAATCTTGGACCAATAACATATATTTAAGAGTTTCGGTCTCTGATTGATGGTGAGTGTTGGTGGTGCTCTACGCACATGCACATACGTATATGAATTCAGAACTCTACATCGATAGTCACACGGACATGTAGATGCAGTCGCTGTGTAGCTTCAATCACAGTGAGTGTGTGTAGTACATTTCTGTTACTATCTCTTACACGAGTGTCGTAGCACTACTGACAATTAAGTTATAGTGATTCCATAGTCAAGGACTGTTTCATTACGACCGTCGACGAGGACAATGTTTGCACTGTTGACTGAACCGCACATGCATATGGCAGTCCTGAGTCCAATAACGTATATTTCAGTATTATTGGCTCATGATTGACATATGTGTTGGTGGTTCTTTACACACACACACGCACGCATACACGCATATAGTTTGTGGACTCTACATCGATAGCGACACGGGAGTACTTGCACAGTCATTGTGTAGCTCCAATCACAGTGAATGTGTATAGTACATCTCTGTTACTATAACTTACACGAGTGTCGTAGCACTGCTGACAATTAAGTTATAGTGGCTCCATAGACGATGACTGTTTCATTACGATCGTCGACGAGTTCAATGTTTGCACTGACTGTTGAACCGCACATACATATACCGTGCATATACCAATAACATACATTTAAGTATTAATGGTATTTGAACGATATGCGTGTGGGAGGTAAATTTACACCCACGTATATGAATTGAGAACTCTACATCGATAGTGACGACCGAACCGCACATGCATACGTCTTTCGCTGTCCAAAAGCGTGTATTTCAGTGTTAATGGCTTGCGAATGACATGTGTGTTGACAGTAAATTTACACAAACACACACGCAAACACGTATATGAATTGTGAACTCCGCATCGATAGGGATAGTAATAAGTGTATATAGTATAAAGAATTGTATATAGTAATACCAATGTGTCTTGAAAAAAAATCTCGCGTTATTAATATAAAAGTGCTTGTATATTTAGAGTGTATGAATATTGATATAACTTGTCGTTGTAAGAGGACGATGATGATGATGAGGAGGAGGATGAGGAGGAAGAGAAAAATAAAAAAATCGTATTTTATGTGTATACAAAGTGTCTGAGATTTCTTTATGCATGTACTACCCTTCTTAATTAAAAATGATCCAGCATTTTGCAAGTTTTTCGAGAGAAGTTGAAATATGCGGAGTTTCATGCGTCTTTAGTCTTGTCATAAAAAGTTATATAATCTTAAGCGTTTAAGAGAGAGATTTATTTATTTTTTTATAAGGAGGAGAATGAATTGTAAAACAGATGTTATTCTTTTATGAACAATAATTTTTTATCCATATGAATCATTTTTTATATGTTATACTTTTATGAACAATAGCAATATCAAGAAGATTATGATGTATGACGAAGAAAACAAAAATACTACACACGCTCCATAGGACAATATCAAAGCGTCCGTGATATACGATGAGGAACAAATACTGCACACGCTCCGTAGAACCTGGAATCAACAGTAGAAAGAAATGGTTACACAGAATTCGCGATTGTTTTTTTCTTTTTTCATATACAATATAGGAAATCACTACTCACATTAAATTTCAGAATGTAAGAAATGTTGAATTTTTTTAACGTTTCCAGTGCGCACACACAACCGCCACCATTGTGGAAAGCGCAGCGTACAGTGTTCGTTGTATGCATTGATTTCAGGTTAGGAACAACCGTGTCATGCACGATTTCATAATAATCATCGTCAACGTCGAAGCCGCCGTTGTCCTCGTCGGTATTGTCGTAATCATCATCCTCGTTGTCGTGCTTCTTCTTCTCGTACATCTCAGCCATATCTACGATGTGTATATCTGTTCGTAAGAACAATTGCAGTAACCAAGCCATTTTCTCCACTCCTTTCACGAACACCACGTCGACGGTCGCGAGCTCGCCAGCGAGCATTTCTGGAAGTCTATGGTACGGTATCAAGCCGTCGGACCAGCGAAACCCAGGATGATGCGCTGTGAGCCAGGTGGCTTGACGCTTCTTGAACGATGACAGGCGAGCGTAGGAGTACGGTGGTTCAAAAAGCCAATGATACATCGTTGTTTCTGTGTCGCGATTGTTTGCGAGAATCACAATTTTCCTTAGTTAGTTATTAGGCAGTAGTATGTAGTAGTAGCAGCGACGGTGACAATATAGCGACTGACGTTTTTGCGATCATCATCATCCTAGTAGTTGCGTCGTTTGCATCACGTGATTTTCCTCACCACGCTCGTCAAAGGGCTGCATTGGATTATACGATCGTGCATGAGTAATCAATATACGGTGGTATTTATTTATTTACTTATATATTTATTTATTTGTTTGTTTGTTTGTTTTGCTTACTTTGTTTATTTTGCTTATTTTGCTTATTTTGCTTATTTACTTATTTACTTATTTTGCTTATTTTGCTTATTTTGTTTATTTTGCTTATTTGGCTTATTTGGCTTATTTTGCTTATTTTGCTTATTTACTCATTTTGATAATTTACTTATTTACTTATTTTGCTTATTTTGCTCATTTTGCTTATTTTGCTTATTTTGCTTATTTTGCTTATTTTGCTTATTTTGCTTATTTTGCTTATTTTGCTTATTTTGCTTATTTTGCTTATTTTGCTTATTTACTGATTTACTTATTTTGCTTATTTTGTTACGTCCTGAAGGGACTTCTCAATAATTTACCACGAGCGGTTGAGATGATTTAAAGGGTTCTTGCTTTTGTCGAAGGGCTAAAGCCCACCTTGACTATGCTTGCCGGGGAAAGAAAGGTAAGGGGTGTGAATAAAATGGTACTCGGAGGGATTAGGTGGATAACAATAAGATAGAGTATATTCTTAATAAAGCAAATAAATGGTTACATACCCTGGAGACGGCGCTCCGTCTCCGCTGACGCTAGCGGGTTCACGACCCGCGCGCAGGTCGTGGTCGCTCGCTGTGCTCTCGGGTAGCACACAGAAGTCAGCTCACTCGGCGTACGTCGTATCGCTTTTCTCGTTCCTTCTCACGTCTTCGCGGTCTTACGGCGGCCCGGATCGGCGCGTAAGGGCTCTCCCGGCTAGGCCGTTCTCGGTGCGTCGGATGGAGTTACCCTACCGCTCCTCCTCCTCGGACGGACGCGCTTCGCGGTATTCACGCGGAGGTGCGGTAGCGAGATCTAGACGGCCCGCTGGCTCGTCGTGACTTCCTAACGCGAGCTCTCAAAATCGAATGCCACTCCGAAGTGTCCCCGTTGCAGGCCGCGCCTCGCGTTTTCGATATCGATTGGGGGAAAAGATCGCCACGTCGGCACCCGTTTTGCTTGCCTGCCTGTTTTGCTTGCCTACCTGTTTTGCTTGCCTGCCTGTTTTGCTTATTTTGCTTATTTTACTTATTTACTTATTTATTTATTTTGCTTATTTTGCTTATTTTGCTTATTTTGCTTATTTTGCTTATTTTGCTTATTTTGCTTATTTTGCTTATTTTGCTTATTTTGCTTATTTTGCTTATTTTGCTTATTTTGCTTATTTTGCTTATTTTGCTTATTTTGCTTATTTTGCTTATTTTGCTTATTTTGCTTATTTTGCTTATTTTGCTTATTTTGCTTATTTTGCTTATTTTGCTTATTTTCTTATTTTGCTTATTATGCTTATTTTGTTTATTATGCTTATTTTGCTTATTTACTCATTTTGCTAATTTACTTATTTACTTGTTTTTCTTATTTACTCATTTTGCTTGTTTATTTGTTTTGCTTGTTTTGCTTGCCTGCATGGTTTGCTTGCCTGCCTGTTTTACTTGCCTACCTGTTTTCTTGCCTGCCTGTTTTGCTTGCCTACCTGTTTTGCTTGCCTGCCTGTTTTGCTTGCCTTCCTGTTTTGCTTGCCTCCCTGTATTGCTTGCCTGCCTGTTTTGCTTGCCTGCCTGTTTTGCTTGCCTGCCTGTTTTGCTTGCCTAACTGTTTTGCTTGCCTGCCTGTTTTGCTTATTTTGCTTATTTTACTTATTTACTTATTTATTTATTTTGCTTATTTTGCTTATTTTGCTTATTTTGCTTATTTTGCTTATTTTGCTTATTTTCTTATTTTGCTTATTATGCTTATTTTGTTTATTATGCTTATTTTGCTTATTTACTCATTTTGCTAATTTACTTATTTACTTGTTTTTCTTATTTACTCATTTTGCTTGTTTATTTGTTTTGCTTGTTTTGCTTGCCTGCATGGTTTGCTTGCCTGCCTGTTTTACTTGCCTACCTGTTTTGCTTGCCTGCCTGTTTTACTTGCCTGTCTGTTTTGCTTACCTGCCTGTTTTGCTTGTCTGCCTGTTTGTTTGCCTTCCTGTTTTGCTTGCCTCCCTGTATTGATTGCCTGCCTGTTTTGCTTGCCTGCCTGTTTTGCTTGCCTGCCTGTTTTGCTTGCCTGCCAGTTTTGCTTGCTGGTCTGTTTTGCTTGCCTGCCTGTTTTGCTTGCCTGCCTGTTTTGCTTGCCTAACTGTTTTGCTTGCCTGCCTGTTTTGCTTATTTTGCTTATTTTACTTATTTACTTATTTATTTATTTTGCTTATTTTGCTTATTTTCTTATTTTGCTTATTATGCTTATTTTGTTTATTATGCTTATTTTGCTTATTTACTCATTTTGCTAATTTACTTATTTACTTGTTTTTCTTATTTACTCATTTTGCTTGTTTATTTGTTTTGCTTGTTTTGCTTGCCTGCATGGTTTGCTTGCCTGCCTGTTTTACTTGCCTACCTGTTTTGCTTGCCTGCCTGTTTTACTTGCCTGTCTGTTTTGCTTACCTGCCTGTTTTGCTTGTCTGCCTGTTTTGCTTGCATCCCTGTATTGCTTGCCTGCCTGTTTTGCTTGTCTGCCTGGTTTGCTTGCCTGCCTGTTTTACTGGCCTGCCTGTTTTGCATGACTTCCTGTTTTGCTTGCCTTTCTGTTTTGCTTGCCTGCCTGTTTTGCTTGCCTGCCTGTTTTGCTTGCCTGCATGGTTTGCTTGCCTGCCTGTTTTACTTGCCTACCTGTTTTGCTTGCCTGCCTGTTTTACTTGCCTGTCTGTTTTGCTTACCTGCCTGTTTTGCTTGTCTGCCTGTTTGTTTGCCTGCTGGTTTTGCTTGCCTGCCTGTTTGCTTGGCTGCCTGTTTTGCTTGCCTGCATGTTTTACTGTCCTGCCTGTTTTGCTTGTTTGCCTGTTTTGCTTGTTTACTTATTTTGCTTGTTAGCTTATTTATTTATTTATTTACTCATTTACTTATTTATTTACTCACTTATTTATTTACTTATTTATTTATTTACTTATTTATTTACTTATTTATTTACTTATTTATTTATTTATTTATTACGGGACAAGTCCAATTTGTTCAATAAAGGAATCAGTGGCATAAAAAAGAAGAAAAATTAAGTAAAATTAAGTACTGCCCCTTTCTTGATCCATGACGATTTTATGCAGATTGCATTTAAATGTTTGCATTGATCCACCGAAAAAATTGATGTGGTCTAAGTAGGAATTGGCAACGCCGACGATTCGATTTACAGGATCGCGATCACCAAACTTAGATTTGGTGCTTGAACAGTAAAAGGGTGTTCTTCTTCTTAAGTTTCTGGATTGTGCATAGACGGAGATATTCCGCAAAAGGGCAGGATAGTTGATGCAACCATTATCAATCTTGAATAAACAACATAGATCGGCAATTCGCCTAAGCTCCGATAACATAGATAGGGTCAGAGACTCAGGAATTTGGTCGTAATTGTGATTATCGGGTGACATTGCACGGCTCAGTTTATAAGCGGCAACCCTAAGGAATTTGTGCTGGACTCTTTCTAGCAGGGAGACGTATTTCAACTGCGAGGGGGACAATATTATACAGGGTGTCCCAAAAATGCTGCGGGTTCATAAAGGGGGTGATTCGGGAGGTGATTGCAAACAACTTTTTCCTTTGCGAAAATGTTCTCCGAGGTTTCGTTAACGAGACATTAATAAAAAGCACCGACTAATCAGAGCGCGAGTCTGACGGCCGAGTTCCCGCGCCAGCGTGGCTACGAGCCGCGCTTCGACTGCGAACAAACAACTCGACATGCATCGAAGAAAATTGCATAGAATGGCAAATGAAAAAAAACGGAACAAATAAAATCGAACATGTTGTCATGGTTTGTTCGTCATTTAAAGTGAATAATGAATAAAGGATAAATGGATGAAAATCACGTGTAACGTAAAAAGACAAATACGCAGTTTTTTTTTTTAGAAGATTCGAAAATAATAATTATTTGAAGTGGGAGGATAAGGAATACGTAAATTTCCTTGTGTTAATAACGTAGCCACGAAAAGGTAATGTAACAGGAAATTAACGAAAAGTGATTGTAGTTCGTTACTGTGATAAAAATCCGTAATTCATTAACGGCCAGCACCGTTGGTGATAACGAATAAGTCTGTTTAAAAAGCTCGAATAAATATTTTGGTACGGGAATTTTGAGAATTATCGCCGGAAATAAGCCATCGCTTGCGTTAAATTTAAAAATGAATGATCACCAATAAAGTAACTAAAACTCACCCTTGTTGGAAATTCACCAGCAGCTTGAAAATCTGTGTCATAGGGTCACTGAACCGATGCTGGTCATCGATGGACGAACTCAGTGCACAGCTGGTCCCAAGTATACGACACTACCCAAAGTTAAGCGTCACAATGTCAGGTGCGTTCAGGTCAACGTACCGAATATTCACTTCACTGCACGATTACGAACACTGATCACTTTATTTACTTTTCATGGAACGTGTTGTTCCTACGTTTTAAAAATTGGTGGCCCCGAAAGGGGCCGATTGTTATCAATTGAAGAATTGCTCCACATGGCGACCGTCATCGTCCACGCATGCTTCAGCGCGGAGAATTATTTGTCTTTGGACGCCGTGTAATGTTTGCGGCGTTACGTTTGCCACCGCTGCGTGAATAAGCGCAATTGCTTCTTGCGGGGTGTCCACCGGCTGACGATACACCTCATTCTGAAATGATTGTTGTACAACAAATACAAAACGTAAGTAAAAAAAAAAGAATATCTACAACAGGAATAAGTAAAGAGTAACAGCAATAATCAAATTACCTTCAGGTAGCCCCAGAAGAAAAAATCCAGCGGATTCATATCCGGTGACCGTGGGGGCCACGCAATGTGGGCCTTTTCACCGCCGCGGCCGATTCATTTGTCCTGAAAGGTTTCACCTAATTAAGCGCCGACATTCGAGGTGTAATGTGGTCCAGCTCCCTCCTGCTGGTAGTACATGTTCTGTCGGATCTCCAATGGAATATCGTTCATAAGACCCGGCAGAACATGTTCTAAAAAATATTTATACGCTGGGCCGTCCAGCCTGTCTGGCAAAATGTACGGCCCAACGATAAAGTCTGCCCACCTCGCTGCCTCGCAGCATCATGGACCCCGTCGAAAATAGCCTCGACGCTAACCGAAGAAATGTATTCTCGCTTGGCGTTCGGATATGAGAATATTCTAGCGCAAATGCTCGTGCAGCAGCACTTGCGTCCCTGTTGTTCCGGGCGTGCACCCAGAACATCCTGTAGTATTCTTGGGCCGTGAACATTTCTGCAACGCGATTGCTAGCTGACTGACAGGATTTTTTTCAACCAGCTTCCGCTACCCCCAAGTAACTTCTCTGGTTCCATTATGAGTTAACTCCCACCAGGACAAGAGGCTTTAGGTTAAAAGAAGCCAGCACATTTTCGGAACACACGTGTTTTGCAGAAGTGTAACGAACACATTCACAAAAGCCCGCGCTCCGTCCTTCTACTGCCAATGTACCCATTGCTTCGAGATAGAAAACAGACATCACGTGTATCGGTTCGAAAGTGTCCGAAGGGAAGAGAAGCAGAAAGTCTTGGAGTTGCTATAAAGAAGAAAATGCATACCATTCCTGTTTCCCCTATCCGATACCCTGAGTTCACGTCTGCTACGAGGCGGAACCAATTAAGTTATAAATTATCCGAAACTGTAGGAAACCGTTCTCTACCGCCCACTGGCGGGACAATACGGTCATAAACCGCGACCCTGATGAAATGCTCTGACTGATCAGCCTGATTAATTTTGGAGAACTAGAAATTACAGAGTATTATCCAACATCAATACGCCTCGCGGAAAGACACAGGAAGAGAAGGGGTAGTCCGCTGACTGCGCGTAGTCCCGCCTGCTTCGTCCTACCTTCAAATTAAAGACGGACCCCTTATCTCTCGAGTATAAACACGCGCTCAAATTTCAAAACAATAGCAAGCGTCGACGTAATCCGTGTGAGAGATGGTGGGCAAGAAGTCCGATTGGCCCTAATCTATCCAATCTGTCCTGCAGCCCTCCCAAACGGCCGCTGTCCTGAAGAGGCCCTCTTCACAGCAATATCTAGAGTATTGCAGCTGATATTAACGTCGCAGTAAGCTGTTAAAGACAACGGTGCGCCCCGTCTCAGGTAAAGCAACCGCGCGCGTTTACAGTCAGCTGACCGTACCGCTACCACCCCATATTTCTTCAGTGAGGTAAAAAACAGGTCGACAGAAGAATTGCAGGATTATTTTACTAACCCACTCTTGGCCAATGACACTATTTTTATAATAATCAGATTCGTAAGTTCCAGCTTGTCCTAAGGTCAGCTGATTGTAATCGCGCGCGATTGCTTTACCTGAGACGGGGCGCATTGTCTTTAACACCTTTACCTCGAGGTGAAACTGTAAAGGACTTTTCGATATCTTCTGGCATCGGGATAATGCCTGTCCCGCATTGTCCCTCAATTCAGGGACAAATCGCGTTGACGAATTCCGTGCGAGAGAAGGTGGGCTTGAAGTCAATTGGTTCTAAACTAACCAATCGGGCCTGCTTATCTCTCGTGTCTAAACACGCGCTCAAATTTCAAAACAAAAGCATGCGTCGACGTATTCCGTGCGAGAGAAGGTGGACCTTGGGGAGGAGATATTGCTGTGAAGAGGGCCTCTTCAGGATAGTGGCCGTTTGGGAGGGCTGCAGGACAGATTGGATAGATTAGGGCTAATCGGACTTCAAGCCCACCATCTCTCACACGGATTACGTCGACGCTTGCTTTTGTTTTGAAATTTGAGCGCGTGTTTATACTCGAGAGATAAGGGGTCCGTCTTTAATTTGAAGGTAGGACGAAGCAGGCGGGACTACGCGCAGTCAGCGGACTACCCCTTCTCTTCCTGTGTCTTTCCGCGAGGCGTATTGATGTTGGATAATACTCTGTAATTTCTAGTTCTCCAAAATTAATCAGGCTGATCAGTCAGAGCATTTCATCAGGGTCGCGGTTTATGACCGTATTGTCCCGCCAGTGGGCGGTAGAGAACGGTTTCCTACAGTTTCGGATAATTTATAACTTAATTGGTTCCGCCTCGTAGCAGACGTGAACTCAGGGTATCGGATAGGGGAAACAGGAATGGTATGCATTTTCTTCTTTATAGCAACTCCAAGACTTTCTGCTTCTCTTCCCTTCGGACACTTTCGAACCGATACACGTGATGTCTGTTTTCTATCTCGAAGCAATGGGTACATTGGCAGTAGAAGGACGGAGCGCGGGCTTTTGTGAATGTGTTCGTTACACTTCTGCAAAACACGTGTGTTCCGAAAATGTGCTGGCTTCTTTTAACCTAAAGCCTCTTGTCCTGGTGGGAGTTAACTCATAATGGAACCAGAGAAGTTACTTGGGGGTAGCGGAAGCTGGTTGAAAAAAATCCTGTCAGTCAGCTAGCAATCGCGTTGCAGAAATGTTCACGGCCCAAGAATACTACAGGATGTTCTGGGTGCACGCCCGGAACAACAGGGACGCAAGTGCTGCTGCACGAGCATTTGCGCTAGAATATTCTCATATCCGAACGCCAAGCGAGAATACATTTCTTCGGTTAGCGTCGAGGCTATTTTCGACGGGGTCCATGATGCCGCGAGGCAGCGAGGTGGGCAGACTTTATCGTTGGGCCGTACATTTTGCCAGACAGGCTGGACGGCCCAGCGTATAAATATTTTTTAGAACATGTTCTGCCGGGTCTTATGAATGATATTCCATTGGAGATCCGACAGAACATGTACTACCAGCAGGAGGGAGCTGGGCCACATTACACCTCGAATGTCGGCGCTTAATTAGGTGAAACCTTTCAGGACAAATGAATCGGCCGCGGCGGTGAAAAGGCCCACATTGCGTGGCCCCCACGGTCACCGGATATGAATCCGCTGGATTTTTTCTTCTGGGTCTACCTGAAGGTAATTTGATTATTGCTGTTACTCTTTACTTATTCCTGTTGTAGATATTCTTTTTTTTTTACTTACGTTTTGTATTTGTTGTACAACAATCATTTCAGAATGAGGTGTATCGTCAGCCGGTGGACACCCCGCAAGAAGCAATTGCGCTTATTCACGCAGCGGTGGCAAACGTAACGCCGCAAACATTACACGGCGTCCAAAGACAAATAATTCTCCGCGCTGAAGCATGCGTGGACGATGACGGTCGCCATGTGGAGCAATTCTTCAATTGATAACAATCGGCCCCTTTCGGGGCCACCAATTTTTAAAACGTAGGAACAACACGTTCCATGAAAAGTAAATAAAGTGATCAGTGTTCGTAATCGTGCAGTGAAGTGAATATTCGGTACGTTGACCTGAACGCACCTGACATTGTGACGCTTAACTTTGGGTAGTGTCGTATACTTGGGACCAGCTGTGCACTGAGTTCGTCCATCGATGACCAGGATCGGTTCAGTGACCCTATGACACAGATTTTCAAGCTGCTGGTGAATTTCCAACAAGGGTGAGTTTTAGTTACTTTATTGGTGATCATTCATTTTTAAATTTAACGCAAGCGATGGCTTATTTCCGGCGATAATTCTCAAAATTCCCGTACCAAAATATTTATTCGAGCTTTTTAAACAGACTTATTCGTTATCACCAACGATGCTGGCCGTTAATGAATTACGGATTTTTATCACAATAACGAACTACAATCACTTTTCGTTAATTTCCTGTTACATTACCTTTTCGTGGCTACGTTATTAACACAAGGAAATTTACGTATTCCTTATCCTCCCACTTCAAATAATTATTATTTTCGAATCTTCTAAAAAAAAAACTGCGTATTTGTCTTTTTACGTTACACGTGATTTTCATCCATTTATCCTTTATTCATTATTCACTTTAAATGACGAACAAACCATGACAACATGTTCGATTTTATTTGTTCCGTTTTTTTCATTTGCCATTCTATGCAATTTTCTTCGATGCATGTCGAGTTGTTTGTTCGCAGTCGTAGCGCGGCTTGTAGCCACGCTGGCGCGGGAACTCGGCCGTCAGACTCGCGCTCTGATTAGTCGGTGCTTTTTATTACTATCTCGTTAACGAAACCTCGGAGAACATTTTCGCAAAGGAAAAAGTTGTTTGCAATCACCTCCCGAATCACCCCCTTTATGAACCCGCAGCATTTTTGGGACACCCTGTAGACGCATGTTTTATTATAGGTCTCACTACAGTGTTATATAGCAATCTAAAAGTATGAATATTCTGGAAATCAGATGAGGAGCGTAAAACAAACCCAAGTGTCCTAATAGCAGAGTTAGCAGTGACCCTATAGTGTTTAGAGAAGTTTAATGTTGGAGATAAGTGAACTCCCAGATCCTTAATTTCATTGGTTGCCGCTAACTCAGTTTTGCCAAGCATATATGGGTGAACAATTGGGTTAGTGCAGCGCGATGATCTCATAACATAACATTTGGCGAGGTTTAGACTCATCCTATTCCTTTGACACCAGTCCTCAAAATTATTAATGTCTGATTGCAAATTAAGAGCATCTTCATAACAGGATATCTTGCTATATATTTTAAGGTCATCCGCATATAGGAGAAACCTACTATGCCTGAAAACATCAACAAGATCGTATTGGCAGGTACGTTATCTCTACACTCGAAATTGATTCGCACGTCTAACGTTGCACTCTTCACGGACTCGTTCTATCGAGAGCAATCTATGATTGCGATATGGGCGTATCGTAAGAATTGGACAGGCTTCAGCAACGGTTCGCCGTGACCGTAGTACGAACGTGTAAATTTCGCGTACATATCGTACAGGAGCGCGTATTTAGATTTGTCAAAATCCAGGTTCATGTTGACATACGTATACGTCTTGGAATTCAGAAACAATCGTATATTTAAAATTTTGCACGGGTCCAATTTGCTCGCGCTTTTAGCCCGAATATTCTTTCGATCGGTTTGCATACCGAATATCGCGTATCGCGGTTTCTGGATCTGCAACGAGGCTTTCACCGTCTACGTGTGTTTCATAGTCGTTTGCAGTAATGGATACTCTTGAAGTTCCCACGATTGGAAACTCATCGCGATCGGTCGATCACTTTGTAGGATACGTAGCATCGACAGTTTGTTAGTAACTTCTAACACGACGTGGGGCATACGCCATTGTATCTTGTTGTTCTGAAGTTTCGGTATTATCGCGGGGTTTAGGGAGGTCGTGTATATCGCGTTCGTATCAAATCGCGCGCGAATCAGAATCAAATCGTGTCGCGAGTTCATCACGATACGCCTGTTATCTTCGCAGAATCCTGGTAACGCGTTCATGGGCATGCAGAAATTGAACGCCGCGCTATTAGAAATGCCTTTGTCGTATGCGATAGTATGGTCCGAACCGGCGTTCATCAGCGCTTTGCTCCTCTCGACGGACAACGACGCGTAATGTTTCAGCGTGGTTGTGATTCCCGGATTTCTGCAACGATCGATCTCCACTCCGTCCAATTCGTATCGAACCTCGTCGAACATGAACGCGACACAGTTGTTATCCAGAATAACTCTCGCAGCGGCTTTCAAGTCCACGGCAGTCGTTGCGGCGGTCATCAAAGAGACGCGTTCTTCGATGTAGAGATAACTTTCGCACGGGAGCGTGTACAGATTTTGTTTCTGAATGGATATTCTTATCTCATCATTATTGTCGAACGTCGTGTTGGCGTACGGATTGTAAGCGTGCGCCTCGATCTTCGTGATACGATCGTCGAACGTCGGTGTACTCGTCACGTCCAGTATAGTATACATCGTGTTAGACGTGTATGTATGTATAAGTAGTATGTTAGTATGTTATTAATATTATTATTATTATTATTATTATTTATTTCAACGGGTAAAGACTCTTTAGTTTACAATTAACAAATAAACAATGTAAAAGAAAAGAAAACAGAAGAAAAGCCAGTACATACATAAACAAACCATGATACAATAAAATAACGGAACTAATGAGCTAATACAATTAACGTTAGAATTGAAATTAACGGGCGTGTACAAAGACATTCCTGCGAGCCAAAGCCCGCAAATGATATTTAAAGGTGGCCAATGTACCGTTAAAAAAATCGTTACGATGAATTCCAGGGATCGTAGGAAACGCGCGTTTCGATAAGTCAATGGTTTGACGTTTCTTCTTCTTCTTCTTCTACTTGTTCCCATTCCGCTCCCAGTCTTTATTAGTACACCTGCTGTCGTCGGCTGTATTGACAGGAGTGTTTTATTTCGATGATAATGCATTGCAGAGACCAGAGGAGCAGTAGCAGCGGCGACGGTGAACGATGAATCATATATGTAATCGAATACTAACATGCTATATACTCATGTGCGTACGTTCACGTTATCTTATCGCGCAAACGCTGTTACACGTGTAAGCAAATCGATCTTTCCTCTCCACGAAAATCTATAGGACGATCGTATTGATCAACGATGCGTACCGTTAGATCGTGCATTGCTCGTACAACGATCGGGAGGTAAATGACGTGTCGTGGAGTTTCCGATATCTTATATCCCGGGGGCCCGCAAGGCGAAAATTCGTGAATCGTGGGTACAGGTTTGTCGTTGCTGTACGCACCTGTAGTGATATTGCACGTAACTCTGATCACGTTAACGGTTATAATGTTCACGGATACTTCGGACTTGTGCCAGATTCTCGAAAACAAGGCACGATTCGGGGAAAATCCTAGCAACGAACCCACATTATTCGGTCTCGTAAAGCCTACAAAGAGTGAGCAGTAAAGTTCGCTTTCATGGTGTTGTTCTTAACTCGTAGCATTGGTGGATACTTGTCGTCATCGTCGTTCTCGTTGTTATCGCGTCTTCGAGGTTATCGCTCAAGTAATCGCTGCTTCAGATACTTGGCGATAGCGTCTAATTCGCAGGAACCGTGGGGGGATTGTAATGTATTCACTAGCGATGTCGACGATGGAGTCGTTGCCGGTATCATAGTTCACGACGAAGTAGAATTTATCTTTGCTCGAATCGATGTTCGGTATCGTGTGATACATCTCCAAGTCGGCGAGTCCTAGTTCGTACTGCCCGTCGCTCAAATCTATTGGTGGAAAGTAATTTATCGTGAGCACGCTGCTCCGACCTGTTAACGTGAGCGTGAGCGACATTGTACCACCACATTGTAGGTTACGCTAGCGAGACAGAGAGAGTGAAAGTGACTCGAACGTACGATGGCATGTCAATTTATTTTGGGTAGCGTCCGAGTCAAATTTGCAGAGCTTTTTGTCGCAGAAATTGTACGCAGAAGTGACCGCAATTCGTCTCGTCGAAACGTTGAAAGCGATGGTGATTGCACTTGATCGTGGTCGTAGTTGTCGTTCCCCGTCCGAAATAATCGATCTGTTCCGCGGGCGGTCGCAAATTCCCAAAACAGTCGAAATACTGCAGGTGTAATCCGCGTTTCGCATACGCTAGTAGTGTGTATAAGGGGATTCTAACCCAGGTCCTCTGAGGGGAGCGCGGGGGCGGGTGGAAATGAAGGCGAGCGGGGGAGCGCGGCGGAGGGAAACATGGTCGCGGGGACAGCGGCGAGTGGAAGACTGGTTGCGCGCGCACGAGCCGCGCAGTGGGGGAAGCCATAATCGTGGAGGGGATCAGTCCAGGCCGAGCGGCCGCGGAGACCTCTCCAGAACTGGCCCACCGTCAGAAATTTTTTCAGAGGGAGGGAATGACCCCCGAAAATTTTTTCACACCTAACCGAGCGAGGGAATGACCTTGGTCCACCACCGAAAATTTTTTCAGAATTCTAAAGCTAGCATGTTTTTAAAGCGTTCAGATTCAGCGTCGCAGCGTATCGCGCGATGACACGACGCGAAGAAGGCGTGAACGAAATATAATACTATTTAAAACGTTGAATCTTAGAATTAAGTGGTGAGGAAAGAATGAGGGAAAATAAAATAGAAATATAATATGTTTCAAATGATAATATATTGTTACAGGCAAAGAATATGAAAAGAGAATAATAATAATAATTTAACATTTTGTCTTCCTACGAGCATCAGCTAGAATATTATTGATGGCACATGCTAATAGTTCGCAATCTACGAGATAATCCACGTCATAATATTCACTATCACGTATGATTTTAGCAGCACGACGCGTATCTAATGTTTCGCAGGCAACATCGCTCTGTTGTAGCATGTTAACAAAATTTAAAAATTTCATCCGCACATCTTGTGCAGTTTCATACAACCGCAGATACACAAAGGCTATACACAGATCAAGATTAAATAAAAATGTTACAGTATTCAGTTTGAAATCCAGCGACTTAGTATTTAGCGTTATCTTTACAATCAAAGAATCATAGAAAGAATTATGCGGAGTCGATAGAAATTCGTGAGGAGAGGAGGTCTTATGCTACTGCATAAATATTAATTCTAGGTAAATAAAAAATCATAAACATTAATGAAATTAAAAATCTTATAAAAATAATTCTTAAATACCCAGCTATAACAATTAACGAAAATGTACCTCTAAAATACTCAGTATTAAACCCCTCCACTAAATCGAACACCTTTTGATTTGACTCAATTAATAATCTAATTAAAAATATTAAATAAATTGGAATTAAAATTAAATATAAATAGAATATAAAAATATAAAATAAAAAGAGAAATAGAAAAATATAAAAAGAAAAAATATAATAATAATTTAATTTATTGCTCATTTTCGTGTTTGTTTGGGATTCATGTAGTTCCATACAAGGCCACACTCATTCTCACCGCAGCACCTCTCAGACTCAGGTTGGCTACGCTGATCGACGATCGATCCACCAATCAGAGATGTGGATCGACGATCGATCCTCCAATCAGTCGCCTTCATTCAACCAATCAGATCACCCCACGTCGATCGACTCTCGAGAATGTTTGAGACGACGACGCACCGGAAATCATCCATCTTGAATCCAATCTCGTTCACATTGCGTAGCAGATCGGACGCGTCACGTGGTGATCACTCAGTACAGCCAGAATTTACGACTCTGTCTAAACCTCACAAAATCACTGCTCAAACGCTCACTCCCGCTCAACCAGTGTTTAAATAAAGACGAAACGCATTTTATCTCATACATTCTGTTGCGTGTACTTGTTCACCGCCGCTCCTAACCTCATTCGCAACCAGCGCGCTCAACCGCGAAATTCTCAAACAGTGTTACAATTCAGCGATCATATACTCTTTTCATTTCATTCCCGCGATTGTGTTAGTGTCCAACCCTTGTAATGTATCCTGCTGTGTCTTAACAATTTTTCTATTTTACAAGTGTTTCCTAATCTATTCTATGCTGTATAAGCTTCGTTTATTACTTTCAAGTTCTTTCCATCTTTTCCTTCTCCCTATTATCTCCTGTAAAATAGCCAAGTTTTTCCTTCTCTTCTTTCCAATTCCTGCCACTCTCTCCACGTACTACACATGCTTCAATCACGTGTTCCACTCTTTCATCCTCTTTCTTATAAAGCCTAAATACCCCTTCTTCTTTCTTTAGCCAATATTTGCATGCCCTTGTTTCACTACTTTTTTTTATTATTCCCAATAGTATTTCGGCTTATCTCCAGGTTCCCTTGTCACCTCTCTTATTTCTCTTAGGAACTTTGACTCTTTTACCTTCGTCTCTCTTTCTTGTTCTTGCATGTCTTTACTTATCTGCTCTATTTTGATCGACACTTCTTCCCCATTTAATCTTCTTCTTTCGAATTCTTCATTTGACCATCCTCTCCCTTCCAAGAATTTGATTCTCATTCCTTCCCCTTTTCGTAACTTCATTTCCTCTCATTAGACTTCTTCCACTTTCATTTCTTATTGATCCTTCTTCCGAGTTTATTAGCCTCTCTTCAAACTTCATTGCTCATTCTCCCATTTCAATTGCTATGCCATCTCTTCCTGTTTCTTTTAACAGCCAGTATGTTGGTGTTGATCTCTCCAATTTCATTATCCACCCCATGTATTTCGCCTGCAATTATCATAATTAATATAAATTGTATTAATCTCGAAATTAAAAGAGCTAATTATAAATTATTTTTTTATGTGCAATAATAATAATAATTATAAATTTATAATTAGTGGTGATATGTTATTCGATTTTATTGATATCTAGTTTTTAAATGAATTTATTCATATCTTTAATTAATTATGAAAAGTATTTTTATTTTTGCTAAATATAACAAATTTATGGGATTATCTATACATTTACATATATTATTATTATTGATTTGATGTATTTAAGAATTGTAATTTTAAAATTTAATTTCATTTAAGATAATTTAATAATTTATTTCATTGATAAAAAATTTAAGAATTTTGGTGCAATTTTTTAAATAAATTATATAAATGAATTATGCGTAGGATATAATGATAAAATTAATAACTAATTTAGTGAATATATGTTTTAAATAAAAACGAACTAAAGGAATTATGCAAATTAAAAATATTCACCTGTTTGTCAAAAAACATGTCTTTATGTTTAATAATTTAAAGTCTGCTCTGCCCAATGAATTATTTTTAAGTGGCTGCAGTATATTGACTACATGGTAGCATACAAAGGTAGTAAGTATAATAATTAGTCTCTTTATTGAAGGTTTGAATGAATGAGTTGATGAAATATTTCCTGTCTCTAGAGTAAACTTTTAATTTAAATTTTAAGTAAAAATGCTTAGATTTTTTCAATGGGACGAGAAGACCCTATAGAATTTTATAATTTATTTTAGGAATAAGTTTTAATAAAATTAATTAATTTATTGGGAGGATATTTAAAATTATTTATCTTTAAAAAATTTATCCAATTATTTTTGTTTCAAAAGATAGTTTATTAAAAATTGTTAGATTTAATTACTTTGGGGATAACAGCGTAATATCGTTGGAGAGATCATATTTATGAAGCTGATTGCGACCTCGATGTTGAATTAGGATATAATTTAAATGCAGCAGTTTAAATATTAATTCTGTTCGACTTCTAATATCTTACATGATTTCAGTTCAGATCGACGTGAGCCAGATCGGTTTCTATCTATATTTATCTAATAAATTTTTGTACGAAAGGATTTAATTTATAAATTATTTTTGCTATTTTCAATAAAAATTGGAATTTTATATTTATTAAGAATAGGTGTTTACCCTGTGATAATTGTTGGTTGGTTGGGCTTCAAATTCTAATTATTCAATATTAGGAGCGATTGGATCAATTTCACAGTCAGCTTCTTATGAAGTCAGTTTATTTTTAACAATATTTTCCGTAATTTTATTAATTGAAAGTTATTCATTATTGGATTTATATAAATTTCAATATTACATTAAATTTATTTTAATTTTAATCCCAATAATACGACAAGAAAACTGCGGATAGGTCTTTTGAAATCGGAGACCAAGTGCTACTGCACGACGAGAAGTTAAGACGCGGACGGTCACAAAACTAACACCTGCATGGATAGGTCCCTACACGATTCAAAACATGCACGATAACAATAATTACAGTATAAAGGGCGACGAACAATCCGCGTTCACGCGAACCGACTCACACACTTTATAGAATAGGGCAGGAATAGGAAAATGGTCGCAGTTATGAGGGGAAGTAACAGCGGACCAACAACTATGTAGGTTTGAAAAAAAAATGAGGGAGAGAAGAATTTTTAAATAAGTATTTTAAAATAAGTAATTTAACTAATCAGGATATTCGCCGTTTTTGAGGGTTTAATTTAGATTTAAATTTATTTAAAACACAGTTCAATTGGTCTTTCTGATGTCTCGCATCTAAAGCTATGTGCGGGCTTAAAAATTCAAACGAAATTAAAAATTTCTCAGTAAAAGGCAATCTCCTAACAGTATGTTTGAAGGCAGATTGGTAATATTTTTTTATATTTTCATAAAAGTCTATAATTCCTTGGCTATTTTCTGAATTACTACTTCTAATTTTATTAATGGTTGCCATCGATTCCTCTCCAATAAAAATTGATTGCAGTGGCAGTAAATTATCTTCATTATTTACGTCTATTTCATGTGAATTGGGTGCTACAATATACTCACGCTTTAAAAAATTTCCTCCCAATGATCTTAACAATCTAAAACATTCAGGGAGCAGGCAATGAACTAGAACTTTCGAATTCTGAAACACTGTGTTGAATCTTGTAAATATGTTTAACGCGTAATTTAAACATTGCAAATAAGCCTTAGTATAAGGGCAACTTAATTTTCGAAATATTTGGTTTGTTCTTTCGGAATAATTGTGTTCTGCTGCTGCCTCCGCAAAGGCAGCAAATAAAACTGTCCACTGACTTAACGTTCTTTCTACAATTTCCGGTAATGCAACCCATCTGATCGGAGATGGCCGCAGAATTTTTTCCATTACATCGTCCATAAAACCTTGCAGGTCTTCTAAAACTTTCTGTTGTTTTTGTTTTACTGTAAGACATGTATAAATGAAAGTGAATAATTGCTGTATTTGCAATGGCAAGTAATCGCTCGCCCGGCACCCGACCAAATACATTGAATAGCAAATGCATGGGAAGACAGACATTTCTTCATGCGTGATGATATATTAATGAAATAAGTTTCAGGTTAGGTTGGAATAGCCGGGGGACGAGTAAAGATACACGGTAGCGACAGTTGACATATACAGGGTGTCTTTCATGTACTTGGCATCGAGACGCTACCGCGTCTCTAGATTGTAATCAGTATGCACGTGTATCACATCGTGATTGTATTATATCGAATAAATCCTCTGAACACATATATACGTACATTTACGGCTCGAATAATCGTCGCAGCCCCCAAAAGTCCGAATCATCATTGTCGTCGTTGAACGCCAAACGGTCTAAATCGTCTCGAACCTCGCGCCAAAACTGCCTGAAGGCATGCATTAATTTTCTACATTTAATGCTGTAGGATCCCTTCGTATATGGATACTCTGTTCGCTGAAACATATGTTCGCTTTTTATGAAAAGACCTTGTAGTCGCTACGTACAAATATCACTTACCAAATACTCTTTCATCTCGTTGCTGTCGTCACACCACATCCTGATTGAAACGCGTAATGATCCCTCGCAGTGGCAGATTGACGAGTAACTGGTGTCGCTGCATCTCCAAGATCCCGCATGTAGATCCATGCCCAAAGTTGCATCGCTTTGCAAAAGTATGATACCGTTGTTCTCCACCTGCATATTCGCTGACCATCCTCTCCTTCAATGTATCTTTTTCGAATTTACCGACGCTGGAAAATTTCAGACGTAACCCACTGAAGAAATTTTTCAGAACTATCCGAGGGAAGTGTTTAATACATTTCCGGCATAACCGATGGAGGGGGTGACCTTCAGAAAAGTAACCACAGATGTTTGATACTCGTTGAGAGTGGTACGATAGACGTTCGATACACGTTCAGAGTTGCACGATAGACGTTCGATACGTGATCAAAGTGGTTTAATACACATTCGATACACGTTCGATATGCGATCAAAGTGGTACGTTAGACGTTCGATACACGTTCGATATGCGATCAAAGTGGTACGTTAGACGTTGAAGGTGGTTCGAATAATGTGTCTAAAGAAGAAGGGGAAGAAGACGAGTGCGAAGAAGAAAAAGGAGAGGGTGATTAGTGAATAATTCGAAGAAGAGATGTGTCCAAAGAAGAAGAGGAAGAAGACGAGTGCGAAGAAGAAAAAGGAGATGGTGGGCAGTGAATAATTCGAAGAAGATGCATTGAAGGAGAGGATGGTCAGCGAATATGCAGGTGGAGAACAACGGTATCTTACTTTTGCAAAGCTATGCAACTTTGGGCATGGATCTACATGCGGGAGCTTAGAGATGCAGCGAGACCAGTTGCTCGTCAATCTGCCACTGCGAGGGCTCATTACGCGTTTCAATCAGGATTTGGTATGACGACAGCAACGAGATGAAAGAGTATTTGGTAAGTGATATTTGTACGTAGCGACTACAAGGTCTTTTCATAAAAAGCACATGTTTTCTATAGTTTCTCATATGTTTCAGCAAACAGAGTATCCATATACGAAGGGATACAACAGCATTAAATGTAGAAAATTAATGCATGGCTGCAGGCAGTTTTGGCGCGAGGTTCGAGACGATTTAGACCGTTGGGCGTTCATCGACGACAATGATGATCCGGACTTTGGGGGGCTACGACGATTATTTGAGCCGTAAATGTGCGTATATGTGTTCAGAGGATTTATTCGATATAATACAATCTCGATGTGATACACGTGCATACTGATTACAATCTAGAGACGCGGTAGCGTCTCGACGCCAAGTACATGAAAGACACCCTGTATATGTCGACTGTCGCTACCGTGTATCTTTACTCGTCCCCCGGCTATTCCACCCTAGCCTGAAACTTATTTCATTAATATCTCATCACGCATGAAGAAATGTCTGTCTTCCCATGCATTTGCTATTCAATGTATTTGGTCGCGTGCCGTGCGAGCGATTACTTGCCATTGCAAATACAGCAATTATTCACTTTCATTTATACATGTCTTACAGTAAATCAAAAACAACAGAAAGTTTTAGAGGACCTGCAAGATTTTATGGACTATGTAAGGGAAAAATTCTGCAGCCATCTCCGATCAGATGGGTTGCACTACCGGAAATTGTAGAAAGAACGTTAAGTCAGTGGACAGTTTTATTTGCTGTCTTTGCCGAGGCAGCAGCAGAACACAATTATTCCGAAAGAACAAACCAAATATTTCGAAAATTAAGTTGCCCTTATACTAAGGCTTATTTGCAATGTTTAAATTACGCGTTAAACATATTTACAAGATTCAACACAGTGTTTCAGAATTCGAAAGTTCTAGTTCATTGCCTGCTCCCTGAATGTTTTAGATTGTTAAGATCATTGGGAGGAAATTTTTTAAAGCGTGAGTATATTGTAGCACCCAATTCACATGAAATAGACGTAAATAATGAAGATAATTTACTGCCACTGCAATCAATTTTTATTGGAGAGGAATCGATGGCAACCATTAATAAAATTAGAAGTAGTAATTCAGAAAATAGCCAAGGAATTATAGACTTTTATGAAAATATAAAAAAATATTACCAATCTGCTTTCAAACATACTGTTAGGAGATTGCCTTTTACTGAGAAATTTTTAAATTCGCTAGAATTCTTAAGCCCGCACATAGCTTTAGATGCGAGACATCAGAAAGACCTATTGAACTGTGTTTTAAATAAATTTAAATCTAAATTAAACCCTCAAAAACGGCGAATATCCTGATTAGTTAAATTACTTATTTTAAAATACTTATTTAAAAATTCTTCTCTCCCTCATTTTTTTTTTTTTTAATAAATATATTTGGCCTCTTTTTTCAAATCTACATAGTTGTTGGTCCGCTGTTACTTCCCCTCATAACTGCGACCATTTTCCTATTCTTGCCCTAGTCTATAAAGTGTGTGAGTCGGTTCGCGTGAACGCGGATTGTTCGTCGCCCTTTATATTGTAATTATTGTTATCGTGCATGTTTTGAATCGTGTAGGGACCTATCCATGCAGGTGTTAGTTTTGTGACCGTCCGCATCTTAACGTCTCGTCGTGCAGTAGCACTTGGTCTCCGATTTCAAAAGACCTATCCGCAGTTTTCTTGTCGTAGTATTGGGATTAAAATTAAAATAAATTTAATGTAATATTGAAATTTATATAAATCCAATAATGAATAACTTTCAATTAATAACATTACGGAAAATATTATTAAAAATAAACTGACTTCATAGGAAACTGACTATGAAATTGATCCAATCGCTCCTAATATTGAATAATTAGAATTTGAAGCCCAACCAACCAACAATTATCACAGGGTAAACACCTATTCTTAATAAATATAAAATTCCAATTTTTATTGAAAATAGCAAAACATAATTTATAAATTAAATCCTTTCGTATAAAAATTTATTAGATAAATATAGTGTTACGTCTCGCGGTCGACATAATTTAATTTGATGGTATAACAAGCGTAACAGAACATTTAACGGCGTAATATAATAAAGAGGTAACAGAATACAAGATCGATAATCTGCGGCGGCAACGAGAGACGTCTGTACGATACGGCGGTTGACTCTCGATTGACAGCTTGACAGGTCATCGCTACGATCACCTTCTTCTCGCTGTCTCTTGGCTTCGTCGCGGGCACCAGCGGGCCATGGATCTCATCTATAGGGTGCCCGCAACACAGCTCCCCCTTCTCGAAGAGCGGTCGTCCCGACCGTGTAGATTCTTCTGAATCTTCGTACCCTGGTCTGAAGAGGGGGTCGTGCTGGCCAGGTGGCCTCCCCAGACCGCCGCCTCGGCATTCGCCTTCCCGCCCCGAGGGAAAACCACCAAAAACCTGGGGCAAGGCGTGGGTACCACGGGACGGCCGGTGTAGTTTCCTTATCGGTTCAGCTTCATTTTCCTGCTTTGTGAAATCCAGCGACGCATCGGTCTCCGAATATCCCTCGATGAAACTCGCACTTCCACGTGTCCCTCGATGTAACCTGCGGCTCGCCTTGGCGTGTTCCTCGACGGAGCGTTCCAGCCCCTTGTCCCACGACGTCTCTGGAAGGTCCCACGACGATTCCGCCGTTCTAACGTTGTGTCCTCCTCACGGGCCCGACTCCGAGACTGCAGCCTCTCCTTTCGGACTCTGCTCCGATGCTGCATCTTCTCCTTTCGGATGGCCCGGTCCGAGACTCCTATCCCTTGACAGCTTCAGAGTTCCTTGTAAAAGAACCAAAGTGACATTAGCATTCTCTTCGTTTCACAGGGATCCGTTGGAGCCGTACGAGTCGGGGAGCCAGAGAGGGAGGCCGAGCACGCCCGCAGGGGGTCGCAGCTAGTCGCGAGCATACAAGCGTCCCAGCCCCCAGCCCAGCCCCCAAACTCGCTAGCCCATCTTCGCTCTTCTTGTCTTCTTTTCGCCTCCAGTTATCCAATCCTTGGCTTCTTGATGGCCCCATTCCTCTTCATGGCCTCTGGTGCTGTTCCAGGGGACCGTCTCGGTGTAGCTCGTCAACGGCCCCGTCTCCGCGATGCCCCCTCCGACCGATCCGTACGACTGCGTCGCACGTCCGCTCGGTGGTTGGGGACACCATTTCCCGTTTGCTGTCCCTCAGTCAACCCGGACCTCCATTGTGAACAAGATTCTTGGTGGAGAAGCCACCAAGATCCGGGTCAGGAGTGTTAGCGGGGTGGTTTCACGTATGTCCGCACCCCGCTGCGGACCACCACGCTATTGTGGCACATTCGGGGAATTCGGAGCCGCATCCAAGCCGCGGCAGCAGTCCCCCGACACCTTGTCCCTCGTCGTGGGGTATCGTGTACCTGTAACAGACTCAAAAACGGGGGCCGGGCTACGAAGGTAGCCTCCGCAGCCCAGTCCACTGCTTAGCTTAAAACTAATCTTCTTTCTTGAGTCTTGAGGTAGGCCGTGGCGTCTTCATTACTCCTGTAGTCTTCCTTCGTATTTCGCAAGGCCGCGTATGTGGACCACCTTGCACTTCTTCCTGGGTGAACGTTAGATCCTGTAGATGACGTCGTTGATCTGGTCCACCACTGTGTACGGGCCTTCACACTCGGTTTGCAGCTTCGGGCATTTTCCTTTGACTCTTCGTGGTTGGAACAACCACACTCGTTCTCCCGGTTGAAACTCCACAGCTTGAACGCGATTGTCATACCACGACTTCATTCTTGAACTGTAGATATCCAGACGACGTCGAACAAATCCGTGAATCCTCTTCATCTTTTCTCTGATCCATTCGGAATATCCCTGCTCGATGTCCTCGTCTTCTTCCACTTCTGGGGTCAATCCCCTCCACAATTATAGGAGTAGGCGAAGTTCCTGGCCATACAGGATCATCGCTGGCGTCAATTTGGTAGCCTCGTGTCGTGCTGATCTGTAAGCTAGGAGGAACATGCGGATCTACTCGTCCCAATCCCGCTGGTGTTCTGAAACAAACATCGCGAGATATTGGAGCAACGTCCTATTCAAACGTTCTACCAGACCGTCGGATTGAGGATGTAGAGGAGTTGTCCGCGTTTTCCTGATTCCCAGCAGCTTTAGCAATTCCTTGAACACGGAGGATTCGAAGTTCCTTCCTTGGTCCGTGTGTATCTCCAACGGTACACCATGGCGACATACTACGTTGTGCAGAAGAGCTCTTGCCACTGTGACAGCTCGCTGGTCTGGCATCACGATCATATCCGGCCATCGGGTAAAGTAGTCCGCCACGACCAGCATAAACCTGTTCCCGGCCTGGGACCTCGGGAGCGGACCCACAACGTCCAGGGAAAGTCGCTCGAACGGAGCTCCCACGTTGTATACTCTCAGGTTCCCTGCTCCCCTCTGACGTGGTCCCTTCTTCGCCCCACAAGTGTCACACCGCCGGCACCACTCTTGAACGTCCTGTCGACACGTAGACCGGGAGAACTGTTGACGTATCTTCGCCAAGGTCTTGTTCACTCCGAAGTGTCCAGCTGCTGGCGTATCATGGAACTCTTTCAGTACACCTGCAACCCTTTCGTGCGGTACCACCAAAAGCCACGAGGTCGTTGTACCATCGTGGGACTCCCATTTCCTGAAAAGTAAACCTTCGTGAATTTCCAGGGAGTCCCAGATTGACAAGTAATATTTCAGCTGTGGGGAGAAGTGAGCAACGTCTTGCCAGCCGGGCTTCTCTCCTTCCTCTTTCTTTTTAAGGATGACGCCGATCTCTTCATTCTTCTCCTGCCTTCGTTTCCAATCGTTTTTCATTTCGTCGCAAAATATCCTGTGAATCTTCTTCGTGGTAAGCACTTCCTCTTCTGCTTCTTTCTTCTCCAGTTGATTGCAGTTTTTACAAGATCTTCGTGAAATTCCGTCAGCGTTTCCGTGGGCTTTTCCTTCCGGATGGCGAATCTCAAAGTCGTATTCTTGTAGTCGTTCGATCCAACGGACGACCTGTCCTTCAGGGCGCTTGAAGGTCAACAACCAGCGAAGCGCCGCATGGTCCGTTCTTATCAGAAATCTTCGTCCGTAGAGGTAGTGATGGAAGTGCTCGATGGATTTCACCACTGCCAGTAGTTCTCTCCGGGTCACGCAGTAGTTCCTTTCCGCTCTTCCCAAGGTATTAGAGAAATAAGCCACGACCTTTTCTTGTCCTTAGTGTTCCTGTGAGAGGACGCCGCCTATGACAAAGTTAGAGGCGTCCGTGTCCAGAATGAAATCCTTATCTATCACTGGGTAGACTAGTACCGGGGTCCGGTTAATTTCTTCTTTAGTTCTTGAAAAACTCCTTGGCATTCTTCGGTCCATTGATAATCCTGTTTGGTCTCGGTGAGGCGATGCAGGTGTTTGGCGATGCTGGAGAAATCCTTTACAAATTTCCTGTAGTGTGTGCACAATCCTAGGAAACTTCTTAATTCCGTGACGTTCTTCGGCTGCGGCCATTCCGAAATGGCTTTAACTTTCTCTGGATCCGTTTTGACTCCGCTCTCCGTTACGATGTGGCCCAGATATT
This sequence comes from Andrena camellia, assembly GCA_029448645.1. Classification (NCBI taxonomy): domain Eukaryota; kingdom Metazoa; phylum Arthropoda; class Insecta; order Hymenoptera; family Andrenidae; genus Andrena; species Andrena camellia. Next base: position 49,993,243 of record CM055677.1, on the reverse strand, counting down.
TTACTTCTCGATAGACGAATGAGCATTTCTTGGGGCTCATCAGTAGTCCAGCTTGACGTAAACGTGAAAACACTGTCCGTAGGCGTCCGAGCTCCTGCTCAAAGTCCTTCCCGTAGATGATGATGTCGTCCAGCAGATTTTCCAGGTTAGATCTGAAAGTACGTCTTCCATCAGTCGCTCGAATGTTGCCGGGGCGTTGCAGAGTCCAAAGGGCATGCCCTTGAACTGCCACAGTCCCGTCTCTACTGAAAACGCCGTTTTCTCCCGGGCCTTTTTGTCCATAGAGATCTGCCAGTATCCGCTCTGCAAATCCACGGTTGAGAACCACGATGATCCAGTGAGGACGTCGAGGGTATCTTCTATCCGGGGTAGAGGATACGAGTCCTTCTTGGTAACCTCGTTCAGGCGAAGAAAATCCACGCAGAACCGTATGCTTCCACCCTTCTACTTTACCAGGACGATCGGAGAAGACCACGGGCTCCGGGATTCTTCGATCACGCCCTGCGCCAACATCTTCTTGAGCAGCTCTTCCACTTCTGCTCGACGGTGTAGACGCAGCCTCCGTGGCGCCTGTTTTATGGGCGGGCAATCTCCAGTGTTGATGGTGTGCTTCACCCGTTCGCAATTTCCAATTTGGCTCGGATCCGTGGCGAAAACGTCCTGAAATTCGTAAAGCAATTCAACAAATAGCTTTTTCTGTCTATCTGTCAAACCTAATGAGCAGCGGTTGTACAGCTCCTCCAAATGCTACGGGACGACCATAATGTCCTTTTCTTCTTCTTGTTCCTTCTCTTCGGCGGTCGGCTCGCCAAGGCGCATCTCCGTGTTGTCGGGAAGGCACAACACATTCCGTGATAGATCGATGCTGCAACGGTGCTTCTTCAGGAACGCCGCTCCCAAGATGCATTTTTCCACCATGTTGACGACGTAGAACTCCTCTACGCTCGAAAGTCCTTCCACGCTGATCTCGAGGCTATTCTTCCCGAACACTTTCATTTTCTCTCCAGTAGTGGAGCGAACGTCGATTCTTGTTCGAGTGAGGTCTTTCGACGCACACAGCTCTTTATCCAGAAGGTTGATAGGAGAACTTGTATCTAGGATAATTTTACACGGTTTTCCACTGATCTTCCCACATACGTATCTCTCATCAGTCGGATTCCATTGACGTCCAGTCGCCTTCTGCATCGCCACACTCTTGACGACCGGGGGACTGTTCCTCACGGTCCGACGTCTCCCCCTTACGCCGTCCTCTTCCCGTTTCCCTGGTACAGCTTCTTCGGAGGGGCTCCCTTGCTTTGGCCGTTCTTAGCCTTGAAGCAGTCCTTTTGAAGGTGGCCCGTCTTGCCACAGAGCCAGCATGTCCTCGGCGGGTCGTCCGCTCGGTCCTCTGGTCTCCTCTTCTTTGTCGGGAACCTTTCAAAATTGTTGGAGGGTTTAGCCTTCCGTTTTTCCGAATACCGTTCTCGCGATTCGACCGCGGGGCTATGCGTCATCGACTCAACGGCCTCAATCTCCAGAGCTCTAGTTACGGCAGCTCTTAGAGTCGTGAAACCGCCGAGTCGCAGCTCCCGCTGCATTACTGAGCTCGACAACGCCGTCACGAACTGAGACGCGGCGAGCTTGTCGCGGGTTTCCGCCGGGCAATCGGCGAAAGCGGACTGCGCTAGTCGCTCGATTATGGCGGCAAGCGAGGAGATGCTCTCATCCCTCCGCTGTCTATGGCTCTGAAAGAGCACATAGTTCAAATTCGACAAATTTCTCGCCCCGTAGCGGAACCGGAGTGCCGAAACTACATCCGCGAAATTTTCACATTGGGCAGCGGAGAGCGTCGTGAGGACGCTCCTCGCCGTGCCCCCAAGGGAAGCGATCATTGCTGTAGCCTTCGTTTCATCGTTCCAGCCGTTAGCACGCGCGATGGTCTCGAATTGCACTCTGTACTGTTCCCAGGAAGTTTTCCCGTCGAAAATAGTCGGTTTTACCGTGTACCCCAAGTTGAGTACGCGGGGTTCCGAAGGCGGGGCAGCGGCGGGCGCACCGACGGGGATAGGGTTAACCGCGGGGAAAACACCATTCACAACGGGCACCACCTCCCCACCGGGTTCGCGCCGCTATCAACCGAGCCATGTCCGTTTAAAACTGAAGCGGTTACGACCTGTATCCGTTCTTCTAAGTTTGTAATCCGGGCCTCGAAGGCCACCTGTGTCTGTCGGTCGGCGGTCTCCTTCTCCTCTCGGCGACGGTCTTCTCTCCGCCAGCGGGCCTCGTCCTCCTTCCGCTGTTCTCGCATCTGTCCCACGATGATTAGCTGTAGGCAGGTGAACATCTCCTGGATAGAGGCATCGCCCGTCGCTGTACGGAGGAGATTCGCGGCGGCCGCGGACGCGCGAGTGGGCATGCTGCTTCGAGTGGGCATCCCACTTCTGACACCATTGTTACGTCTCGCGGTCGACATAATTTAATTTGAAGGTATAACAAGCGTAACAGAACATTTAACGGCGTAATACAATAAAGAGGTAACAGAATACAAGATCGATAATCTGCGGCGGCAACGAGATACGTCTGTACGATGCGGTAGTTGACTCTCGATTGACAGCTTGACAGGTGATCGCTACGATCACCTTCTTCTCGCTATCTCTTGTCATCTGTCGGTCCCGAAAGATCTCTTGTTCGTGACCTAAAGAGAGGTCGAACAGAAAAATTCCTTACGATGCCCAGCAAAGTGTCAAGCGTGGTACTTCGACTTCCCCCGTAATCCGGCCGCCCTGTGGCCTGCACAGTGGCTAACTGGAGGTGTATCAAGCTCACTCCATCTTGTTAAGCTTAAATGCTACTATAGAGGAAACTCTGAGGCGTAGCGCGTCTGTTGGACCTTATCAAAGCTGACACTATCTGTCTCTTGTCATCGTCGCGGGCACCAGCGGGCCATGGATCTCATCCATAGGGTGCCCGCAACAATAGATAGAAACCGATCTGGCTCACGTCGATCTGAACTGAAATCATGTAAGATATTAAAAGTCGAACAGACTTAATATTTAAACTGCTGCATTTAAATTATATCCTAATTCAACATCGAGGTCGCAATCATCTTTATAAATATGATCTCTCCAAAGATATCACACTGTTATCCCCAAAGTAATTAAATAAAAGGGAGAGGATGGTCAATTTTTAATAAACTATCTTTTGAAACAAAAATAATTGGTTAAATTTTTTAAAATTAAATAATTTTAAATATCCTCCCAATAAATTAATTAATTTTATTAAAACTTATTCCTAAAATAAATTATAAAATTCTATAGGGTCTTCTCGTCGCATAGAAAAAATCTAAGCATTTTTACTTAAAATTTAAATTAACAGTTTAATCTAGAGACAGGAAATATTTCATCAACGCATTCATTCAAGCCTTCAATAAAAAGACTAATTATTATGCTACCTTTGTATGCTACCATGTAGTCAATATACTGCAGCCACTTAAAAATAATTCATTGGGCAGAACAGACTTTAAATTATTAAACATAAAGACATGTTTTTTGATAAACAGGTGAATATTTTTAATTTGCAGAATTCCTTTAGTTCATTTTTATCGAAAAAATATATTCACTAAATTAGCTATTAATTTTATCATTATACCCGACACATAATTCATTTATATAATTTATTTAAAAAATTGCACCAAAATTCTTAAATTTTTTATCAATGAAATAAATTATTAAATTATCTTAAATGAAATTAAATTTTAAAATTACAATTCTCAAATACATCAAATCAATAATAATAATATAGATGTATAGATAATCCCATAAATTTGTTACATTTAACAAAAATAAAAATACTTTTCATAATTAATTAAATATATGAATAAATGCATTTAAAAACTAGATATCAATAAAATCGAATAACATATCACCACTAATTATAAATTTATAATTATTATTATTATTGCACATAAAAAAAATTTATAATTAGCTCTTTTAATTTCAAGATTAATACAATTTACATTAATTATGATAATTGCAGGCGAAATACATGCGGTGGATAATGAAATTGGAGAGATCAACACCAACATACTGGCTGTTAAAAGAAACAGGAAGAGATGACACAGAAATTAAAATGGGAGTAAAGGCAATGAAGTTTGTAGAAAGGCTAATAGACTCGGAAGAAGGATCGATAAGATATGAAAGTGGGAGAAGCCTAATGAGAGGAAATAAAGTTACGAAAAGGGAAAGAATGAGAATCAAATTCTTGGAAGGGAGAGGATGGTCAAATGAAGAATTGGAAAGAAGAAGATTAAATGAGGAAGAAGTGTCGATCAAAATAGAGCAGATAAGTAAAGACATGCAAGAACAAGAAAGAGAGACGAAAGTAAAAGAGTCAAAGTTCCTAAGAGAAATAAGAGAGGTAACAAAGGAACCTGGAGATAAGCCGAAATACTATTGGGAATAATAAAAAAAAGTAGTGAAACAAGGGCATGCAAATATTGGCTAAAGAATGAAGAAAAGGTATTTAGGCTTTATAAGAAAGAGGAAGAAAGAGTGGAACACGTGATTGAAGCATGTGAAGTACATGGAGAGAATGGCTGGAATTGGAAAGGAAAGAAGGAAAAACTTGGCTATTTTACAGGAGATAATAGGGAGAAGGAAAAGATGGAAAGAACTGGAAAGTGATAAAAGAAGCTTATACAGCATAGAATAGATTAGGAAACACTTGTAAAATAGAAAAATTGTTAAGACACAGCAGTATACATTAGAAGGGTTGGACACTGACACAATCGCGGGAATGAAATGAAAAGAGTATATGATCGTTGAATTGTAACACGAAAATGAGCAATAAATTAAATTATTATTATATTTTTTCTTTTTATATTTTTCTATTTCTCTTTTTATTTTATATTTTTATATTCCATTTATATTTAATTTTAATTTCAATTTATTTAATGTTTTTAATTAGATTATTAATTGAGTCAAATCAAAAGGTGTTCGATTTAGTGGAGGGGGTTTAACACTGAGTATTTTAGAGGTAGATTTTCATTAATTGTTATAGCTGGGTATTTAAGAATTATTTTTATAAGATTTTTAATTTCATTAATGTTTATGATATTTTTATTTAGCTAGAATTAAATTTTTATGCAGTAGCATAAGACCTTCTCTCCTCACGAATTTCTATCGACTCCGCATAATTCTTTCTATGATTCTCTGATTGTAAGGATAACACTAGATACTAAGCCGTTGTATTTCAAACAGAATACTGTAACATTTTTATTTAATCTTGATCTGTGTATAGCCTATGTGTATCTGTGGTTGTATGAAACTGCACAAGATGGGCGGATGAAATTTTTAAATTTTGTTAACGTGCTACAACAGAGCGATGTTGCCTGCGAAATATTAGATACGCGTCGTGCTGCTAAAATCATATGTGATAGTGAATATTACGAGGAGGATTATCTCGTAGATTGCGAACTGTTAGCATGTGCCATCGATGATATTCTAGCTGATGCTCGTAGGAAGAAAAAATGTTAAATTATTATTATTAGTCTCTTTTCATATTCTTTGCCTGTAACAATATATTATCATTTGAAACATATTATGTCTCTATTTTATTTACCCTCATTCTTTCCTCACCACCTAATTCTAAGATTCAACGTTTTAAATAGTATTATATTTCGTTCACGCGTTCTTCGCGTCGTGTCATCGCGCGATACGCTGCGACGCTAAATCTGGACGCTTTAAAAACATGCTAGCTTTAGAATGCTTGTTACATATTTGTTTGAAAATTATTTCTTTGCGTTGGAAAAAATATGTCTGTTTGCTACAGAATGGTTCGCTAGATCGTTTATTCGTGAAATTATTATTTCTCTGCGTTGGGGAAAAAGTGTCTGTTGGTTTGGAAAAAAAATTTAGCTGACACCGCATAATTCTATGATTCGCGCCTTCTTCGCGCCGCCAAATGACGTCATCCCGCACGGCTGCCACAGAGGGTGGGCGACGTTACGGTGCGATGTTAAGATTGAAAAAACATTTTTTGAAATACTGTTAGCTTTAGAATGCATGCGATTGTACCATTATGTAGTGCCGTCTCTTTTCCTCCACCGAATTTAGCTTCAAAATAACTGTGATTGTGCCACTAAGTAATGCTCTCTTTTCCCCGTCCCCCAATATGTGGTTTGTAAAACGTCGATCATTCCCGACATCGCTCGAAACAATTTCGGATAAAAATTATTATTTCTCCGCGCTTGGGAAAAATTTCTGTTTTGCTGCCAGGCGGTTCGCTAGATCGGTGTGAGCCAGGTCTAAATAATTTTCGGGGGTGAGTCAGGTGTGAAAAAATGTTCGGGGGTGGGCCAAGGTCATTCCTTCCCTCTGAAAAATTTCCCACGATGGGCCATGTCTGGAGAGGTCTCCGCGGCCGCTCGGCCTGGACTGATCCCCTCCACGATTACGGCTTCCCCTACTCCGCGGCTCGTGCGCGCGCAGCCAGTCTTCCACTCTCCGCTGTCCCCGCGTCTAAAGTTCCCCCCACCGCACTCCCCCGCGCGCCCTCACTTCCCACCCGCCCCCGCGCTCCCCTCAGACGACCAGAGTTAGAACCCCCTTAAACATACTACTCAATCATCGCTATGGGCGCGAGTAAGCAACGAATACAATTGGTCGACGAAATGCACGCTCCCGCGAGACAAAATTTCCCGCGGTGACGCGTCGTTACTCGATACTACGATGATCTGTGGCAGGCAGATTTGGTGGAAATGCGTGCGTACGCTACCAATAATCGTGGTCACAACTACATACTTACAGTCATCGATACGTACAGCAAATACGCGTGGGCCGTGCTCGTGAAAACGAAAAGCGGTCGCGACGTTACCGAGGTGTTCGGGACCATGTTATGACGAAGCGGCAGGTGTCCACGAAACCTACAAACAGACATGGGAAAAGAGTTCTACAAAGTGGAGTTTCAACGATGAGTTACGTCTCGAGGAATCAATCACTACTCTACGTACAGCGTGATGAAAGCGTCGATCGTCGAGCATTTCAATCGCACGCTGAAGAACCTGATATGGAAACAATTCTCCTTGAACGCCTCCTATCACTGATTGGATCTGCTACCTAAACTGCACTCTTACAATCATCGTAAACATCACACGATCAACGCGCGACCAGTTGATGTAACCCCCGCCACTCGCTTGCCGTTCATCGTATCGTCAGGTGTCGAGCAACGACGACGCGCGAAATTCCATGTCTGTGACAAAGTACGCGTGAGCAAATTCAAGACGATCTTCGAAAAGGGATATACGCCAAACTGGTCGACCGAAGTGTTCGAAATCACCTGTTACCGTTTCGGTAGCGAATCCTGACGTATATCGGGTCGAGAAGATTATTCGTCGCAAGGGAAATCGAGTGTACATGAAATGGTTGGGATTCGACTCGGCCAAGAACTCATGGATACAGGAAAAGGATTTTCTGTGGCGCAACATCGAATCCCTATTATAAATTAAATAAATATATACGTTACCCGCACAGTTTACATTTATATCATTATTCGTTTATTCGATTCCTTGTTTTTTAAAAAAATAAAGAATGATATATGACAGTACTTGTACACTATTTCATTTAATGATTAATATTATATAAGTGTATTAAGAAAAATTAATAATTTGTACACATTTGTAAAGTATTTGCATTTATGTGAGATTTTTGAAACGTACATACATATGTTCATGCATACATACCCACACTATAAAACGAAATATTCATACGCGAGCTACGTGTCGCTGTCGTTATCGTTATCACTGTTGATGATATCGTACTCGGGAATCCGATAGTGGCCCCACGGAAGGGTACTGAGCTGATCGGGTAGTATATAGCGTTTATCGTCATACGGACTGAGCGCGGCCTTCAGCTCGTTCACGGAATAGACATCGTGTAATCGTGCACAGATATGGTTCTGTCGAACCTTCGTTTCGGCGTGCCCGCGAAAACATCGAACGTAGTCTTCGAATCGTATCGCATTCGCGACAACGCTCCTCTTCACGCCCTTCACTTTTTTCGTCTCAGTCGTTCCCGCTATCGTCGCCGCGTTACATACTCGACTCGCATACATCTTGGACCGTAATCCCACGAACTTTGTCATTAAGACTACGTTATTTTCATCTTTCATAAGTCTCGGCACCTTCTTGTTTGCACGCGGCATATTGTATGGATTGTTCGTCGCGTAATTACTTGTTTCGAATCGCTCGATGATGTCACTTTTTTTCTCTTCGTACGCGTCATCGCACTGCAGCTGATACAGGAGGCTGTCGGTGTCCGTATACAAAACCTTACATCCATCGCCAAACTTTGCACGCATATACTCGTAATGAAATTCATACAGACATACCTTCGACACATCCAACACACTCATACCCACGTATATAGGTTTATCGAATATCACTTTTAATTTTCGCATCACGATAGCGACTAAATGTTCCGTAAATATCGCGCGACTATGGAAATTTGGTTTCGCGATTAAAGTTTCGGCACCGTACCGACCGTCCCACCGCGTCACCAGTCGCACATCCACTCGATTCCGAACGTTTTCCATCGTCTTTCGGTACACGGCATTGTTCATTAGCTTGTACAGTGTTTTCTGAAAACCGCTGGATGCACCTGTCCTCAACTCCGTGTTCAGGGTGACGGTAGTCGCGTAACCAATGCGATTGATCGAAACATAGAACGCGATGAATTCGCGATACGCGGAGTCCATGCCGAATGCACTGCTTCAAGTAGCGATAGTGTATTACATATCGTTCCTTATCGCCAAGCGTGACGATTAGCTTTGTCTGCTTAACGATGGACGCATGCTCGCATACATGACAGAACGGAAGGTCCGCGTGCGTAACGTGAATCTCCCACGGATACTCCAGATCCACTTCCAGCAGGTATCCCTCTGGTACATTGTCATCCGGGAAGGATTTCACGTCCAAATCGGCTACCGCATCCTCGTCCAGCCATCGAAATCCTCCCTGCGGCATCGCCTGAGGCATTGCCCATCCGTAAAGGTTGTTCACATCGAAATACATCAAGTACGTGAATGGTTGCGACGCGTCGTACATCGACGTCGGCAGGTACTTGTGGCGCGCGCGTACCTGTGCAAGCACTGGCTCAGTCCACCATGTATACCACGCTCCACGATCAACAGCATGTCCACGTCGGTGAGCAGTTCCAATTCGACGCGCGTGTATTTTAGTATCGCGTCCCACGTAAACGCCGGGAACGTACAGTAATGCGCGGTTTCCAGTTAGTAGCTCGCGATAGAGTCGATTCGAAAGTTCTATTACTGTTGTTGGTTAAAGTTGTTAATTAGTAGTATGTCTAGGAGAGGCCTCTGAGGGGAGCGCGAGGGCGGGGCGGCAGAAGCGGGGCGCGCGGGGGAGCAGGGTGTGGGAGACTGGCTGCGCGCACACGATCCGCGGAGTGGGCGAAAACCTAATCATGGAGGGGAGCAGTACAGGGCGAGCCGCTGCAGAGACCTCTCCAGACCTGGCCCACCGTCGGAAATTTTTCAGAGGGAGGGAATGACCCACAGCAGAAAATTTTCATACCTAACCGAGGGAGGGAATGACCTTGGTCCACCTCCGAAAATTATTTCACACCTGACCCACACCCGAAAATTTTTCCGATGTGGCCCACACCGATCAAGGGAACCGCCTGGCAGCAAACAGACATTTCCCCCAGCGCAGAGAAATAATAATTTTTATCAGAAATTGTTTCAGGCGATGTCGGGAAAGATCGACGTTTTACAAACCATATATTCGGGGCGGGAAAAAGAGAGTATTACTTAGTGGCACACGTACAGTTATTTTAAAGCTAAATTCGGGGAGGGAAAGAGACAGCACTACATATTGGTACAATCGCATGCATTCTAAAGCTAACAGTATTTTCAATCGTAATATCGCAGCGTATCGCGCGATCGTGTGTAATTTGAGTCCTCTGGAACAGCCGTGCGGGATGACGTTATTTGGCGGCGCGAAGAAGGCGAAAATCATAGAATTATGCGGTGTCAGCAGAAATTTTTTTTCCAAACCAACAGACACTTTTTCCCCAATGCAGAGAAATAATAATTTTATGAATAAACGATCTAGCGAACCATTCTGTAGCAAACAGACATCTTTTTTGGAGCCAATATGTAGAAAGCATTCTAAAGCTAAAATTTTTCAAAATGTTTTTGATCTTAACGTCGCAGAGTATCGCGCGATTACGCGTAATTTGAATCCCCTAGCACAGCTGCGCGAGATGACACGGCGCGAAGAACGTGTGAACGATATATAAAATTACTTGAAACGTCGAATCTTAGAATTAGGTGGTGAGGAAAGAAGGAGGAAGTTGGGTCAATAAAATGAAAAAATAATATGTTTGAAATGATAATATATTGTTACAGTCAAAGAATATGAAAATAGAATAATAATAATATAATTTAACATTTTTTCATACGAGCATCAGCTACAATATCACTGATGGCACATGCTAGCAGTTCGCGATATATAAGATAATCCCCGCAGTAATATTCACTATCACGTATGATTTTAACAGCATTGCGCGTATCTAATGTTTCACAGGCAAAACCGCTCTGTTGCAACACATTAACAAATGTTTTAAATTTTATCTGCACATCTTCTGCAGTTTGATGCAACCGCGGATACACATAACTTACACACGGTTTAAGATTGAATAAAAATGTTAGTGTATTCGGTTTAAATAGAGCGACTTGTCAAGTAGTGTCATCTTTACAATCGTATAATCATACAGGGTGTCCGCGGGAAGACTGGACAGCAGGATATCTCCTACAGTATAGGAGATAAAAAAATTAAAAAAAATATGGGAGCGCATTGTTCGAGGGGTCCAATTTATTAGCGCAGACGAATTTTTTCTTCGATTATTATTTTAAAAGATACGATGGTCAAGTTCGGCTTTTTAAATGGAACTATTTTTTTGAAGAGGCCACTTGATAGTGCGTTCAAAAACAAATTCAATGAGCTATAATACATAAACTTTATTTACACTGGTTTTTAAGATATGGCGCTTGCAAATTTACTGATTTTCCTTGGAAGAAAACCCGCTGGAATAGCAAGGACCGGGGATGGTCTTGCTGGCGCCACGGGTGGCCTTGCCTATTGAAACAGATACCTATCTGCCAAATGTCTACGCCGGGAATGGCAGGCCCAAAGGCAGGACAATTCTTTTCCGTCAGAAATGCTACTTAGGTAGGTACATCTGCGGTATCGAGAAGCGCACCGTTTCATTTTATTTCGCACTTGCTTCTACACTTGGTTGGCCCGTTCTTTTGGGAGGGACGCAAGTTCGATTGGTTAGAGTTAGGAGGTGTGAAAGTTGCTAGACCAAATTTCAACCATAGGGAGCAGATTTTATTAGGACCAATCGGTTTTGCATCCCTCGCAAACGGCTGCTCTCTTGAGGAGAGCCTCTTCACACCAATACCTCCTCCCCAATGCCCACCTTTTCTCGCACGGAATACGTCAACGCATGCTTCTGTTTTGATATTAGAGCTCGTGTTTATACTCGAGAGATAAGGGATCTGTGCGAATTTTTAGGGAGGACCTCGCGTCGACAGCGGGCTACCCGTTTCCTTCTTGTATCTCTCCACGAGACGTATTGACGGTGGATTGTAGGAGCGTAGATGTCTGGATGCCAGTTATTGAATTCAGGAGACGATAGAAACACTTTATTACAAAACACACATGCACTATAATATTAAAGTAAATCGTATTCCTCTGTGGCAGGAGTACTGATAATGATCGAACTTGCGCCCTACTTCGCGCAGACCGATTACACGGAGGGTACTCGAGTCACACACTGCACATATGATACAAGGTGATTCTGGAGCTACGCCCGTCCAAGGATGCGGCCTGGTACCCCGTGAGGAGGACAACCCCCCAGCAGTGCCTCACCGAATCTTATGGCTTTCGACCATCGTGACGAATCTATATAATGGTTTGGAATACCATTAAGTAGTCAGAAATGTTCAGGATTTCAGAATTTCTCATCAAATGTTTGCTTCCTTTCTTCATCGTATCGAACGGGAAGTGGCGCCAATGGATTCCTGGCGTTCCGTCGATTAAAGTCATACCAATTGTCATGCCCATCGGACTACTTTGACACAAGCTATTTGTATTCCTTATGTAAAAGTTGTCCTATTTACACGATATTTGGCATGATTTTCATCGGAAAAATATAAGGAATCCTTCGGTGTCACTTCCATATCGATACGATAAGAAATAAAGAATTGTTTTATTTCTGAAACAGGTATGATTTCTCGGCCGACCCCGGAAAATCGTGGTCGACCCCCCGCAGTCGAGGGTGAAAATATGAAATATTCCTTTCAGCGTAGTAAAAAATTCTTCATTCTTTATCGCATCGAAAAGGATGTGGCGCTAATGTATTCGTTATGTTTTTCCGATGACAATCATACCAAATTTCATTTAAATCGGACTATTTTTAACCAAGTCAAGTCAGCTTGAAATGATACAAATCGATTTTCCGTGGAATTTCCTTTATCGTGGCCGAATTACGTCATTCTTGGTGTTAGTTTCATCGGCGAAACATGAGGAATCGATGGGTGTCATTTTCGCAAAGATCTGATAAGAAATGCGCAAGTCGAAGATTGCTCACTTCTTAATAGGCAATCGCACCCCTTTGAGGGTCGAAAGCAATAAAATCGGGTGAGGCACTGCGAAGGGCTGTCCTCGCCACGGGGTACCAGGCCGCATCTCCTTGACGGGCGTTGCTCCAGATTTACCCTGTGTCTGTTTCAGCAATAAAATAATTCTTTACTCTTTATCGTATGGATATTGTTGCGGGCACCCTATGGATAGAATCCATGACCCGTGGGTGCCCGCGACTAAGACAAAAGGACGGCGTGAAGAAGGCGATCGGGCCGATCGCCTGTCAAGCTGTCATTCGACAGTCCGACGCCGTGGCGAAAGAACATATCGAAACTCCTATCCCTGTACATACGAGATTACCATAAATTTCTTGTTCACGTTCTGTTCATGTTACGCAAGTTCGGTCATTATCAGTACTCCTGCCACAGAGGAATACGATTTACTTTAATATTATAGTGCATGTGTGTTTTGTAATAAAGTGTTTCTATCGTCTCCTGAATTCAATAACTGGCATCCAGACATCTACGCTCCTACAATTCACCGTCAATACGTCTCGTGGAGAGACACAAGAAGGAAACGGGTAGCCCGCTGTCGACGCGAGGTCCTCCCTAAAAATTCGCACAGATCCCTTATCTCTCGAGTATAAACACGAGCTCTAATATCAAAACAGAAGCATGCGTTGACGTATTCCGTGCGAGAAAAGGTGGGCATTGGGGAGGAGGTATTGGTGTGAAGAGGCTCTCCTCAAGGGAGCAGCCGTTTGCGAGGGATGCAAAACCGATTGGTCCTAATAAAATCTGCTCCCTATGGTTGAAATTTGGTCTAGCAACTTTCACACCTCCTAACTCTAACCAATCGATCTTGCGTCCCTCCCAAAAGAACGGGCCATCCGAACGTAGAAGCAAGTGCGAAATAAAATGAAACGGTGCGCTTCTCGATACCGCAGATGTACCTACCTAAGTAGCATTTCTGACGGAAAAGAATTGTCCTGCCTTTGGGCCTGCCATTCCCGGCGTAGACATTTGGCAGATAGGTATCTGTTTCAATAGGCAAGGCCACCCGTGGCGCCAGCAAGACCGTCCCCGGTCCTTGCTATTCCAGCGGGTTTTCTTCCAAGGAAAATCAGTAAATTTGCAAGCGCAATATCTTAAAAACCAGTGTAAATAAAGTTTATGCATTATAGCTCATTGAATTTATTTTGGAACGCACTATCAAGTGGCCTCTTCAAAAAAATAGTTCCATTTAAAAAGCCGAACTTGACCATCGTATCTTTTAAAATAATAATCGAAGAAAAAATTCGTCTGCGCTAATAAATTGGACCCCTCGAACAATGCGCTTCCATTTTATTTTTTTATCTCCTATACTGTAGCAGATATCCTTCTGTCCACTCTTCCCGCGGACACCCTGTACATCCGACAAAAGTCCACCGTTAGTTCATCAAACCGCGTCGAGTCTGATTCAGGCAATTCTGCACGTTCTTCGATGGTTGTACGGCTACCGACTAGTGCACCCCATGTATACCACGGTAATATGGGATGGTTCCCGCGATTATCACCGAGAAGAACTCCTACATCGGCCATAGGTCCTACGTTGATTCCAATTTCCAAATATTTGCTACCCACGGATGTTAATGCGTATCTTCTGACCAGGATACGCGATGCTCGAGGCGAGCTAACAAAACAATCAAAGCTATGAAATTGTCCGCTCCTATCAGGAATAAACATAAAAATGTGAAAATTAAGCCTTACCAGTCAAATGTATTCTCCCCGCATGGAGCTATGCGAGATGATTCTCGCACGATCGGAACGTAATATTTCATGCGTTCGGCGTTTCCTTCGGCACTGGTACTGCACATTTCTTTTTGGAGCACTGCTTATCTATCAAAAGTCACTGAGGCTACTGAGCGATTGATGGAATGGCGTTCGGGAAGACAGGCTTAAATATAGGTGTAATTGCTTCCCCCACCGCCACATTTTATTCTAAAGCCACCAATTTTCCATCATGTTTTTCAATATTAACGTCGTAGCATATCGCACGATCGCATGTAAATTGAACCCACCCTGGAGGATAAAAGTCTCGACACGTGTTGAACGTAATATAATACTTTTGGAAACGTCGAATCTTAGAATTATGCGATGTCAGTAGAAACTGTCGTATGATCTTGCGCGCTAATTCGTCATACGCGTGAACCATGGAAAGAATTATGCCGTGTCGATAGAAACTGTATAGAACAACGTTGGGACGGATCATAGTTTTTGCATGCAATGCATCCGAGGGAGGGGGACACCGAAAGAGTTAGACAGAGATAGCAAATCGTGGTACCAGCCATAAAAGCGTGCTCTAAACGGTACAAAGCCTCAAATCGTTGTAACACGTTGCGTGAAAAAAAGACATTACATTTACATTCCATTTACAACTATGGAAGAATTCCCGCAAGTAGAACGCCAAATGCGGCATCAATCTGCACGATTGATTTCACGCGAAGAATACCTCGCGTGGGAAGAACGGTGCAACGAGTGTATCGAATCTTTGGAAGAACACAGCCGAATGAAACGTCCTCGAATATCGATCGGTGTTCGACAATCGTTGGTTGCTCGAATCGCGCAGCTCGAAGGATTGAAATATTCTTTGCGCGGACGTTTCTTTCATGAAGGTGCTGGACATTCGAGTACAGGACTTTTTTGGCGCGAAATATACACTGCTTTCGATAGCCGCGTATTAAGGCTGCCGTCTACTTTTTGTTATGGTCCGAATCGATCGAAACGTCCCTTGTAAACAGACGGACCCTAATGAAACTACTGCGGTCGATAAAAAGAAGTTGTACAGAAGTGACATCTCCAGGTACTCTATGTAGACGAATTTTTCACGCATAGTTGCCACATTCTCTGTTCTCTCTGTCTCTGCCGCGCTGTTGCCACAGCTCTTTCTTATCGAGAAGTCTTGAAAGAATACGGCACGAGAGCTGCGTCTAGCGTCAGAGCCTCGCTGAACGTAAAGGAGGATAGCAATAATGAAAGATACAGAGGTTGAGTAGTGAAGTTAGGAAACATGTCAATGAAACAATACTAATTTGCGTATCAATATTTGTTATTTATACGTAGAAGGCTGTAATATTATGTATAATCAATGTGCAATTGAAGGGTCGGATGCAATAAGGGAATTTGCGCTCGAAAATAAGAAAAATTATTGTCCAAACGTTAAGAAAGATTGGAAAATTTAATGTTATTAAACTGAATTTTAAAAAATATAGTGTTGTAAAGCTCGTCAGAACACATTTTTTCTATTTACAGTTTGTTTATCCAATCATTAGTATTCGAGCTAAAAATTATAAACAAAAAAGTTTTCATCGTCTAAAATCATTATAAACATAAATTGCGATAACTTGACTAAATATTAAGGGATCGTTATGAGACTTAAATCATAACTTGAGAAAACTCTAGCGAAGCCGTAGAATGTATGCACAAAACCCTTATGTTAAAAAATGTAATAATATTTAATTAAAAATAAATACTGGACATAACCCATATTTTTCAACGTTCGCCGTTAAAAAGTATCGAGGCAATTTTGAGGTACATATCATTTGCAGCGACGAAGTTTTTCCTTAATATACAAGCAAGATTTTCAACAATTCTCGCACGGATTAATAAATAATTGTAGAAGATACGGCAATATATATAAATTCCGCGCAGAATCAACAGTCAACGCGAGTGCTAAAATTGCTAACAATAACTAGCGCATTTTACGCGGCTGCTGACTGTTGGTGACGCGCGAGATTTATATATATATATATATATGTATATATATATATATCATCATATCTTCTACAATTATTTATTAATCAGTGTGGAAATTAGTGAAAATCTTCCTTGTATATTAAGGAAAAACTTCGTCGCTGCAAGTAATACGTACCTCAAAATTGCCTCGATACTTTTTAACGGCGAACGTTGAAAAACATGGGTTATGTCCAGTATTACTTTTTAATTAAATATTATTACATTTTTCATCATAAGGGTTTTATGCATACATTTTACGGCTTCGCTAGAGTTTTCTGAAGTTATTTTTTAAGTCTCATAACGATCCCTTAATATTTACTCAAGTTATCGCATTTTATGTTCATAATCATTTTGGACGATGAAAAATTTTTTGTTTATAAGTTTTAGCTCGAATAGTAATGATTGAATAAACAAATTGCAAATAGAAAAAATATGTGTCCTGACGAGCTTTACAACACTATATTTTTTAAAATACAGTTTAACAACATTTAATTTTCCAATCTGTCTCAGCGGTTGGACAATAATTTTTTCCATTTTTGAGCACTAGTCCCCTTATTGCATCCGCCCCTTCAATTTCGAAGCATACAATTTGAATGAGGTACATCACCGAAGTGTAACAGGCCAATCGTAATGAAATTTACGAATGCTATAATGCTCCTAAAAACATATGACACTTTCCTTTTTATCAAGCTATACATCAAATTATCTTTTCTATAAAAAAAACTCTCCTCGGATCCAAATTACTACTTGAGAGTCCTTCCAATTTTTTTATTTCTATCTCACAATTTTGAAAATTATGTATCTTAGGACATTTCTAAAGACACCTCATTTGTCCAAATCGGTGTATCCGTACAGGCTCTAGAGCGTAACATCTGGACATACAAACATAGTCTGATAAACACAATACTCTCCTTTATTTGTCACAGGCGGGTAAAAACGTCACGTTTCACATTTTATTAATATACATAATCCACCGCACGCAACACTATATGCCTCTCAAATCGAGATTAGAAACCGCCGAATACCCCAAATCCTCAGTTCGAAGAGTTTATCCAGATACATATTATCTTTGCCCATCTTTGTTCTCCAGCCGCTTCGCCGTGATTCATTCAAGTCTTCCTGGCGACAAATAGTAATAGGGGAAATGCGGCAACAACGCGATACGACTCTCCATACGTATCGGCAACTATGTCTTTACTACATTTATTGGGTAGCTTGGACTTCCACCGATTCTGATGGTACATGGCGCGAATATACCATCAGCGCCGGTGACGGAGAATCCTTGAAGCATAATTCTGTCATTTCTCGAGTCTGTCTCAGTACATGAGTTATAAATTCATTATTATTTCAACGGACGGTGCTTCTTAGCGTTCAAACGCACCAGACCCGCCTGCACGGAAGTCTACTGGAGGCAACTATACCCGCAAAAGCTTCCTTCTTGCCGATTACACGACGTAAGTTGGTTGAAACGGGTTGTTTACTACATCGCGTATACGTATAAAGCTGATGCTACGTGGCTCGAATATACCACCAGCGCTGGTGACGGCGAAGCCTTGAAGCTTCATTCTGTCAGTTTTCGAGTCATAAATTCGTTATTATTTCAACGTACGGTGCTTATTAGCGTTCAAACGCACCAGACCCGTCTGCACGGATGTCTACTGAAGGCAACTATACCCGCAAAAGCTTCCTTCTTGCCGATTCCACGACGTAAGTTGGTTGAAACGGATTGCTTACTACACCGCGTATACGTACACGCTTTTCCTAGCTTGTGTGAGCGTACGCACACATTCAACGCCCAGGGAGACGGCAGCCTTAACTGGTGCTGTGCTAAATACGAATTACATCGAAACGCACAACTTCCTCCAGGATGCGGCGCACAGTGGTTCCAAATCGCTAAAAAGCAGCAAACCCCTCAAAACGTACTTCAATTTAGTCAGAAATCGGTGCTCCGAGGTTTTTGGGGTCGCTGATTACGAATCTGGAATTCAAAATTTTTGAAACAAAATTGCGAATCCAATATGGCGGACGCGTATATCAGAAACATATCAAATTTGATCTAAACTTGGTGTCCTACAGTTTTCGAGGTCGCTGATTACGAATCTGAAGTCAAAATTGCAAAAAAAAAAACAAATGGCGGATCTAATATCACTGATATAAACGTTGTTTACTATTTAAGTTTTGTGAAAATTGGTTATTTTCCGATTTTTGACTAACACGATATAATGAGAATGTCGAATTTAATATGACGACGTTAATTTCAAAACTTTTTTAAAAATTATTTTGAAAAATTTATTTTTTCCGATTCTAGTGAAACAACTCAACATTTCTGCGTTTAATAGGTCATGCAGTTTAAGTATATTGTCGAAAATAATAAAATAAAACTATGGATTATAAGTGTTGTTTGAAATAACGAATGCTGTTTTATTCATATACTAAATACACTTGGCACTTTAAATTTATATATCTTAAAAAACTGCAAATTTCCGCAAATTTTCTCAATTGGATATCATACTTGACATGCTACTCTGTATCAAGAAACTTGTTACAGCATGACACTCGGTGACACTCATCTTTGTTTTCCTTACGTTTTATTAAAACCTGACTTAGATTTATGACACATTGAGTAGAGAATTACAAGGGTAAATTCAAAGATATTTTACTTTATTTCTGTGGAAAGTTTATGATTATAACACCTACTTTAACGGTAAACTGTTTCACATATGGATCTTTTCGGATAAACTTACTCTGACACATTAAACATGCTCCCATTTTCAAGACATTAAGGAGCATGAAATTTCGTCAAATTTGACGACCTATATCTCAATCACCAAGCAATATATTTAAGAAATTCAAGCGGCATTTGATGCACTGATATATACACAATAAGTCTGCTGTAATAGCAAAAAGCTGCTATATACTTCGAAAATTGAATTTTGGCCAGCTTTTGGCGATTTGGGACCACTGTGCGGCGACCGTTGTGTTGGATTATGTGCGGGGCGCTTTGAGGAAACATCGGAACCTCAAAGTGATCACGGTATTTAACGGTGAATTTGTGGCAGATGACAAGCATGCTTGTAAATGCATCAATACCCGAAACTGCGAACCCCTCGGTGCATGCGATCTGCAGGAGTGGTACCAGCGATGTATCATCGAACCCACCCTGGCATCGCTGGAAGAGTTCCAGGAACGCGACAGCGGATGGGCATTAACGAGAATTCTCAATTTGACCGTCAATGTCAACAAGTACAATCCGCTGCGCGCATGGTGTCACTACAAGTTGCCGCGGGAAATATCGCTGAAGAAAGCGATAATCAGTGTGCAATCCCTGGACAATGCGTGTTTCGCGTGGGCAGTGGCCGCCGCTCTACATCCTGCTTAACGAAACACCACGCGCCCAAGTTCATACCCCGACTATGCTTCCGTATTAAATCTCCAGGGCATTGAGTTTCTAATGTCCCTGGAGCAGATTGGGAAGTTTCAGAGGTTGAACAACATCTCCGTCAACGTCTACAGTTACACGGAGGAAATGAAAAAGCGACTGAAAGTCTTTCCGTTGCGGCTCACCAGTCAAAAGAGGGATCGGCACGTCAACCTGCTCTACACGCCGAATCACGAGCACGGTGATGTAAGGCACTTTGTGTGCATCAAGGACTTGTCCCGGCTGGTGAGCACCCAGCTGAGCAGACACAATGGAAAGAAATTCATCTGTGACCGGTACGTACAGAAGCATATGAAATGTTGAAATGCCTCGCGAAAAAAATTAAATAAAAAGGTTTTTGGTTTTTACAGATGTCTACACTTATTTGGATCTGCCGAGAAGTTGGAGGCTCATGCAGTGGACTGCGGGCAGATGAATGACTGCGCCATTCTGCTGCCCAGCGAAGGCAACAACCTGCTCAGTTTCGGCGACCACTGCAGGAAGGAGCGACTTCCCTTCGTGGTGTACGCCGATCTTGAGTGCATCTTGGCGAAAACGGAGGACAATCGAATAGGTGATAATAATAAATTGTGTAAATATCAGCACGACAAAGTGCACAGCATTGCATATTATATGCATTGTTCGTACGATACATCGCTATCGATGTCGCCGCGACGCGGATTGTGTGTCATAGTTCGACGAAGAACTGAAAAAATTTGCAGACTTTGTTAGGCCCATCCTGGCCAATAATTTTCGAATGTTGGATTTAACTAGCGAACAGTGGACGGCATTTCGCAATGCAACACATTACCATATTTGCGAAGAACCATTCGAGGCTAGCGTTAAACGAGTTCGCGATCATTGCCATCAATCCGGACGGTTTAGAGGCTCAGCACATTCGGAGTGCAATTTAAAGTATAAAAATGCGTTTTACATCCCCATCGTTTTTCATAATTTATCCGGCTACGATTCACATTTCATTATCTAGGAAATAGATACCGCTTTTGAAGGTCACGTTGATGTATTACCCATTACTAAAGAAAAGTATATTCATTTCACAGAAGCGTTGAAGATACGGCTGAATCAGACTCGCGAAATTAAATTAAATTGCGATTCATCGATTCGTACAAATTTGTAAACACCAGTCTCGACAAATTAGCATCTTTTCTTAGTGTAGATAAATCAAAAATGTTAAGAACCAAATTTGAAACATTATCCGCTGAGGATTTAAATTTATTGACGCGACAGTGTGTCTTTCCGTATGAATATTTTGATTGCGGGAACAAGCTGCAGGACCCATACTTACCGCCGTGCGAGTCATTCTACAGTTCGTTAACGAGTGAGATAGTAACCGAGAGCGATTATACACATGCCGATAGTGTCTGGCAGCGTTACGGCAATAGAATCTTGGGGAAATGCAGCGAATTGTATTTGAAAACAGATATCTTGTTATTGGCAGTTATTTTTGAAAATTTTCCCGAAAGTTGCATCAAGAGTTATGGATTAGATTCAGCACATTATTATACTTTACCTAGTTTCGCGTGGGATACCATGCTAAAACGCACCAAAATTACATTCGAATTGCTCACAGACGTCGATATGGTCATGTTTGTCGAACGCGGTATACGTGGGGGTTTAAGTCAATGTTCCGCAAGATACGCACATGCCAATAACAAGTACATGTCATCTTACGACACATCGGAACAGTCATCGTACTTGATGTACTTTGATGTAAACAATTTGTATGGATGGGCAATATGTCAACCCCTGCCATACGCCAAATTTCAATGGGTCGAAGATGTTGCAAATTTTGATGTGTCTTCAATCGCTGTCGATTCGCCCACGGGATACATTCTCGATGTAGATCTGGAATATCCGCAACGTCTGCACGACGCTCATGCCGATCTACCGTTCTGCCCGACGCGTACCAAACCACCTGGCAGCAGACAGGACAAGTTACTCGCGACGGTATACGATAAGCAGCGTTACGTTATCCATTTTCGCAACCTGCAGCAGTGCATGCGTCACGGTCTTCTTATTACAAAGATACACCGCGTGCTTCAATTCGCTCAATCCCCCTGGCTCCGCGATTACATTGAACTCAATACACCGTTGAGAACAAGCGCGACAAACGATTTTGAAAAAAATTTGTACAAATTGATGAACAACGCGGTAATCGGTAAAACTATGGAAAATGTGCGAAATCATGTGGATGTAAAACTTTTAACACATTGAGAAGGGCGATATGGCACGGAGGCAATGACCGTGAAACCGAATTTCCAAAGTAGAAGTGTTTTTTCGGAAAATTTAATAGCTGTTGAATTGCGAAAACTCGAGGTGAAATTCAACAAACCGATATACGTGGGTATGTGCATTCTGGACATATCAAAAATTTGTTCGTATGAATTACATGTCTCCCCTGCACGCTCAAAATTGTAAAATTCTATATACAGACACTGACAGCCTCATTTATCACATTCAATACGAAGGTATCTACGAGACCATGAAACACAATATCGCTAGATTTTACACATCCGATTTTCCCATCGACAATACATATAATATGCCGCGCGTAAATAAGAAGGTTCCAGGGTTGATGAAGGACGAAAATAACGGTGCGATAATGACTGAATTCGTAGGTCTTAGAGCGATAATGTATGCACACCGCGTAGACGGTAAAAAAGATACGAAAAAGGCGAAAGGCGTCAAGACCAACGTCGTAGCCAGGACGATAAGTTTCGACGACTACGCGCAGTGTTTGCACAGGGAGATCGAAATGATTCGCAGACAATCATGCATCCGGTCGAAATTGCACAAAGTGTACACCATTTGGGAATCGAAAATCGCTCTAAGCCCACACGACGACAAGCGGTATATCGACAACGATATCCCTACCTAAAATCATATCACCTCCTTACGCCTGCACCCCACGGGGACACTTAGAATTGAATCTTAAATCATATCGCGCTTTTACTCCTCCTATTATCTCGATAGCTACCGCCCATTATTCTCGGGACTGGACCTTCTATCGTTATAGTTATATTGTTGCGAGCGCCCTATGGATAGGAATTCATGTCCCACCGGTGCTCACGACCGAAGCAAGAAGACAGCGAGAAGAAGGCGATCGAATCAATCGCCTGTCAAGCTATCATTCGAGAGTCCGACGCCATCGCGAAAAGAAATATCGAGCCTACCACATTATCTTTATATTAGACATTCCTTGTTGTTTACCGTTCTCGTTCATTTTGTATTCCTTTTACCTTGTATTAAACTCTCGTTATGCCGAATCGTGCGACCCCCGTTACCTAAAAATATAACAATACGTTTTGGCGCGGTTATCGCGCGATAACCGTGCAGATTTCGAGTTACATCTTCTACACATCATACCGCCGTATGTTTTTAGACCACCAACCGTGAGAGGAATAGATGCATATTTTGTCTCTCTCACACTCCATGTTCGAACGTCGATGCTAACGCAGGCGCAATCGCGCCTTCGGAGAAGAGAACTGTGCTGGTCTGCTTTGAATTTTCGCGGTCTAGAGATAGCGCGCATTATTCTCGGATGTGTACCTTCCATCGTTATGTGTTTTTGATACGGTTATCGCGTAGGTTTCGAATTACATCTTCTACGCGTAATACCTCCGTATGTATTTTGACCACCGACCGAGAGATAGAGACAGAGAGATATACGTAAATTCCGTAGCTCTCTCGCACTCCTTGTTCTAACATTGCCGCTATTGAGACGCGATCTGTCCTTGGGACGATAAGAGGGCTGCGGGTCGCTTTGAATATTCGTGCCTCCGACAGCGTGCGATGAGTAATAGGCGGTGGTCCTCTTCCCGCCTCACCTCTCTGTATGTATGTGTGTGCGTGGGGGTGGGGTTCACACGCGCGCGTTCCCCCTCCACCAGCTCATTCCTACTTCGACGGGTCGCGTTCCCCCATCCGCCCCCCCCCCCCCCGCTACTGGGGCGGTACCCCTCGCCTGGGTTGATCCAGAACCGATGTAACTTATCTACTCCCGTAGCTGAATTATATTAATAGTTTTAATACAACCCTCCCCCACACCTTGTTTTAGGTCAAGAAAAGTCGAAAAAATCAAATATAAAATTTTAAACAGCTGCGATTTCGGTAACAATGTCCGGACTTGGTTACATCTGCTATTCGTGCGTCCGATGGGGCCGGTGTTTGATGACACGACCTGCGCTTCGGCGTGTAACTTGTACAATTTTCAATATAATGCATTGCAAAAATTTGTGTTGATAGTTCAAACAATATAATTTAAATTTCGACCGTAAAGAATTTTTAAATTAGAAGTAAATGATTTCGGCGCACTGGTTCGGTCTATTTTTAAAAGATTAAATAAAAGCTATTGTGCAATTTTGAGGATTATCAAATTCCAACGTTTCAGTCAGTGGTTGTGACCATTTTCAAGGAAAGTTAGATAAAGAAAAATACTGCGTATGCTTTTATACAATTTTCCACGTTTGCTAGAAACGTGCGACGTACGAGTCGGTTGAACGGTGACTGAGGTAAACAGCATACACAAGGCAAGAACAACCAGAGGGTACAATCAAATGCGGCCTAAACGATGCCAAGAACGGGAACCGTTAAATATTATGAAATAATTGAAAGGACGAAACTCGAAAAACCTCACAACTACACTGCCATAATACCACTAGTTATTGCTATGTGCTAAAAATCCATCACTCATAGGTGTCCGAAAATATAATTACATAACGTTGATAGTAATATGTAATAATGGTCAAATCATAGAAAAAGAAAAATATGTGCAAAAATATCCTTATTAGAACTTTTTATTTTTAACATAATTATCGAACTTTTCTCTTATTTGCTTACCAAACAAGCGAGACAATGCAGGCGTTTAATAAGCGATTTAAGTATAATTAGGTAACCTTGAAAACACTTGTGTGATTATGAATTATTCTTCATGGTGATGAAACTCTTCAAAAAAATGTTGAAAACATAAATATTGCTTACACCACGCACATCGTATGATAGCATAATTGCCGCATATGGAACAACGAGGTGGATATATGAAATCTTGTAGTGAAAAAGCGAAATCTACTGGATTTTCAAACTGATTTGGTTTCTCAACAATATATCCACTTTTATACCATGCGTAAGCAAACACATCGTCATACTTTGGTGATGAAAGTTGATTATGAATAAGAGACTGTAATTTAATGACATTATTCCTTGCATTTAGCTGCACATCGTAATTAAACAATAATACAAGGTCGGAAAATTTTCGTACAAAGCTTTTCCATATCCGGAAACCATATACATCAAGCGGTTGTATCATTCCTGTAGTTTTTTCGGTATTGTGAATATTTCCACATGTTGATTAGCTGGTATACCGTTTCGTAATGTAGATGGACAGTGACCAGTCCACGAATCCAATAACAAAACGCTTCGAGATCCCGCATGTGGTAGATATACGTTTGTTAACCATTCCATAACCAGTTCACCTGTTAACTTTCCAGATGTGGACGCCTGTATATAAACATTCCACGGTCGAAACAAAGATTGTTGTACACGTGGACCAAAATTACCACCCTTTTCCTGCAGAACAATAAATAGCGGAGAGAGTAGTTTCCCAGAAGCTGATATTCTGGGGAATATAGTATAGCTATGTGTAGTAGAGGATATAGATTGTACGAGTGCTGTAACACTTTTGGTTCCTTGTTCAGCTAAAGTACGGCCCGAATGTAATTCTAGATTGAATCCGCTTTCATCAGCATTGAATGTATTGTTTGTTCCGATATCTCTAATACGAGGTATTACATTATTCACAAAAGTCGAAGCAATTTCATTTAATTGCGTGGTATCTGTACCGTATGATCTGGTAATAAATTTGTTCACTTTTCTTGAAACTATTTTATACGTTCTCTTAAAATTCCAGATCCAATTTCGAGATGCTTTAAAATTTTCCAACCCTGTCTCTTCATTAGCTGGTAAGGCCCATCTTCGAAGGGCCTTACCATGAATAATGGCATGAGTTTCAATCCCGTCAACAAACTTATTATACACATATTCAGAAATTTGTAACAATTTTTCCCGACGTGTCCCTCCCCTGTTCACCGTTTCTTCCCATCTAATGAAAACAAGGCAATTTTGCATAGATATGAAACAAATAGATACGAAGCACCTTGGCATAACAGTACATCCTTTACCACTCACCTATACAATTGATATACGGATGAAACTTTTCGAAATTTATGTTGGACAGATTGTAAAGAAAGCCGTCTCTTCTTACCACTTTTCCAAAATGCAACAGCCCCTGTTTTATATTCTAAAGTCACAATACCTCCTTCTTCTGGTATACACTGCTCTTCTTCGAACTCTATCGGTTCTAAAAGTTCTTCGCGTGTAGGTACATATATATCATCCACAAATTCTACAGAATGTGGTCTAAACGGTTCCAAAAATTCTAATGTAACATCAGCTTCCATTGAAAATGATGTGTCTTCTTGCGATTTAATAAGCATGTCTTTTATTATGTCGTGTAACTCCATTTCTCTATTATTAATAGGCGTCTCATTATTATTCTCAATTAGGAATGTTGTCATAAGTAAACGAATTACATTTGCAGGATGTATGGGAACCATTTTCAACACTACACGTTTGTTACACAGAATCAACGTACATTTACTGTTAACATCTATACTTAAACTACAATTAACTAGTATTTCTTATTGTTAATGAGTCTTTACTCTTCAAATGCCTTCGATACTACTGACAATAATAACGAGTCGAAGCATTTATTACTTTTGTCGTCAGGACAAACCTATAGAACTGATAATACCTATCTTATACGTGTACATATGGCATATGTGTATGTATCTTACTTTATCACGTCTGAAGAAAACATGTTTTGACAGTGATATGTCTTACTAAAATTGATCATCTTTATTTTCCTTGCAAATAATGTATCATCCGATAAGAATACTAATATATGTATTCTCATTATTAATGCTCGAGAGAACAATAGACATGAGATAATACTTTGATGGGAGACAAAAGTAGGTATATATTCACATCACACAAGTGGTTTCAAGGTTACCTAACTATACTTAAATCGCTTATTAAACGCCTGCATTGTCTCGCTTGTTTGGTAAGCAAATAAGAGAAAAGTTCGATAATTATGTTAAAAATAAAAAGTTCTAATAAGGATAAGTTATATCTAACAGTTCCCTTCTTCTCCTCTATTTCCACCTGATATAATTTCCCCATGTGTAATTGGAGACAAAAGTATATAAATTATATTACTTTCTTACTACGCGTCGCGTATTATTTCCTAATAAAAGTTAGAAAAACATTGCTCGTCGTGCAGCTTAAGGTACTTTACAATGGGATCCAAAAGTTTTTCGATTGTCGCGGAGCACAGTTCCGCGATATAACAATAGTTGAAATTGTATGGAAAAAAAATATGGATTATGCTGTTTCATAATTATTTAAACATCCAGTTCAGATTTCACGTGAAAACCCGAATTTTAGAAAACATTATTCATATTTTTGTTTATAACTTTTTTTTAATTGTTTAAACAATTGATAAAACCTTTCCGATTTGATAGATCTAATTAAAAGAAGTAACTTTTGTCTTGAAACTTTATTTCTATCTCTCACAGATTGTGTGTTACAAAATAAAATCGAAAAATAGCCGAATCATCAGGGGTTAATTTCACCCCCTTACAGTGATTTTGGGCAGCAAAAAAAAATTGCGTTGCAATCAGAAGGAAATCCCCTACATATCCACAAAGTTTCAGAATTTTTTGAATTTTCGGGTTCGGGATCTTCCCTTGTCAGGCACAGGATACGGAGGGTTAATTGAGATTTGAAAAATGTTTAAATTTTTGTATTCAATAATAATAATTTTGTTCAAAGTTATAATGATAGCAGTAAGGAGGGTTTAATAATGTTTGTTGCTGGTGAACATGATTCTGGCTGTCGTAGTCATCGGAAACAAAAAGCGCAAAAATTGTCTTAATCTATATGAGTGTGCTTATCGTGTGAACTAGAATGAAGTAATTATTTGCAAAAATCCAATTTTGCAACACAGAAAACTAACAAATGTTTTTCCAAAAAATTAATGTTTTCATTTGAAATGCAATCATGTTTGTGTTTTTCAACATTATTCATTCAACAGGAACTAAAGTTCATATGATAACCACATTCATATAGTTTAAGACAAATTGTACGTTTTTTGTTTCAGATGATTACGACAGCCAAAATCATGCTCGCCAGCAACAAACTTTTTTTCAAATCCCTCTTACTACTACCATTATAACTTTGAACCAAATTACTATTATTGCATACAAAAATTTGAACACATTTTTCAAATTTCAATTAATAAAAATACAGAGATTAGAATTATAATACTCAATACTTTTCTTTTACAAATTCTCCCAAACGTGCTTTATTTTCGGGGCGTCAAACTGTGGAAACCCCTGCGGCAGCGTGTAACGCTCCGCACTCCACTCCGTTGGCGGACTCGCTTGTCCTTGAATAAGCTCAGAGCTCAGCTCGAGCTCGAATGTTCGCTCGAGCCCGGAAGTGGGGGTCCTGTGCATGCCTGATCTAGATTCTAGTATATTTATTGACTTGAAATTTTATTAGAATTTTCATCACTTTTGGTACTTCTTGAATAACAAAATCTTAAATATGTAATAGAAAATGAATTGTTATATTTTACATGATTTTGTTATAATACAGATATTTACCTTATTGTAATATTAGTCCACGAATGTGTTGTAAATAAAGGCGTTGCTGTCCTTTGTATGTGGAATATCGTTACATTAGGATATGTATTTTTGGTGAACAATACGCTGTGGTCCGCTTCGCTCAATGTAATCACATAAAACCTGCATAAATAGTAAATATTTAACACTGTTTAAAGGTGTAACACATTCCAGTAACGATGTATATTATAAAAGCGAAATGCCAATACTGATGGCGCCTTATACAGGGTCATCCATTTATCTTGCAACACGCGCGCGCGCGAACACATGAATACTGCACCACCGCCTCACGCATGCATTCTACTGCAACCAAACTTCGATATTTCCGCCATCTATGAGCTGATGTTGAAAGCTTTCGGCTTTCGTCAGAGGATATTCAATTTCACGTAGCAAACGGGGAAGAAAATAGCCAATTTAAGAGTGCGATCGTGCCGATCCCGTTCCCCGTGGGAATACCTACTTATGCCACGATCCAGCTGCGGTAGACCACGCTGACGCGTTAGTGGTCCTGATTGAAAAATTTGGTGCCTTTTTCGTATAACTTTTGAACTATAAAAGATATAGGAATGCAATTTGCACCGAAAAATTATCCCTTTCTAATGATAAATAATTTATTATATTTTACGTTTCCTTAATTTTTCTTTTTTCAATTTTTTAACCATAATTGTTGTGAATAGCTTTTGCGAACTGTTTATGTGATACTTTATTTAACGCCCTTTTTAAAATTCTTGGTGTTGATAAACAATAGGCTAATTGTTTCTGTATCATTACTTTAACAATAATCTGGGGTGCGAGTGGTAAACCGGTCATAAAAGCGGAGCGCGCGGCTCGCTTACTTGAGACGGGGACCTCCGATTCACTAATAACTGTTTGCAACGTTAATTTGAAAGAGACCATCCTAGAATTGAGTTTTTTTGTATAAAAATGGCAGAATACTAGTATCGTACCGCGGTCCTGATTCTCCTTGTTATTACTGTTTGTTACTCTTGTGTTGTGAGAAAGAGAAATATAGTTTTTGTAACAATAGTCTTTATTAAAGCATTCGGACACCTTCCGCGTGTGTGGAGGGACCGCACCCATTGCAGTCCGCCATATTGGCCTCTTGAACGCGATAGAAACTTAAGCATCTCCATAACATGAGATTCTCGTCTGTTGGGTACTCCCTCGATTGGCTTCTCGCCACCTTATCCGTTTGACCTAATCGTACACTACAGTGCTGTCCAGCGGTGGGGCCCCTCACGCGCCTGCTTCCCCTTCCAATCGCTCCGTCCGCACACAATATTCGCGTGGAATATGTAGTAGTAGCATTGGCTCACTGTGGCGACGTGTGTCACTAATATACATGTCACATGTAGCGCATAGACGCCTGTTTAACATCGCGCAGTCGCAGATCCTCGAGAGCACGCATGCTTGACCCTGGACAACGCTGGTATGCTAACTGCCATCCAAATTTAGTCTGATTCTTTCAGCCACCAATATGTCTCGATGGTTCTTCTATGTTTGTCCTTAAGATTCCATTCCGATAGTCTCTATGCAAACCGCAACTGCTGTCACTTCTGCCTATATTTTTATTATACAGTAGTTTCTTATCGGCAGTTCTTCCATTTATGTGGTAAATTAAGGCCGTCGCTCATTTCGCCGAAGCGAAGCGCAGCGACCAAAGCGAAATGTTCGTCGGCGCTGTTCTGTCGTATGGGGGGATCCCCCCAAAAAACTTCAAAAAAGTAAAAAAATTACGCCAAGTACATGAAATCAAATAAATCACAAAAAATAGAAGATAAGAATAATAATTACAAAATAAAAAAAAGATGTGAAATCAGAATGAGCTGCAAGTACATAAAGCTGCTTTCCAACTGCGCTTAAGATGACACAACTACATATACACAGCTAAAATGCTGTGTTCATACATTCCATTACCCATATTGTGGACATTTTAATTAACCCATCAAAAAGATACCCATTTAAAAACACTGTCGTAAATTAATAGCTTTACAAAATTACTCATACAGGGTGTCCCAAAAATGTCGGAGTTCCTTGAAAGGGGTGACTCAGGGGGTGATTTGAAACAACTTTTTCCTTAGCGAAAATATTGTCCGAAGCTTCGTTAACGAGATATTAACAAAAAACCCGGACCATTCAGAGCGCGCGCCTTCCGCCCGAGCTCCCGCGGTAGCGTTGGCTACGCGGTAGGCGGCTGCGCTTGTACTACGCACGTACGAACAAGCAAGTCGGCATGCATCGAAGGAAACCGCGTTACACAGTTTTTTTTTTCTAAAGCAGAATCTTAAATAATAATTATTTGAAGTGAGAGGACAAGAAATACGTAAATTTCGTTTTCTAAATTTAAAAAATAATATTAGGTGTATGAATAAATTCTTTCCGACTGGATTTACATAATCAGTACAAAGCTACCGAATTTCTATCGCGGTGATATTCGTAAGCTGCCAGAAAAATGGCAAAAGGTAATTAACAATAGTGGAAATTATTTCGATGCTTGATTTGTTTTCATATTTTTTAAATCAAACTGTTATTGTACTCTAAAATCAGAAAGAATTTATTTCTACACCTAATAATCAGCAATAAATTAAATAAAACACACCCATTCGGACATTCCTTTCCTTCCTTTTCGTAA
The DNA here is from genome assembly GCA_029448645.1 of Andrena camellia. NCBI lineage: Eukaryota > Metazoa > Arthropoda > Insecta > Hymenoptera > Andrenidae > Andrena > Andrena camellia. Next base: position 49,962,012 of record CM055677.1, on the reverse strand, counting down.
ACCTGTGTCACTGGGTCACTGTACCGATCCTGGTCATCGGTGGACGAAAAGATTTATGGTAGGGTAGCGCCCAGTGCTCAGCTGCTCGCAGGTATTCACAGGACAGAACCCGAAGGTAAGGGTCGCAACGTCAAGTGCGTCCGGATTAATGTACCGAATATTCACTTCACTTCACTGCTACTAACACTGATCACTTAATTTATTTTTCATGGAACGTGATGTTCCTACGTTATAAAAATTGGTGGAAATGAATTATTACTTGGCGTTCGGAGCCGTGGGTATTCTCGCGTAAATTCTCACACTGCAGCACTTGCGTCCCCCTTGTTCGTGGGGTACACCCAGAACATCGCGTCATACTCTTGAGCAGAGAACATTTCTGTGACGTGATTACTAGCTGACTGACAGGATATTGCCCAAGCAACTTCCTCTACCCCCAAGTAGTTTCTCTTGTTCCATTATGAGTTAACTCCCACCAGGACAAGAGGCTTTAGGTAAAAAGAAGCCAGCACATTTTCGGAACACACGTGTTTTGCAGAAGTGCAACGAACACATTCACAAAAGCCCGCGCTCCGTCCTTCTACTGCCAATGTACCCATTGCTTCGAGATAGAAAACAGACACCACGTGTTTCGGTTCGAAAGGGTCCGAAGAGAAGAGAAACAGAAAGTCTTCGAGTTGCCATAAAGAAGAAAAGGCATGCCATTCCTGTTTCCGTTTTCCGATACCCTGAGTTCACGTCTGCTACGAGGCGGAACCACCTAAGCCATAAATTATCCGAAACTGTAGGAAATCGTTCTCTACCTCCGTCTCGCGGGGCAATACGGTCATAAACCGCGACCCTGGCGAAATGCTCTGGTCCATCAGCCTGATTAATTTTAAATACGCCGCGTGGAGAGACACAGGAAGAAAGGGGGTAACTCGATGACTGCGCGTAGTCCCCCCTGGTTCGTCCTTCAAATTAAAGACGGATCACTTATCTGTCGTATAAACACGCGCGGGAATTTGAAAACAATTTGAAAACATGCGAGAGGAGGCGGGCTTGAAGTCCGATTGGTCGTAACCTAACCAAATTCGAGCGCGAATTTGGCCAGAGCATTTCGCCAGGGTCGCGGTTTATGTCCGTATTGCCCCGCGAGACGGCGGTAGAGAACGATTCCCTACAGTTTTGGGTAATTTATGGCTTAGGTGGTTCCGCCTCGTAGCAGACGTGAACTCAGGGTATCGGAAAACGGAAACAGGAATGGTATGCCTTTTCTTCTTTATGGCAACTCGAAGACTTTCTGTTTCTCTTCTCTTCGGACCCTTTCGGACCGAAACACGTGGTGTCTGCTGTCTATCTCTAAGCAATGGCTACATTGGCAGTAAAAGGACGGAGCGCGGGCTTTTGTGAAAGTGTAGGATGGTTCGTTCATTGCACTTCTGCAAAGCACGTGCGTTTCGAAAATGTGCTGGCTTCTTTTTACCTAAAGCCTCTTGTCCTGGTGGGAGTTAACTCATAAGGGAACGAGAGAAACTACTTGGGGGTAGAGGAAGTTGCTTGGGAAAAATCCTGTCAGTCAGCTAGTAATCACGTCACAGAAATGTTATCTGCTCAAGAGTATTACGCGATGTTATGGGTGTACCCCACGAACAAGGGGGACGCAAGTGCTGCAGTGTGAGAATTTACGCGAGAATACCCACGGCTCCGAACACCAAGTAAAAATTCATTTCCACCAATTTTTATAACGTAGGAACATCACGTTCCATGAAAAATAAATTAAGTGATCAGTGTGAGTAGCAGTACATTAACCCGGACGCACTTGACGTTGCGACCCGTACCTTCGGGTGGTGTCCTGCGAATACCTGCGATCAGCTGAGCACTGGGCGCTACCCTACCATAAATCTTTTCGTCCACCGATGACCAGGATCGGTACAGTGACCCAGTGACACAGGTTTACGAAAAGGAAGGAAAGGAATGTCCGAATGGGTGAGTTTTATTTAATTTATTGCTATTAGGTGTTCAAATAAATTCTTCCCGATTTTAGGGTACAATAACAGTTTGATTTAAAAAATATGAAAACAAATCAATCACAAAATAATTTCCACTATTGTTAATTACCTTTTGCCATTTTTCTGGCAGCTTACGAATATCACCGCGATAGAAATTCGGTAGCTTTGTACTGATTATGTAATTCCAGTCGGAAAGAATTTATTCATACACCTAATATTATTTTTTTAATTTAGTTGTGTTGGCCGTTATTAAACTACGGGTTTTTACAGTAGTAGGGCTATGAGAGTTCTAACCCTGGTCCTCTGAGGGGGGCGCGGGGGCGGGTGGAAGTGAGGGCGCGCGGGGGAGTGCGGTGGGGGGAATTTTAGGCGCGGGGACAGCGGGGAGTGGAAGACTGGTTGCGCGTGCACGAGCCGCGGAGTGGGGGAAGCCATAATCGTGGAGGGGATCAGTCCTGGCCGAGCGGTCACGGAGACTTCTCCAGATCTGGCCCACCGTCAGAAATTTTTTCAGAGGGAGGGAATGACCCTCGAAAATTTTTTCACACCTAACCGAGGGAGGGGACGACCTTGGCCCACCCCCGAAAATTTTTTCACCCCTGTCCTACTCCGATTTAGCGAACCGCCAAGCGCAGAGAAATAATAATAATTTATCAGAAATTGTTTCGGGCGATGTCGGGAAAGATCGACGTTTTACAAACCACATATTCGGGGAGGGAAAGAGATAGCACTACATAGTGGTACAAGCTAAATTAGGTGGAGGGAAAGAGATAGCACTATCATAGTGGTACAAGTTAAATTCGGTGGAGGGAAAGAGACAGCAGTGGTACAATCGCATGCATTCTAAAGCTAAAATTTTTCAAAATATTTTTTCAATCTTAGCGTCGCAGCCTATCGCGCGATCTCGCGTAATTTGACTCCCCTGGAGCAGCTGCGCGAGATGATGTCATTCGGCGACGCGAGAAACGCTCGAATGAAAATTTTTCAGAGGGGGGACTGACCCCCGAAAATCTTTTTCACACCTAACCGAGCGAGGGAATGACCTTGGCCCACCCCCGAAAATTTTTTCACACCTGGCCTACACCGATTTAGCGAACCAATATGCAGCAGAGAAATAATAATTTATCAGAAATTGTTTCGAGCGATGTCGGGAAAGATCGACGTTTTACAAACCATATATTCGCGGACGGGAAAGAGAGAGAGAGAGAGACGACACAAGCACAGTTATTTTAAAGCTAAATTCGGGGAGGGAAAGAGACAGTGGTACAATCGCATGCATTCTAAAGCTAACAGTATTTCAAATGTTTTTCAATCTTAATATCGCAGCGTATCGCGCGATCGTGTGTAATTTGACTCCTCTGGAGCAGCCGTGCGGGATAACGTCATTTGGCGGCGCGAAGAAGGCGCGAATCATAGAATTATGCGATATCAGCTGAAATTTTTTTCCAAACCAATAGACACTTTATCCCCAACGCAGAGAAATAATAATTTCACGAATAAACGATCAAGCGAACCATTCTGTAGCAAACAGACATATTTTTTTCCAACGCAGAAAAATAATTTTCAAACAAATATGTAACAAGCATTCTAAAGCTGGCATGTTTTTAAAGCGTTCAGATTTAGCGTCGCAGCGTATCGCGCGATGACACGACGCGAAGAACGCGTGAACGAAATATAATACTATTTAAAACGTTGAATCTTAGAATTAGGTGGTGAGGAAAGAATGAGGGTAAATAAAATAGAGACATAATATGTTTTAAATGATAATATATTGTTACAGGCAAAGAATATGAAAATAGAATAATAATAATTAAACATTTTTCTTCCTACGAGCATCAGCTAGAATATCATTGATGGCACATGCTAACAGTTCGCAATCTACAAGATAATCCTCGTCGTAATATTCGCTATCACGTATGATTTTAGCAGCACGACGCGTATCTAATGTTTCGCAGGCAACATCGCTCTGTTGTAGCACGTTAACAAAATTTAAAAATTTCATCCGCACATCTTGTGCAGTTTCATACAACCGCAGATACACATAGGCTATACACAGATCAAGATTAAATAAAAATGTTACAGTATTCAGTTTGAAATACAGCGGCATAGTATCTAGTGTTATCTTTACAATCAGAGAATCATAGAAAGAATTATGTGGAGTCGATAGAAATTCGTGAGGAGAGGTCTTATGCTACTGTATAAAAATTTAATTCTAGCTAAATAAAAAATCATAAACATTAATGAAATTAAAAATCTTATAAAAATAATTCTTAAATACCCAGCTATAACAATTAATGAAAATCTACCTCTAAAATACTCAGTATTAAATCCAGACACCAATTCTGATTCCGCCTCCACTAAATCTGGCTCAATTAATAATCTAATTAAAAACATTAAATAAATTGGAATTAAAATTAAATATAAATGGAATATAAAAATATAAAATAAAAAGAAAGATAGAAAAATATAAAAAAGAAAAATATAATAATTTAATTTATTGCTCATTTTCGTGTTACAATTTAACGATCATATACTCTTTTCATTTCATTCCCGCGATTGTGTCAGTGTCCAACCCTTCTAATGTATCCTGCTGTGTCTTAACAATTTTTCTAATTTACAAGTGTTTCCTAATCTATTCTATGCTGTATAAGCTTCTTTTATCACTTTCCAGTTCTTTCCATCTTTCCTTCCTCCCTATTATCTCCTGTAAAATAGCCAAGTTTTTCCTTCTCTTCTTTCCAATTCCCACCACTCTCTCCACGTACTTCACATGCTTCAATCACGTGTTCCACTCTTTCTTCCTCTTTCTTATAAAGCCTAAATACCCTTTCTTCTATTTGCATGCCCTTGTTTCACTACTTTTTGATTTTTCCCCCCAATAGTATTTCGGCTTATCTCCAGGTTTCCTTGCCACCTCTCTTAATTCTCTTAGGAACTTTGACTCTTTTACTTTCGTCTCTCTCTCTTGTTCTTGGATGTCTTTACTTATCTGCTCTATTTTGATCGACACTTCTTTCCCATTTAATCTTCTTCTTTCCAATTCTTCATTTGACCATCCTCTCCCTTCCAAGAATTTGATTCTCATTCTTTCCCTTTTCGTAACTTCATTTCCTCTCATTAGACTTCTCCCACTTTCATATCTTATCGATCCTTCTTCCGAGTTTATTAGCCTCTCTTCAAACTTCATTGCTCATTCTCCCATTTCAATTGCTATGCCATCTCTTCCTGTTTCTTTTAACAGCCAGTATGTTGGTGTTGATCTCTCCAATTTCATTATCCACCGCATGTATTTCACCTGCAATTATTATAATTAATATAAATTGTATTAATCTTGAAATTAAAAGAGCTAATTATAAATTATTTTTTATGTGGAATAATAATTATAAATTTATAATTATTGGTGATATGTTATTCGATTTTATTGATATCTAGTTTTTAAATGAATTTATTCATATATTTAATTAATTATGAAAAGTATTTTTATTTTTGTTAAATATAACAAATTTATGGGATTATCTACACATTTATATTATTATTATTGATTTGATGTATTTAAGAATTGTAATTTTAAAATTTAATTTCATTTAAGATAATTTAATAATTTATTTCATTGATAAAAAATTTAAGAATTTTGGTGCAATTTTTTAACTAAATTATATAAATGAATTATGCGTAGGGTATAATGATAAAATTAATAACTAATTTAGTGAATATATTTTTTCGATAAAAATGAACTAAAGGAATTCTGCAAATTAAAAATATTCACCTGTTTATCAAAAAACATGTCTTTATGTTTAATAATTTAAAGCCTGCTCTGCCCAATGAATTATTTTTAAGTGGCTGCAGTATATTGACTACATGGTAGCATACAAAGGTAGCATAATAATTAGTCTTTTTATTGAAGGCTTGAATGAATGCGTTGATGAAATATTTCCTGTCTCTAGATTAAACTGTTAATTTAAATATAAAGTAAAAATGCTGAGATTTTTTCTATAGGACGAGAAGATCCTATAGAATTTTATAATTTACTTTAAGAATAAGTTTTGATAAAATTAATTATTTTATTTGGAGGATATTTAAAATTATTTAGCTTTAAAAAATTTATCCAAGTATTCTTGTTTCAAAAGATAGTTTATTAAAAAATGTTAGATTTAATTACTTTGGGGATAACAGCGTAATATCTTTGGAGAGATCATATTTATGAAGATGATTGCGACCTCGATGTTGAATTAGGATATAATTTAAATGCAGCAGTTTAAATATTAAGTCTGTTCGACTTTTAATATCTTACATGATTTCAGTTCAGATCGACGTGAGCCAGATCGGTTTCTATCTATATTTATCTAATAAGTTTTTGTGCGAAAGGATTTAATTTATAAATTTTTTTTTTACTATTTTCAATAAAAATTGGAATTTTATATTTATTAAGAACAGGTGTTTACCCTGTGATAATTGTTGGTTGGTTGGGCTTCAAATTCTAATTATTCAATATTAGGAGCGATTGGATCAATTTCACAGTCAGTTTCTTATGAAGTCAGTTTATTTTTAACAATATTTTCCGTAATTTTATTAATTGAAAGTTATTCATTATTGGATTTATATAAATTTCAATATTACATTAAATTTATTTTAATTTTAATCCCAATACTACGACAAGAAAACCGCGGATAGGTCTTTTAAAATCGGAGACCAAGTGCTACTGCACGACGAGACGTTAAGACGTGGACGGTCACAAAACTAACACCTGCATGGATAGGTCCCTACACGATTCAAAACATGCACGATAACAATAATTACAGTATAAAGGGCGACGAACAATCCGCGTTCACGCGAACCGACTCAAACACTTTATAGAATATGGCAGGAATAGGAAAATGGGCGCAGTTATGAGGGGAAGTAACAGCGCACCAACAACTATGTAGATTTGAAAAAGAGGCGAAATATATTTATTTAAAAAAAAAAAAAAAATGTGGGAGAGAAGAATTTTTAAATAAGTATTTTAAAATAAGTAATTTAACTAATCAGGATATTCGCCGTTTTTTGAGGGTTTAATTTAGATTTAAATTTATTTAAAACACAGTTCAATTGGTCTTTCTGATGTCTCGCATCTAAAGCTATTTGCGGGCTTAAAAATTCTAACGAATTTAAAAATTTCTCATTAAAAGGCAATCTCCTAACAGTATGTTTGAAGGCAGATTGGTAATATTTTTATATTTTCATAAAAGTCTATAATTCCTTGGCTATTTTCTGAATTACTACTTCTAATTTTATGAATGGTTGCCATCGATTCCTCTCCAATAAAAATTGATTGCAGTGGCAGTAAATTATCTTCATTATATACGTCTATTTCATGTGAATTGGGTGCTACAATATACTCACTCTTTATAAAATTTCCTCCCAATGATCTTAATAATCTAAAACATTCAGGGAGCAGGCAATAAACTAGAATTTTCGAATTCTGAAACACTGTGTTGAATCTTGTAAATATGTTTAACGCATAATTTAAAAATTGCAAATAAGCCTTAGTATAAGGGCAACTTAATGTTCGAAATATTTGGTTTGTTCTTTCGGAATAATTGTATTCTGCTGCTGCCTCTGCAAAAACAGCAAATAAAACTGTCCACTGACTTAACGTTCTTTCTACAATTTCCGGTAGTGCAACCCATCTGATCGGAGATGGCTGCAGAATTTTTCCCTTACATCGTCCATAAAATCTTGCAGGTCTTCTAAAACTTTCTGTTGTTTTTTATTTACTGTAAGACATGTATAAATGAAAGTGAATAATTGCTGTATTTGCAATGGCAAGTAATCGCTCGCAAGGCACGCGACCAAATACATTGAATAGCAAAAGCATGGGAAGACAGACATTTCTTCATGCACGTGTATCACATCGTGATTGTATTATATCGAATAAATCCTCTGAACACATATACGCACATTTACGGCTCGAATAATCGTCGTAGCCCCCAAAAGTCCGGATCATCATTGTTGTCGTTGAACGCCCAACGTGTCGAACCTCGCGCCAAAACTGCCTGCAGCCATGCATTAATTCTCTACATTTAATGCTGTAGTATCCCTTCGTATATGGATACTCTGTTCGCTGAAATATATGAGAAACTATAGAAAACATGTGCTTTTTATGAAAAGACCTTGTAGTCGCTACGTGCAAATATAACTTACCGAATACTCCTTCATCTCGTTGCTGTCGTCGCACCACATCCTGATGAAACGCGTAATGATCCCTCGCAGTGGCAGATTGACGAGCAACTGGTCGCGCTGCATCTCCAAGCTCCAGCATGTAGATCCATGCCCAAAGTTGCATAGCCTTGCAAAAGTAAGATACCGTTGTTCTCCACCTGCATATTCGCTGACCATCCTCTCCTTCAATGCATCTTCTTCGAATTATTCACTGACCACCATCTCCTTTTTCTTCTTCGCACTCGTCTTCTTCCTCTTCTTCTTTGGACACATCTCTTCTTCGAATTATTCACTGATCACCCTCTCCTTTTTCTTCTTCGCACTCGTCTTCTTCCCCTTCTTCTTTGGACACATCATTCGAACCACTTTCAACGTCTAACGTACCACTTTGATCGCATATCGAACGTGTATCGAACGTCTAACGTACCACTCTGGACGTGTATCGAACATGTATTGAACCACTTTGATCACGTATCGAACGTGTATCGAACGTGTGTGGTACCACTTTCAACATCAATCGAACTGGTATGGTACAACTATCAACGTCTATCGTACCACTCTGGACGTGTATCGAACGTCTATCGTACCACTGTGGACGTGTATCGAACGTCTATCGTACCACTCTGAACGTTATCGAACGTGTATCGTACCACTCTGAACGTGTATCGAACGTCTATCGTACCACTCTGAACGTGTATCGAACGTCTATCGTACCAATCTGAACGTGTATCGAACGTCTATCGTACCACTCTGAACGTGTATCGAACGTCTATCGTACCAATCTGAACGTGTATCGAACGTCTATCGTACCACTCTGAACGTGTATCAAACATCTGTGGTTACTTTTCCGACGCTGGAAAATTTCAGACGTAACCCACTGCAGAAATATTTCTGAACTAACCGAGGGAAGGGTTTCAATACATGTCCAGCCTAACCGATGGAGGGGGTGACCTTCAGAAAAGTAACCACAGATGTTTGATACACGTTCAGAGTGGTACGATAGACGTTCCATACACGTTCAGAGTGGTACGATAGACGTTCGATACACGTTCAGAGTGGTACGATAGACGTTCGATACACGTTCAGAGTGGTTCGATTGACGTTCGATAACGTTCAGAGTGGTACGATAGACGTTCGATACACGTCCAGAGTGGTACGATAGACGTTCGATACACGTCCAGAGTGGTACGATAGACGTTGATAGTTGTACCATACCAGTTCGATTGATGTTGAAAGTGGTACCACACACGTTCGATACACGTTCGATACGTGATCAAAGTGGTTCAATACATGTTCGATACACGTCCAGAGTGGTACGTTAGACGTTCGATACACGTTCGATATGCGATCAAAGTGGTACGTTAGACGTTGAAAGTGGTTCGAATGATGTGTCCAAAGAAGAAGGGGAAGAAGACGAGTGCGAAGAAGAAAAAGGAGATGGTGGTCAGTGAATAATTCGAAGAAGAGATGTGTCCAAAGAAGAAGAGGAAGAAGACGAGTGCGAAGAAGAAAAAGGAGATGGTGGTCAGTGAATAATTCGAAGAAGATGCATTGAAGGAGAGGATGGTCAGCGAATATGCAGGTGGAGAACAACGGTATCTTACTTTTGCAAGGCTATGCTACATTGGGCATGGATCTACATGCTGGAGCTTGGAGATGCAGCGCGACCAGTTGCTCGTCAATCTGCCACTGCGAGGGATCATTACGCGTTTCATCAGGATGTGGTGCGACGACAGCAACGGGATGAAGGAGTATTTGGTAAGTTATATTTGCACGTAGCGACTACAAGGTCTTTTCATAAAAAGCACATGTTTTCTATAGTTTCTCATATGTTTCAGCGAACAGAGTATCCATATACGAAGGGATACTACAGCATTAAATGTAGAGAATTAATGCATGGCTGCAGGCAGTTTTGGCGCGAGGTTCGAGACGTTGGGCGTTCAACGACAACAATGATGATCCGGACTTTTGGGGGCTACGACAATTATTCGAGCCGTAAATGTGCGTATATGTGTTCAGAGGATTTATTCGATATAATACAATCACGATGTGATACACGTGCATGAAGAAATGTCTGTCTTCCCATGCTTTTGCTATTCAATGTATTTGGTCGCGTGCCTTGCGAGCGATTACTTGCCATTGCAAATACAGCAATTATTCACTTTCATTTATACATGTCTTACAGTAAATAAAAAACAACAGAAAGTTTTAGAAGACCTGCAAGATTTTATGGACGATGTAAGGGAAAAATTCTGCAGCCATCTCCGATCAGATGGGTTGCACTACCGGAAATTGTAGAAAGAACGTTAAGTCAGTGGACAGTTTTATTTGCTGTTTTTGCAGAGCCAGCAGCAGAATACAATTATTCCGAAAGAACAAACCAAATATTTCGAACATTAAGTTGCCCTTATACTAAGGCTTATTTGCAATTTTTAAATTATGCGTTAAACATATTTACAAGATTCAACACAGTGTTTCAGAATTCGAAAATTCTAGTTTATTGCCTGCTCCCTGAATGTTTTAGATTATTAAGATCATTGGGAGGAAATTTTATAAAGAGTGAGTATATTGTAGCACCCAATTCACATGAAATAGACGTATATAATGAAGATAATTTACTGCCACTGCAATCAATTTTTATTGGAGAGGAATCGATGGCAACCATTCATAAAATTAGAAGTAGTAATTCAGAAAATAGCCAAGGAATTATAGACTTTTATGAAAATATAAAAAAATATTACCAATCTGCCTTCAAACATACTGTTAGGAGATTGCCTTTTAATGAGAAATTTTTAAATTCGTTAGAATTTTTAAGCCCGCAAATAGCTTTAGATGCGAGACATCAGAAAGACCAATTGAACTGTGTTTTAAATAAATTTAAATCTAAATTAAACCCTCAAAAAACGGCGAATATCCTGATTAGTTAAATTACTTATTTTAAAATACTTATTTAAAAATTCTTCTCTCCCACATTTTTTTTTTTTTTTTTTTTTTAAATAAATATATTTCGCCTCTTTTTTCAAATCTACATAGTTGTTGGTGCGCTGTTACTTCCCCTCATAACTGCGCCCATTTTCCTATTCCTGCCATATTCTATAAAGTGTTTGAGTCGGTTCGCGTGAACGCGGATTGTTCGTCGCCCTTTATACTGTAATTATTGTTATCGTGCATGTTTTGAATCGTGTAGGGACCTATCCATGCAGGTGTTAGTTTTGTGACCGTCCACGTCTTAACGTCTCGTCGTGCAGTAGCACTTGGTCTCCGATTTTAAAAGACCTATCCGCGGTTTTCTTGTCGTAGTATTGGGATTAAAATTAAAATAAATTTAATGTAATATTGAAATTTATATAAATCCAATAATGAATAACTTTCAATTAATAAAATTACGGAAAATATTGTTAAAAATAAACTGACATCATAAGAAACTGACTGTGAAATTGATCCAATCGCTCCTAATATTGAATAATTAGAATTTGAAGCCCAACCAACCAACAATTATCACAGGGTAAACACCTATTCTTAATAAATATAAAATTCCAATGTTTATTGAAAATAGTAAAAAAAAAAGTTATAAATTAAATCCTTTCGCACAAAAACTTATTAGATAAATATAGATAGAAACCGATCTGGCTTACGTCGATCTGAACCGAAATCATGTAAGATATTAAAAGTCGAACAGACTTGAAATTTAAACTGCTGCATTTAAATTATATCCTAATTCAACATCGAGGTCGCAATCATCTTCATAAATATGATCTCTCCAAAGATATTACGCTGTTATCCCCAAAGTAATTAAATCTAACATTTTTTAATAAACTATCTTTTGAAACAAGAATACTTGGATAAATTTTTTAAAGTTAAATAATTTTAAATATCCTCCCAATAAATTACTTAATTTTATTAAAACTTATTCCTAAAATAAATTATAAAATTCTGTAGGGTCTTCTCGTCCCATAGAAAAAATCTAAGCATTTTTACTTAAAATTTAAATTAACAGTTTAATCTAGAGACAGGAAATATTTCATCAACACATTCATTCAAGCCTTCAATAAAAAGACTAATTATTATACTACCTTTGTATGCTACCATGTAGTCAATATACTGCAGCCACTTAAAAATAATTCATTGGGCAGAGCAGGCTTTAAATTATTAAACATAAAGACATGTTTTTTGATAAACAGGTGAATATTTTTAATTTGCAGAATTCCTTTAGTTCATTTTTATCTAAAAAATATATTCGCTAAATTAGTTTGGCTCACGTCGATCTGACCTGAAAGCATGTAAGATATTAAAAGTCGAACAGACTTAATATTTAAAGTGCTGCATTTAAATTATATCCTAATTCAACATCGAGGTCGCAATCATCTTCATAAATATGATCTCTCCAAAGATATTACGCTGTTATCCCCAAAGTAATTAAATCTAACATTTTTTAATAAACTATCTTTTGAAACAAGAATACTTGGATAAATTTTTTAAAGCTAAATAATTTTAAATATCCTCCAAATAAAATAATTAATTTTATCAAAACTTATTCTTAAAGTAAATTATAAAATTCTATAGGATCTTCTCGTCCTATAGAAAAAATCTCAGCATTTTTACTTTATATTTAAATTAACAGTTTAATCTAGAGACAGGAAATATTTCATCAACGCATTCATTCAAGCCTTCAATAAAAAGACTAATTATTATGCTACCTTTGTATGCTACCATGTAGTCAATATACTGCAGCCACTTAAAAATAATTCATTGGGCAGAGCAGGCTTTAAATTATTAAACATAAAGACATGTTTTTTGATAAACAGGTGAATATTTTTAATTTGCAGAATTCCTTTAGTTCATTTTTATCGAAAAAATATATTCACTAAATTAGTTATTAATTTTATCATTATACCCTACGCATAATTCATTTATATAATTTAGTTAAAAAATTGCACCAAAATTCTTAAATTTTTTATCAATGAAATAAATTATTAAATTATCTTAAATGAAATTAAATTTTAAAATTACAATTCTTAAATACATCAAATCAATAATAATAATATAAATGTGTAGATAATCCCATAAATTTGTTATATTTAACAAAAATAAAAATACTTTTCATAATTAATTAAATATATGAATAAATTCATTTAAAAACTAGATATCAATAAAATCGAATAACATATCACCAATAATTATAAATTTATAATTATTATTCCACATAAAAAATAATTTATAATTAGCTCTTTTAATTTCAAGATTAATACAATTTATATTAATTATAATAATTGCAGGTGAAATACATGCGGTGGATAATGAAATTGGAGAGATCAACACCAACATACTGGCTGTTAAAAGAAACAGGAAGAGATGGCATAGCAATTGAAATGGGAGAATGAGCAATGAAGTTTGAAGAGAGGCTAATAAACTCGGAAGAAGGATCGATAAGATATGAAAGTGGGAGAAGTCTATTGAGAGGAAATGAAGTTACGAAAAGGGAAAGAATGAGAATCAAATTCTTGGAAGGGAGAGGATGGTCAAATGAAGAATTGGAAAGAAGAAGATTAAATGGGAAAGAAGTGTCGATCAAAATAGAGCAGATAAGTAAAGACATCCAAGAACAAGAGAGAGAGACGAAAGTAAAAGAGTCAAAGTTCCTAAGAGAATTAAGAGAGGTGGCAAGGAAACCTGGAGATAAGCCGAAATACTATTGGGGGGGAAAAATCAAAAAGTAGTGAAACAAGGGCATGCAAATAGAAGAAAGGGTATTTAGGCTTTATAAGAAAGAGGAAGAAAGAGTGGAACACGTGATTGAAGCATGTGAAGTACGTGGAGAGAGTGGTGGGAATTGGAAAGAAGAGAAGGAAAAACTTGGCTATTTTACAGGAGATAATAGGGAGAATGGAAAGATGGAAAGAACTGGAAAGTGATAAAAGAAGCTTATACAGCATAGAATAGATTAGGAAACACTTGTAAATTAGAAAAATTGTTAAGACACAGCAGGATACATTAGAAGGGTTGGACACTGACACAATCGCGGGAATGAAATGAAAAGAGTATATGATCGTTAAATTGTAACACGAAAATGAGCAATAAATTAAATTATTATATTTTTCTTTTTTATATTTTTCTATCTTTCTTTTTATTTTATATTTTTATATTCCATTTATATTTAATTTTAATTCCAATTTATTTAATGTTTTTAATTAGATTATTAATTGAGCCAGATTTAGTGGAGGCGGAATCAGAATTGGTGTCTGGATTTAATACTGAGTATTTTAGAGGTAGATTTTCATTAATTGTTATAGCTGGGTATTTAAGAATTATTTTTATAAGATTTTTAATTTCATTAATGTTTATGATTTTTTATTTAGCTAGAATTAAATTTTTATACAGTAGCATAAGACCTCTCCTCACGAATTTCTATCGACTCCACATAATTCTTTCTATGATTCTCTGATTGTAAAGATAACACTAGATACTATGCCGCTGTATTTCAAACTGAATACTGTAACATTTTTATTTAATCTTGATCTGTGTATAGCCTATGTGTATCTGCGGTTGTATGAAACTGCACAAGATGTGCGGATGAAATTTTTAAATTTTGTTAACGTGCTACAACAGAGCGATGTTGCCTGCGAAACATTAGATACGCGTCGTGCTGCTAAAATCATACGTGATAGCGAATATTACGACGAGGATTATCTTGTAGATTGCGAACTGTTAGCATGTGCCATCAATGATATTCTAGCTGATGCTCGTAGGAAGAAAAATGTTTAATTATTATTATTCTATTTTCATATTCTTTGCCTGTAACAATATATTATCATTTAAAACATATTATGTCTCTATTTTATTTACCCTCATTCTTTCCTCACCACCTAATTCTAAGATTCAACGTTTTAAATAGTATTATATTTCGTTCACGCGTTCTTCGCGTCGTGTCATCGCGCGATACGCTGCGACGCTAAATCTGAACGCTTTAAAAACATGCCAGCTTTAGAATGCTTGTTACATATTTGTTTGAAAATTATTTCTCTGCGTTGGAAAAAAATATGTCTGTTTGCTACAGAATGGTTCGCTTGATCGTTTATTCATGAAATTATTATTTCTCTGCGTTGGGGATAAAGTGTCTATTGGTTTGGAAAAAAATTTCAGCTGATATCGCATAATTCTATGATTCGCGCCTTCTTCGCGCCGCCAAATGACGTTATCCCGCACGGCTGCTCCAGAGGAGTCAAATTACACACGATCGCGCGATACGCTGCGATATTAAGATTGAAAAACATTTGAAATACTGTTAGCTTTAGAATGCATGCGATTGTACCACTGTCTCTTTCCCTCCCCGAATTTAGCTTTAAAATAACTGTGCTTGTGTCGTCTCTCTCTCTCTCTCTCTTTCCCGTCCGCGAATATATGGTTTGTAAAACGTCGATCTTTCCCGACATCGCTCGAAACAATTTCTGATAAATTATTATTTCTCTGCTGCATATTGGTTCGCTAAATCGGTGTAGGCCAGGTGTGAAAAAATTTTCGGGGGTGGGCCAAGGTCATTCCCTCGCTCGGTTAGGTGTGAAAAAGATTTTCGGGGGTCAGTCCCCCCTCTGAAAAATTTTCATTCGAGCGTTTCTCGCGCCGCCGAATGACATCATCTCGCGCAGCTGCTCCAGGGGAGTCAAATTACGCGAGATCGCGCGATACGCTGCGACGCTAAGATTGAAAAAATATTTTGAAAAATTTTAGCTTTAGAATGCATGCGATTGTACCACTGCTGTCTCTTTCCCTCCACCGAATTTAACTTGTACCACTATGATAGTGCTATCTCTTTCCCTCCACCTAATTTAGCTTGTACCACTATGTAGTGCTATCTCTTTCCCTCCCCGAATATGTGGTTTGTAAAACGTCGATCTTTCCCGACATCGCCCGAAACAATTTCTGATAAATTATTATTATTTCTCTGCGCTTGGCGGTTCGCTAAATCGGAGTAGGACAGGGGTGAAAAAATTTTCGGGGGTGGGCCAAGGTCGTCCCCTCCCTCGGTTAGGTGTGAAAAAATTTTCGAGGGTCATTCCCTCCCTCTGAAAAAATTTCTGACGGTGGGCCAGATCTGGAGAAGTCTCCGTGACCGCTCGGCCTGGACTGATCCCCTCCACGATTATGGCTTCCCCCACTCCGCGGCTCGTGCGCGCGCAACCAATCTTCCACTCCCCGCTGTCCCCGCGCCTAAAATTCCCCCCACCGCACTCTCCCGCGCGCCCTCACTTCCACCCGCCCCCGCGCCCCCCACAGAGGACCAGGGTTAGAACTTTCATAGCCCTACTACTTTTTGCCTCAATAACGAATTACGATCACTTGTCGTACATTTTCTGTTACATTACCTTTTCGTTTATACGGTATTTGAAAATGAAATTTACGTATTTCTTGTCCTCTCACTTCAAATAATTATTATTTAAGATTCTGCTTTAGAAAAAAAAACTGTGTAACGCGGTTTCCTTCGATGCATGCCGACTTGCTTGTTCGTACGTGCGTAGTACAAGCGCAGCCGCCTACCGCGTAGCCAACGCTACCGCGGGAGCTCGAGCGGAAGGCGCGCGCTCTGATTGGTCCGGGTTTTTTGTTAATATCTCGTTAACGAAGCTTCGGACAATATTTTCGCTAAGGAAAAAGTTGTTTCAAATCATCCCCTGAGTCACCCCTTTCAAGGAACTCCGACATTTTTGGGACACCCTGTATACACAAATTGCGCCAATTATCACAATGGCTATTTATACAAAGAAAAAAGTGTATTAAATAATATTAAGCGGTTATATTTTTATACAAATAAATATTTTAATACAAATAAATATTTTATTCAAAATGACTTCAGATAATTTTTAATATTATTATAACTTCCAAATTATCACGGTACAGAATTAAGGATACATTCTACATAAATTTAACAACTACGAAAAGAAACCATGTGCACCACATTGCCAATCTATATGTATTATACGTATAGTACTTTGTGTATAATACATGGTGCGCGAAGCAGCTTAAGGCGCTGAACGTATTTAACATCGAAGTGTAATAACAAGCACAATTAACACCTTTCAAAGAAAAATATGTATGCATTTTTAGCATTTCGTGGCCAAGCTTGTTTTTCTACTTGTAAATCATCAACGGATACCCACGTTGTGCCCTTACCCCTTACCATACTCGTGTAATGACTATCGGCAATACTTTTACCGTGGTGAAAAATCACTGCCTTAAGTTTATAACAGTGATCTACCAATTGTATTTTAGTAGTAGGCATTGCTTTGATGTAGAAATTTTCCACTTTCGTTATTGTTCCACTACTATCGTGATCGAACAAATGTCATTTTGCAATAAGAATTTGTTTGGAAGCAGTTATATCGATTTTCTTCATTGTGTTTGATTATATATATACTCATAGCAGAGTTATTATTATCGTTTTTATTATCGTTTACTCTAGCCCGGTTATCTTTATCTTTATTCGTTAGTATAATTCATTCATGATTAAAATTCATGATTTTTTGAACATGTTTGGACTTGTAACCTGGATTACAAGCAGCCTATGATAGAAGAAAGTCATACATGTAGCACAAAGATATGTATTGTTCAATTGCAAATGGCAAATTGGAAATTCGGAAATAAAAAAAGTTGAAAGTTAAAATAGTGTATGATGCAAAATTATAAAAATTAGTTCAAGAGCCTTTCCATTATTCAATCATACATACAGAAAACTGCAAAGTATTATTATAACTTTATTTTGTAAACAATTCACACTTATTACTAATTATTATTAGTTGCTGTATTCAGCAAGAAGATATTCGACACGTTGAAGCATATTCTAACTTGTAACGCCAACGATTAGAAATATCAAACATATCTTAGTTGAACGTAAACGAACATGTAAAGTACAACCATATGAAAGTATTTGATATGCAGTTTACCTACGTTAAGTATCAGAGGACATAGACCGTAACTGTATATAACAAGTAATACAATAAGAAGATATTGGATACTTAGAATTCGACACGTTGAAGCATATTCTAACTTTAGATTAGAAATATCAAACACAACTGAGTTAAAACATGCTTCTATGTATCCAATATCTTATTGTGGCATCCATTGATATTTGACATAGGCAAACTGCGTATCGAAGACTTTCAAAATGTTGTAGTTTACATGTTCGTTTACGTTCAACTCAGAAATTTGAAATTTCTAATTGTTGTGTTGTGCCCAGGCAACGCCCAAGCACGCGTATCATACATTATACATATTATATTACGTTCGTTATGAAACGCTCGAGACGTTTCCAAGCTAAGACAGCCGCTAAGCAACCAAATTTACAAAATCAGCAAAATGCGAACGCTCCACGCCAACCGGGCATGGTAACGCGTACCACGCCCAAGAGGGATATAAAACCAATCCGACTCCGCTAATAGACAGACTCGAGATCCGACTCTCGACCGGGCAACACGACTAAAAACCTACTTGTACACCTCAGTCTAGTTTTAGTTGTTTCTGAATAAAGACTTAGTCTTTGAGTTTAAACACATATGGTGTAGTTCACCCGGTGGATTCTCATCCTTTAATCACTCCCGAACCCACGATTACGCCAGATCCCGTACCAGCCTTGCGAGCCACCACGCAGGGCACAACAAAATTGGTGGCAGCGGTGGGATCTGCATCGTAAAAATCTTACCGAGCCTTAACGCAACCGATTGATCGACACCGTCTGAGATTGAACTCTCTCAGACAAGATTATTGGATCATCGCAGTCGCATAGGCGGACACAGGTTGTCGTAGCTACCGAGGTAGCACAGAGGACCGAGGAACGGCCTTTGAGAAGACGTTCGACGCAGTCCGAACGACGACGAGCCTGGTGACGAGTAAAACGGCCTGCGAGTGAACGGGTGAAACAACCAATTACCTAACACCCATTCCATCTACGAGGACGTCACTGATCCGAGGAGCAGGACGCGCGAGAGGACTTGGGGACTGAGGAACGAGTGGAAACCGCACCCGAAGGACGGACGGAGAACCGTACGAGGGGAGCAGCCGTCGGGGCACGCAGCGAACAGCTGTACGGATCGACCCTGCTGGGTCCAAATTCATCTTATCGCCGCCATTGGTTCACGGACGAGAGGACGTCCGACCGAGCCGACGACATGTGGTTGCGAGCAGCATTGTAAGTAAATGAAGCGTATACCGAGTCCGAAACAGAAAACGCGAGCGTAAATATTGTAAACCAGAGTCCTAAAGAAATTCAGAGACGGTACATGCATGTCTATAGAAGACGAACGCGCGAATCAATTCAAACTCCCGGGTCAAAGAAGCTTGTCGCGATCATTCGAGTCGTTTTTCGATAAAAAACTAATCTTTGTACGAGAGGAACTAGACCTTTTACCTTCTATAGACCATCCAAGACCGTCCCGCCAAACACTTCGACCGCCACCGCTAAAACTAAACGTTAAGAAGAACGACGATTCAAGCGTAGAATCGTCCCCGGAAAATTTTGTGACACCGAATAGAGAATATCCGATTTTGCTAGCGGACTTTAGTTTGTTGGACGGAGTAAATTCGGGAGGACAAGAAATGTCGTTGCTTGACGGTGATAACCCCCGGACTACCGGACGTAAAAAAATTGTCTACGGCATTGTCGCTAGTCGATAAATTCGTAGGAAAGTCATCCGACGAGCTTGCAGAATTTTTGAAGTCTTATGCGAGCGCCTCAGAGTTTGTCCCCGCAACAGAGATACCGCGATTCTTGAAAACAGTGATAGGAACGAAAATAAAAGGCAAAGCAGCCAGGGTATTAGAATACAAGGAAGTAGATAGTTTCGAAAAATTAAAGGACATCTTAACATCCTTATTCGTGGACAAAAGGTCAATAGGAGCAGTTGGAGCAGAGTTCCATGCCTGCCACCAACGAGAAAACGAGAGCGTAAAACAATTCGCGTGTAGAGTAGAAGAATTAGCCGGAGAATTATCCGAACTATCGGTAAAGCCAGGAAACAGCAACGAGGTAAATGACGCGTTGGTAGGATCAGTACAAGAACGCGCCCTAGATGTTTTCACCCTCGGATTGAATATGAAACTGAGAACGATTATAAGGTCTCGAAACTATACAACGTTAAATGCAGCTATAGCCGCAGCAATAGAGGAGGAACAAGCGATGGGTCTAAACACCTCGCGAAATTTTAGGAAATTCGGTAATCAGCCCAAAGGAAGGGAAGGATCAAACGTACCGCGATGCGAACGCTGTAATAAATTAGGACATTTAGCAAGGAATTGCTATACACGGTTAAGCATGCCGAGAGAGAACTATCCGACTCAAAAAACGACCGTAAAAAGGGAAGTTCAGCGCGTTACAGTAGTCTGTCACTATTGTAAAAAACCGGGACACCATATCAGAGAATGTAGGGCCAGAGAAAGAGCAAATGAACGAGGGTACGGACCGCGCGATACAAATACGAATAATAGACGCAACGATTTTAGACAGAATTTCAATAGAAACCCGAGTCGAGAACAATCTAGCGAAAATCAAGATTCCCCTACCGCGAGCCGCGGAACAACCGACGATAGGCAAACAAACACAGGACCTAGAGTAGAGGCATACCGAGCGAACATGGTAGTGACATCTCAGCTCGAAAACACAGTCGAAATTAGGGCGCCGGAATTAGTAAAGGAAAAAGCGAATATGTTAATAGACACCGGTGCCGATATCACGTTAATAAAGATAGGAAAGGTGTTGGGCGACGTCCACGCCCAAGACGAAGTAGTGTCCCTGCGAGGAATAGCTCCAGTAGAAATCAAGACGCTGTGTCTAGTACAATTAAACATAAAAGTCGGAAATAAAACGGTAACGCACCCTTGCCGGTTAGTCAGAGACGACTTCCCGTTAGAAGCAGACGGAATCCTAGGACAGGATTTCATGGCTAAACACGACGTCTGCATCCGGGCGAACCTAGGAATAGAGTTGTATGGAATACAATTCCCCTACTCAGGAGGAGGAAACGTAACATTAAAACCGCGATCAGAAACCATCCTACTAGCTAGAACGACGGATAAAGGCGAAGGTATAGTAGAAGGACGATCTATTAAGCCAGGAGTGTTCATAGGGAATTCGCTAACAGTAGGCCGGAACAAGAGATGCGTAATAAGCGTAATGAACACTACGACGGACGAAGTCCTTATCAACACGCCAACCGTGACGTTACAAACGCTGACGAGCGATGACATTGACCCGACAGACGCGACCTGCGACAAAGAGCGCGACGCGCTGACATATATAGTACACGCCGTGCACGGAAAGAATAGAATGCAAATCTTGCGCGAAAGCCTCAGGACCAACCACCTAAATGGCGAAGAAGAAACAAGCTTACTTGAACTTTGCGAAAAATACAACGAAATATTCGGATTAGAGGGAGACAAACTCGGATACTCCACAACAGCAGAACATTCAATTACCCTAACGCAAGGCACCAAACCTATATTCGTGAAGCCGTATAGATTGCCTCAGGCGCATACGGATGAAGTGGATAGACAAGTCCAAGAGATGGTAAAGGAAGGAATAATTGGACCAAGCGCCAGCCAATGGAACGCTCCCTTGCTAGTAGTCCCGAAGAAACCAGATGCGACGGGTAAACGCAGGCTAAGAGTAGTGGTAGATTTTAGAAAAGTAAACGAGGCGACAATAGGCGATTCATATCCCTTGCCCAACATAACAGATATTCTAGACCAATTAGGCGGAGCGAAATACTTTTCAACCCTAGATTTAGCGTCAGGATACCATCAAATAGAAATGAAAAAGGAAGATCGCGAAAAAACCGCATTCTCGACGCCATACGGCCATTTTGAGTATAATAGAATGCCGTTCGGGCTGAAAAACGCCCCCGCGACGTTTCAAAGATTAATGAATACCGTGCTGTCAGGCCTACAAGGAATAAAATGTTTCGTATATTTAGATGACATAGTCGTCTACGGACGCTCGTTAAAGGAGCACCAAGAGCGACTAGAACTGGTATTTGAACGTATACGCGAGAGTGGCCTAAAGCTTCAACCTAATAAGTGCGAATTTCTACGCAAGGAAACAATATACTTAGGACACATAATAACCGAAAATGGCATCAAGCCGGACCCTTCGAAGCTCGACGCTGTCCGAAACTTCCCGATACCTAGAGGAGTCAAAGACATACAATCCTTCCTAGGCTTAGCTGGATATTACAGGAGATTCATAGATCATTTTTCACAAATCGCGAAACCTTTGACGCAACTATTAAAGAAAGACCAAGCATTCAGGTGGACCGCACAGGAGCAGGAAGCCTTCGAGATACTCAAAGAAAAATTAACAACGGCACCGATACTACAATATCCAGATTTTTCGAAACCGTTTGTTTTAACAACGGACGCTTCCGGGAAAGCGATAGGAGCGGTACTATCGCAAGGAAAAATAGGACAAGATTTGCCGATAGCATACGCGAGCAGGGTATTAAACAAGGCGGAAGAGAATTACAGCACAATCGAAAAAGAACTGCTAGCTATCGTATGGGCGACGCAACATTTCAAACCATACGTATACGGCACCAAATTCAAAATCGTGACGGACCACAAGCCACTTACTTGGCTTTTTAACGTAAAGGACCCCGGTTCTAGATTAATGAGATGGAAGTTGAAATTAGCAGAATACGATTATAGCATCGAGTATAAGGCAGGAAAAACGAATAAAAACGCGGACGCCCTCAGCAGAATGTTCGCGATAACGCGAGGAACGAAACAAAAGATCAGCAACGGAATAGTAGCCGACGCCAGTGAAGGCGCCAACGAAGGCGCCAGCAAAGAAAGGGAGCCCCGGTTAGAAGAAGAAACGAACGATAATACATATATGGAGGACGCTAAAAATCAAATACTGCGCGAATTTCATGATACTCCCTTAGGAGGACACTTAGGGGTAAAACGGACCCTGGAACGTATAAAATTAAAACATTCATGGCCAGGAATGCGGCAAGACATAGAAAAGTACATCTCCAGATGCGAAAAATGTCAAAAAAATAAACTATCAAGAATAACCAAAGCTCCTATGGTAATTACAGACACTCCCACGGAACCATTTGAGAAATGTGCACTAGACATAGTAGGACCCTTACCCGAGACAAGCAGGCGGAACAAATACGTGCTAACCTTTCAAGACTTACTAACCAAATTTAGTAAAGCCATACCCCTTGAGAACCAGGAAGCAAACACAGTAGCAAAAGAATTCGTCACTAAAATAATTTGCGAATACGGTATACCACAACGAGTATTGACCGATCAAGGAACCAATTTCCTAAGCCAAGTATTCAAAAACGTCTGCAAATTGCTCAAAATCGAAAAAATTCAAACCACAGCCTACCACCCGCAATCAAACGGAGCTCTAGAAAGAAGCCATCGTACACTAGCCGAATACTTAAAGAATTTTATCGCGGAAGACCAGACTGATTGGGACGAGTGGTTGCCTTACGCGATGTTTACGTATAATACCACCCCGCACACGTCCACTAACTATACGCCCTACGAACTCGTTTTCGGGAGGCAAGCTACCTTGCCGACCTCATTAAACCAGACACCGCAGTTAACATATACTTATGACAAATATGCTGAAGAGTTGCGAGAGAGACTACGGTCTACAAATACCATAGCACGCGAGACTATAGGGATCAGTAAAGACAAATCAAAAACGCAATACGACAAAAAGACAGCTACCAAATCTTTCAAAGTCGGAGACCAAGTACTGTTACACGACGAGACAGTAAGACGCGGACGATCAAAAAAATTAACACCCGCGTGGATAGGACCCTACTCAATTCAAACTACGCACGATAATAACAACTATACTATAAAAAAGGGACGAAAAACGTGCCGCGTACACTCTAATAGACTTAAACATTATATAGAATAGGACAGCAATAGGGAAACGGTCGCAGTGGTGAAGGAAAATGACGATACACGAAAACTTAAATAACTTAATTAAAGATAAGTAAATATATTAAGAACAAACCATAAAACGACGAATACAAAGGAAAAAAAAATGAGAAAAGTATTTGATTATGATTATAAATGGATAAATGATCGATAAATGATTATAAGTCCCCAGAATAGGCCCAGTAAATGGGACGCGGGAAGGACTCGATGAATACATCCCCATAGCGTTCTGGAACAATAACCAGACACGAAGGAATTAAAATAAAAAATATTCCCACTAGGGACAAACAACATAAGCAACAGAGCGTAGAAGACTCACCAAATAGGGCCCGTATCCCCCACGAGTCGTCGGAGTCAAGCCACTCCGCAGCCTCACGCCGATACTGCCGATAATTAGCGCGATATTCGCGCACCGCGCGCCTGTATGCGATATTGACATATCCCGGCGGGGCCGGGTATTCCAAATACTAAAAGAAAAATTCCTTTAGAAAACACACAAACCCCACACTCATGCACACGTCGCAAGGATACAAAACATAGATAAACCCACCAATAGGAAAAGCACAATTTCGCGCGGGACGTCTAGCAACGAAAGCATGGTGAAAACTGAAACGAAACAAGAAGCGACGAGACAATCGAGCCCCGCGAAGACGAACCATCTTACGTTAGCAAAATTTTATCTCATGCACAGCATACGCAAGACCAGAGACTTCGCGACGAACGGAACGAAGCGCCGATTACACCTAGACATTATATTTTGCAGGATTACCGTCCTACAAACGACGATACTACTTATAGGAGGAACACCCCCCGATACAGATTTCGCTATAAAAGAATTCCAAGACCACCCCGGCATTTACTTCGAGAACCTAGGCGATCTACAAATTTACCGAGATAGTTGGAAGTTAGTATTACACGTAGACATATCTTACATCTACCGACGCGAAGCGAATCTCCAAGCTACACTATATGACATACTAGCGCAATGTAAAAACCCTTCTACCGATAACTTACAAAAGTTCTGCAAAACATTCGCCGCAAAAATCCAAGACAAGGTAGACCGCATCACCAAACTCCTTACTTACGTCCAGCAAACTATTAGCTCAGCACAAAAACAACGCCGCGGACTAATAGACGGATTAGGCTACATAGGCAAATCACTTTTCGGACTAATGGATTCCGAGGACAGAAAGAAAATCAACGACCAAATAGACTTTTTAAAGAGACAGGACAGTAGATTAAAAAATACAATCAAAGGACAAATGCAAATTGTAAGAGCCAACACCGAACTTCTCAATGAGACTATACATAACATACAAGACAACGAAAAAACACTCTTAAACGCGACTTGGCAAATTCAATACTTACTACAACAGTCGACCGACATTATTAAATTCCGAGAGACAGTAGACGAACATCTCATACTAATAAACAGCGTCGCAGAAACACTATTGCGCGACACACAAGACTTGCTAGAATTCATAATGGATATAAAAAAGGGAGTCCTTAACCCACGGTTAATACCACCAGCGCAAATCATAACGTACCTCACTTCAGCACTCCCCTACATTCCAAAGGGACTAGACTTCCCTATCGGAATAAAGTTGGAAAACATGCACGTCCTGTACGAGATACTAACACTCTCCGCATTTTCGGATACCAAATCAATTACTGTAGTATTAGACATCCCATTGTTGAGCGCAAAGAAATTTAAATTGAGTAAAGTACACCCGGTACCCACGAAAGTGAACGAATCATTCTACGCGTATATAGAACCCCTCGACCCATACGTGGTACTTGACACCTCGGTGCAAGATTACATACAACTAAGTAAACAAGACCTAGCAGAATGTAAAACTATAAACGATCTATACCTCTGCACATCTAATCACCCGATGTTCAAAGCGATACCATACGGACCTTGCGAAGTACAATTATACACAAAATTGACACAAAAACCAAACAATTGTAAAATACGAATCATGACACTAAATCACACGATCCTGATAGAATTACAACAACCGGGCACGTGGATTTATATCGCGCCGAAACCGATACAACTAGCAGCAACCTGCGACGACAAAGGCACAAACATGTATAGCATTAAGGACTCTGGTATAATAACGATAAGAAATAAATGTACTATCACCACCGCCGAATTCACAATAGAAACTGGTAAGCAATACGGAATAGAAAAAACATGGAACTACTTACCTGGTTACAATTTGTCACTAGACGAAATTACGTTTCCACAGACCACTGTAAATTCGTATCGACATACCAACTTCGAACTTAAAAGAATAATCAAACACCCGGAAGAATTAAATAAAGTTAGCAAAAAATTAGAGGACTTACAAAACGATTTAGAAAAACCCGAGGTCATACCAACTGAATACCACTATAGTTTCTTTACACTATCCTCTGTGACGGGATTAATAACAATTACATTGTGTATCTTCACACTTTACAAATGCATTGTACGCTGTAAAGCAAGAACACCACGACATTGTACCATAGACAATACGAATCGCGACAAAACAACACAAAAACCTGAAGCGATAATCAAAATAATTAGTAAGGAAGAAATGACTTCCACTAATTCTCTTTGAAATATTATATTCGTTATAAACAAACTATTATTACTATATTATACAAATATCATAATCCTTCACTGTCAAATGTATAAGACAGTCTGAAATAATACTTACCGAATTACCATATAATCTAGTTAAGAAAAACCACATGTAAACCGCTGGAAAAGCTATGGCTTTTCCTCCCCAAGGGGGGAGGGATGTTGTGCCCAGGCAACGCCCAAGCACGCGTATCATACATTATACATATTATATTACGTTCGTTATGAAACGCTCGAGACGTTTCCAAGCTAAGACAGCCGCTAAGCAACCAAATTTACAAAATCAGCAAAATGCGAACGCTCCACGCCAACCGGGCATGGTAACGCGTACCACGCCCAAGAGGGATATAAAACCAATCCGACTCCGCTAATAGACAGACTCGAGATCCGACTCTCGACCGGGCAACACGACTAAAAACCTACTTGTACACCTCAGTCTAGTTTTAGTTGTTTCTGAATAAAGACTTAGTCTTTGAGTTTAAACACATATGGTGTAGTTCACCCGGTGGATTCTCATCCTTTAATCACTCCCGAACCCACGATTACGCCAGATCCCGTACCAGCCTTGCGAGCCACCACGCAGGGCACAACAGTTGGCATTATAAGTTAGAATAGAATATATGCTTAAAACATCTTCTTATTTTGTACTATACTACTAGTAACAAGTGCGAATCATCCCTTCATTTCTATCGAAACCTGTGCGTCGCCTTCATTTCTATTCAAGTCTGAGCGTCTCCTTCATTTCTATAAGTTTACATAAAAACTCTAAATTAAAAATAGTCTGCTGGTAAAAAATTTATCTGTCAATTTAAATGCAATGCAATTTGTTATAATTTATATTTTGTACATGCATGGTACAAATTTCCAGAAACTGATGCGAAAGAAGATGCTTCTCTGTCGATCGTACCTTCCCCGGACAACTTCCAAGTCTGCGACTCTACATAAGAAATCTATTAAAAAAATTTGGCGACTTACCTTGTTCATTGAGATAATAATTCAGTCTTCTATTTAGTGTAAAAACTCCTGACATTTCCAATATGGACCACTTACATTATTTGACACTTGGTAGGTTATAAAATAGTAGGTTATATAAAATTCAAAATAGTATACATAGGTATATATATAATATATATGTACAATGACGGACGGCGATCCCTGCCGAATGATCCCGAGAGTTGACGAACGAAACATGTGTTATTATTGAAGGTGTGCGTGTAACGCGTATACGTATTATGTCGACAAAAATTTTGACTGGAGAAGAAGAAGAAGAAGAAGGAAAAGAAGAATTACCGTTTTTGACAGATCCATGAGACGATATTATGATATCTCGGTCATGCGTGAACAGATTTTATTGAAATTGGTCTTATTTGAAAGCTTATATACGTTTTACATAAGAAAAATGCCTTTAAATTTAGAAAATATTGCAGACGTGATGAGATATTAATGAAATAACTTTCAGGTTAGGTTGGAATAGCCGGGCAACGAGTAAATGATAGCAGTAGCGACAGTCGACATATACAGGGTGTCTTTCATGTACTTGACGTCGAGACGCTACCGCGTCTCTAGATGCATGATCGCTGCTGTACTCTCTTATGAGCACAGTGGTTCGAACAGAGGAAAAAATACATTTTTTGAATGTTAAGTACACAGAATTTTTTCAATACAATTCCATATTAAGATAGTTGAAGCATCAGAACCAACAAGAATTTTCTGTAAATACCATTAATTTGTAAGGAAATTATAATATGAAAGTTGGGGAACAGAATACCTGCAATTTTGAGTTACAAACGCACTATCTTACAAGTAAAATTGAAAGTATCTGCAAATTAAAAAAATCGCAATTTTGTAATTTGATTATGTTCATACTGAAGAAATAAATTACATGGATTAAGTCAATGACACCATCGTTGATTTCAGTAGGACACAAGTTAAACAAAACGGTACTTTTAATAATAGAATCGAAGTTTAATTAGTCATAACTTTTTTGCGACAGCTAGCGTCAAGGCAAGACTTAATCTCCATAAAAAACTTAAAAAAAAAAGTACAAAAATTACGCCAAGTAAATGTGTTTGAGAATCTCGCAGTGAGCGCGCTAGATGCCGGAAAGGTTAGGATTCGATGGTGAAAAGGTGCATACAATTCCACAGTACGTAAAAGAGATTGCGTCGAGCTATTTAAAACACGTGAACTATTTACACGTGAGAACTGAGCAACGAGGTTTAGACAGAGTCGTAAATTCTGCCTGTAATGAAATAATGAGTGTTGATAGCCACGTGCTACGCGGTATCCTCGCGATTCTCTTAATGCACAAGGTTTTAGGCTGAGAATGAGCCCTGATCTGATTAAAGGCTCCCCCAAACCAACGCAAATATTCGCAGCGGCAGCGGATATTTTGCCGCAATGGATCCGCGGCAGTTTACTATGCGTGGCGGCTTATGGGGCTGTTCAGACCAACGCGGAACGTTTCCGCTGCGGCGGCGGATCCTTAGCGTTTTTTTCCGCGGCGGACACTCGAATATTTTACCGCGTTGGATCCGCGGCAATCTAGAGATGCGGCAGCGCCTCGACGCCAAGTACAGGAAAGACACCCTGTATATATGTCAACTGTCGCTACCGCTATCATTTACTCGTCCCCCGGCTATTCCAACCTAACCTGAAACTTATTTCATTAATATCTCATCACGCCTGCAATATTTTCTAAATTTAAAGGCATTTTTCTTATGTAAACCGCATATAAGTTTTCGAATAAGATCAAATTCAATAAAATCTGTCCACGCATTACAGAGATATCATAATATCGTCTCATGAATCAGTCGAAAACTAAGATTTTCTTCTTCTTCTGATTCTTCAAGCCAAATTTTCGTCAACATAATACGTATACGCGTTACACGCACACCTTCAGCCAAAACTTTCGTCGACTCTCGGGATTATTCGGCAGGGATCATCGTCCGTCATTGTACATACATATATATGTACTATTGAATTATAACCTACCAAGTGTCAATCAATCTTAACCTGCTAAGTGTCAAATAAAGTACGTTGTCCAAATTTGAAATGTCACGAGTTTTTACACTAAATAGGAGACTGAATTATTGTCTCAATTAACAAGGTAAGTCGCCAAAATTGTTTAAATAGATTACTTATGTAGAGTCGCAGACTTGGAAGTTGTCCGGAGAAAGTTCGACAGAGAAGCATCTTCTTTCGCATAAGTTTCTGGAAATTTGTACCATACATGTACAATATAAATATTGTAGTAACAAAAAATTGCATTGCATTTTGCATTTAAATTGCCAGATATTTATTTGTATATTTATATATATATATATATATATATATATATATATATTATAGAAATAAAGGGGACGCACTGGACTTGAATAAAAATGAAGGGGACGCACAGGCTTGGAGGTTGTCCGGAGACGATTAGATAGATAGACAGAGCATCTTGTTTCGCACAAGTTTCTGGAAATTTGTCAAATCAGGTAAATCGACAAAATTTGTCAAATTAGCGTAGCATTAAGAATTAAGATTAAAAATATTATGGCGTACCGCTTGCAATGTAGAGTAAGTCACATTAGTCAAGAAAGTACGTTGAAAATACATCTCCCTTGATACTTTCCAATCTTTTGTGAAAGACATTCATAATACTTTAATATAAAATCCACAGTAGTTTCTACGCTATTCATTAATTTTACTAGTTTTCCATTATATACTAAACCAACACCAATAAAAATATTGAATCTCTTCGTTCATTTTCGCTAAATTACCATTAGCATTTTTTAAATTTCCTCCAACAAGACTTTCTACCACATGTTCTCACTTCCTTCGGACACATTATGTAGTCGCTACACTCACTAGAGCAAAAGGCCACTCTATAAGTAAGTTCTACGTTAAGTTGTATATCACTAAAATGTGGCTTTTATATTTATTTATTTACAGATAATCAAAGCAGAAGATGATGCAGTGATCTACACCAGAGAAAAAATTTTATTGGAACATACAATTAATATTATTATCGCTGAGCTGCTTTGCGCTATTCCGCGTATTCCAAGTATATATACCTTACAAAAAGTAAAAAAATTACGCCAAGTACATGAATTATCTTTGTAAAAAGAAGTGAGATCCCCATAAAAAAACTTCAAAAAAGTAAAAAAATTACGCCAAGTACACGAAATCAAACAAATCACAAAAAATAGAAGATAATTACAAAATCAAAAAAGATGTGAAATCAAAATGAGCTGCAAGTACATAAAGGTGCTTTCCCGCTGCGTGCAAAGACGACACTGTGTAACGCAATGTAAAATTCGGTGCTTTCCAACTGCGCTTAATAATATTAAGCAGATATATTTTTATACAAATAAATATTTTAATACGAATAAATATTTTATTCAAAATACTTGGCGCTGCGAAACCGAACAAATGTTAATTGTCTTAGTATTAATAATTTACAATAACTCCCTTACAATCTAAAATACATAAACATATACATATACATATTACAAACGCAGTCAGATTTATTCTATATATATTTAACTCTAATATCATACGTAGCATATGCAAACGCACGCATACACTCATTCGCGAACGCACGCACAAGAAAGAAAGAAAAAGATTAATGCAATTTATACATATGTATTCAGTTTAGCAACACCAATTCGGTGAGCAGCGCCAAGTATTTTGAATAAAATATTTATTCGTATTAAAATATTTATTTGTATAAAAATATATCTGCTTAATATTATTAAGCGCAGTTGGAAAGCACCGAATCTTACATTGCGTTACACAGTGTCGTCTTTGCACGCAGCGGGAAAGCACCTTTATGTACTTGCAGCTCATTTTTATTTCACATCTTTTTTTATTTTGTAATTATCTTCTATTTTTTGTGATTTGTTTGATTTCGTGTACTTGGCGTAATTTTTTCACTTTTTTGAAGTTTTTTTTTATGGGGATTTACTATCCGTGGCGGCTTATGGGGCTGTTCAGACCAACGCGAAACATTTTCGCTGCGACTGCGGATCCGCAACGTTTTTTCCGCGGCGATATCGATTCGCTCTCCAAGGCGTTTTTCCGCGGCGAAATTTCTCCGCTCTCCAAGGCATTTTTTCACTGCCAATTGTAGGTAAAAAAATATCGGGCTTCTCTTGATTGCCATATCTTGTCTATCGATGTGACGATCTCCTAGCGACGCAACAGAACAAGAGAGCGCGGAATCAAAAAGGGGCAGCAATCGCGAATACGTGCCGTATGTAAGTACTAACACGGGCAGGACTTTCTCCCGCAAAATCAATGCTGTGATATGCAGCACACTAAATAGAGATGGGCAAAAATTGTATTTAAATACAAATTTCGAATAACGAATAAAAGTTAACCCGGGTCAATTTTATTTGTCGAATAAATTTATTTTTTTTTTCGACGAATAAAGTTAATTTTTTTATTTGCCGAGCGTTTCAAATTCAGCGTCGAATAAATTTTTGAACTTTAACTGTAACTGTAACTTTAACTTTAATTTTCTTCGTCGTTGAATAATTTTCTGGCGCGCGTCCGAGCTCTCGAAGATCGGGGATTTAGGCCTGGCGCGCATGTTAGCTGCATTGGATTTTATCGAGAAATAAACGCGGTTGGCAAGAGTGGCGGATTCTCGGAAGCCAACGAAAACATACGGACGGCTGAGAGACTTTGTAAGAAGGTCCCTAACGTAAACAATGCCCGCTCCAGAGGTATGCCGAGGGGGGAGAACGTGGAGGAAGGCTCGAGAGGAGTCCGTCTGTTCGGTACGGTGGATCGAGAAGGTCGAATAAAGGCAGCCACACACGGTCCAGTCGGCCTGTCAAGTCTGCCTGCGCAGGCAGGCCTGTGTAAGTCGGCCTGACGCCCGTACTGCCTCCACACGCTCCGTCCGGTCTGACAGGCGGACCGGATGGTGCATCCACACGCTCCGGTCGGCCTGACGGTATTTTAAATTTTTTAAATTTTGTTTCCTGCGCTTCATCTTGATAAAATAGTATCATAATGGCTGGAAAAAATTGGTGTCCCTAAATCAAAAACTAGAAACTTGAAGCGTTAAAATGCTTTTTTAAAATATTTTTTGCGACTATTTTTCGCGGAGATACAGCCATTTCAAAATGACCAAATTTTTCGGCAAATTATAGTGTTCCTTTAATTTAGTCCACCAGTGTATTTCCATTTTCAGTTTACTTTATAATTATTCACATTATTAACAACCATTATTCACACTCCAGTAGATACGCGTTTCTTAAAATATTGGAAACATTTTCATTGCCCGAAACGTCCAAGCTCCAACCTACTCGACACATTCTGCCCGCTCGATTTTTTCGGACCGTTCGGAAAAATTCGAGCTACTCGGTTGTTTCGGACCGATCGGTTTTTACGGATACTTGGCTCGGCTGGACTCGGCTCGGCTGGACTCGGCTTGGCTCGACTCGGCTTGGCTCGGCTCGCTTTTTCCGGGCACTGGAACAGCTAGGATTGTGATGATCGTCCCGAGGCTCGAGTTCCCGGCCCTCGGGACGGGTCGGAAACATTCAGGCGGGGTCCCGATACTTTTGTATTGCTCGAGTATTCGGGATCCCGAGACTCGTTTCGGGCTACAAGCATGATTGCCATGAGCGGGCAATTTGATTTCAGGTCGGCTCGGCAAAACTCGGACGCGATCGGCTCGAAAGCCAGCTACTACGAGAGAACCGCGACGGAAAGAATTATGTATATCAATTTATATCAACACCAGAATGATAAGTTTTTACCTTTCTGTCTCCTGTTGAATAATAATTTGTATCCGATTATTTATTTACATATATATGTATTTTCATTGCTACCTAATACTGAATATGTCCAATACGTACTTAAATAAATACCATGTTCAGAACGTGGGAGGAAGACTATTTTTATATACGACAATATTTTAAAATCATAATAAAATATACTTCAATAGGATATTATCTTTTTCGGGATAGGTTCAGATTTAAAATAGAATCTTTATCTATTTCAAGTAAAATATATTTTAATAGGGTATTATCTTTTTCGGGATAGGTTCAGATTTAAAATAGAAAACGTACGAACCACTATAAGCATACCGAAAGGAATATTTCCTGGATGTTTCATAGTAACAACAATATACAGGAAGGCGAATATTTTATTATTTCAAATTAACGTGTAAAAACATAATTTTACTATGTTCTCAGGTAATAATTTTGATCTATTACTGGTAACGATATCGTCCGATCGCGTCCGAGTTTTGTCGAATCGACCTGAAATCAAATTACCCGCTCATGGCGGCTATGCTTGTAGCCCGAATCGAGTTTCGGGATCCCGAAACTGTCGGGATCTCGAGCAATACGAAAGTATCGGGACCCCGCCCGAAAGTTTCCGACCCGTCCCGAGCCCGAAAAGTCGGGTACCCGCACACCCTTGGGAAGTTCACAGTGGGAACAGCCCTACAGTGTTCAGTTTTGTCAGCCGAACATGACATCGACGGACGACGTTTTAGCTGTAGTAGGCTTATTATTAGCTACAAAAAAGTGTTGCAAACGGAAAATAGAACGTAGTTTGTGGTGCAAAGAATGGTTTAAAAAAAGGGAACGCTATTCACACGTGAATTTATTAAAGGAATTGCATTTTGCGCCTAAAGATTGGCACAATTATTTAAGGATGAATGAAGAGACATATTTAAGGCTCCTCTCTTTAGTCACTCCCTTCATTCAAAAGCAAGATACAAATATGAGAGACGCCATCTCACCGCACGAGAGATTAACTGCCACATTGAGATTTCTTGCAACTGGAAGAAGTTACGAAGATCTGAAATTTACTACAGTAATATCACCTCAGGCTCTTTCGTATATTATACCTGAAACATGTGATGCTTCCTATAAAGTTCTACATAAGGATTATTTGAAGGTAAGGACCATCTTTTAATTTAGTCACATTTATTGCGTTACTTAATTGGATAATTATTTGCAAAAGAGTAGTCTTCACCGATTTCGATGACCTTGAAATATGTTGTCTGGTGCATGATTCTGAACAACTTTTTCCTAAACATGTTGCCGTCGCTCGACCTTAGGTTTGGAGATATTTGCAAAAAACTGTGATCGGTAGTTGCTTTGGGTTAGATGGTTTGGCCAACTTTTCGGACATTTACATATTTCTTTATGTTAAATCTCCGAAAAGTTGGCCAAACCATCTAACCCAATGCAACAATCGATCACAGTTTTTTGCAAATATCTTCAAACCTAAGGTCGAGCGACGACAACATGTATAGGAAAAAAATTTTCAGAATCATGCACCAGACAACATATTCCAAGGTCATCGAAATCGGTGAAGACTGCTCTTTTGTAAATAATTACCCATAATTCACATAATTATACATATGAAGTAAGAATAAAAATACTATTTACAATTATTATTATTACTTGGATTATTATTATTACTATTATTATTAGGATTATTATTATTATTATTTAAATTTAATAAAAACGAGCCTCCCGAGTCTTCCGGAATGAAAAGTTGAGGTGATGGAGAATGGTAAGGGTAAGATGGTTCATAATACGGTTGCATTGGACTGGGACTGGGATTAGGAATAGTTGGGCGAGAAGTTGGGTTATATGTATATGTTTGTTGCTGATAGTGATGATGCATTTGTGGGGGAGTAGGAGTATGAATGTGTCTATTAATTACTTGATCAGAAATTAACGTATGTGCTAGATCCAATTTTCCCATTTCGGCCACAAAGAGCGTATCATTTATAATGCGTTCGGCTAGCAGCCTCTGCTCTTTGGGCAAGTCCCGCAATTTCATTCCAATGTTTCTCCCGTAAACGTCAAAACGGTCCTCCTGCGCTGCTGGACGTTTAAAATGCTGTTGCACAGACAGCAGTACATCGTGCTGTAACGCAGCTTCTTCCGATCTTGCACTCCTTTTTGACGGTCTTGGTCCATTAGTTTGGCCTGTCGATCTTGTACAGGGGGTTGGAGGTGTATCTACTGCATTTTCACCCCCGTCTGTATTATTTGAAGCAGCGACATCCGTGGTACAACCATCCGCAATGCATTCCACAGATGTTTGCCCTGTATTTGCCATTCCGTGTTCCTGAAACAATATTTTTTTCTATTTTTAGTTTCCACGAACAACGGAAGAATGGAAGAATGTAGCAAAAGTTTTTGAAGAAAGGTGAAACTTTCCACATTGTCTTGGAGCGATTGATGGAAAGCACATCGAAATTATTCCTCCAAATGGAAGCGGGACGGAATTTTATAATTATAAAGGGCGACACAGTATGGTTCTACTAGCGATAGTGGATGCTAAATATAAATTCCTGATGTGCGATTTTGGCACCAACGGCAGAGTTTCTGATGGAGGAGTTCTTCAAAACACTAAATTCTTTGAGAAACTTCAAGACAAACGTTTAAGGATCCCAACTGAAGAAAACATCAGAAATACTTCTAGGAGTTTGCCCTACGTTTTTGTAGCGGATGATGCCTTTCCGTTGAGAGTTGATATGATCAAACCGTTTAGACAAGCAGATCTAATTTGTCAAGAAAAAAAAATTTTTAATTAACGTGTATCGCGAGCGAGACGTATTGTCGAAAACGCGTTTGGCATCATGGCATCACGATTCAGAATTTTTCACACCCAAATTAATCTAGGACCGGAAAAAATTGATTCTGTTGTGATGGCAAGTTGTGTATGACACAATTTTTTAATGAAATCGGTGCCAAATTCTTACTCGCCTCCAGACTGTTTTGATCGAGAAAACACAGAAGATGGGACTACTGTGTCGGGATTTCATACAAACAATTGTAACATGGAAAGTTTGAATCAAAGAAACCCAGGAAATACGGCTAATGATGCTAAGAAAGTTAGAGCAGATTTTATCAATTATTTTGTGAATGAGGGTGCAGTCCCGTGGCAAAATAACTTTATTAATTAAATTTAACGTATTTTTGTGTTCGGATTATTTTACGCGAAACGACAGTGAGCTTCATTTCTTTTTAAATAGAATGCTATATATTTTTTCACACAATATGAAAACGACTGTGAAGACAAATTGAACCATGTGGCATACTATGACCTTCAAAAACACACAAGGTGTTCAATGAGAGATATAGATTCAAAATATTACATATTTAAATAGTTCAATAAAAAAGTCTATATTTGAAAGAGCTGTAAGGTCCACAATTTTTAATATTTTGAAAAATCATTCGTGATACGTTTATATATCAATAAATATTACAACGTATCCAAGTTTCACCAAGATCCGAAATGTTACTCCGAAAAATGTTCGACTTCACGTGGAATACTGTATCTAAAATTGATACTTGTGTATTTTGTATAAAATGTATGTAGTGGCGAAAAACCGTCAGTGTATGGGTGATGCGGACGTATGAGTGTGAATGCGTGGTGGGGATTGGTGACGAAGTGGCAACGTTGGCCACGCGAGACATAGAAATTTGGCGGAGACGACGGTGAGCGTGACACGCGGAACGACGAGAACACGACGCATGGCCGCGACGATTGTTCTTTCTTTATATCTACTTTTCTTTTGTATTTTTGTGTATATTTTACATAAATACATATTCTTATATATATATATATATATATATATATATATATATATATATATATGTGTATATATATATGTATATATATATATATATATATATATATATATCCTGATCCTACATGTAAAAAATGTTCTTGAAATATAATATGCGTAAAAAAAATATTTTATTTTAACTTACCTCAATCCAGGTTTCGTCGTCATCGCTTTGAATATTCGACCGAGAGTTTCTAGGAGTCTCCTGATCGTCTAAGAAATTTAGGTCGTTGAAGTACCATAGTGTCGGTTTATACACCTCGTTTGCACCCGATCCTGTCCTCATGGAGGCCTTTATTTTCTTTAATTCCTTCCGATAATTACTCCGCATACCATTAATTCTGGTCACCACACTTTTCTTGGTGCTGGAAGGCTCGATCTCTTTTAATTTGCTCACTAATTTTAAGTAGGCTGTACTTTTAAGGTCACGATCACGATACTCTGTACTATTAATCTTCCAAAGGCAAGGTTCACTTTGATATATTTCTATAAATTCTTCAATGCATTTTTTCTGCATAGCAGAAATTGACGCCGTCATTTTCTTTCGTAATGTCACTCGTGTCGTTGAATGTAACGATACAATTGGTACAGTTACGCTCGACAGTCTTCCGATTTTCCGGGAAGACACCCGCGGTAGGAAAATTGCGGTGATTGGTTAACTTAACGTACGAATGTCGACCAATCAGGTGATTTACCGAACACCAATAGCGCCCCCTATTTCTTGTGTCCTTGGTGTCATTTCCGGAAACGGGGGTGCGATTTTAGCGGGAGCTCCGGTCCGAAGCGCGTGACGTGGCCGGTTGCAGGCCGCCGGGCCTGCATCGTGGGCCCATCAGAAACTCCAGGTTTATGACACCCGCAATAGCTGTTCAGGCAGTATAAACGAAAGACTCGAAAGGAAAACATGCGAACGGAAAGCGGCTTCCTCAACAATAGCTTCGCTGGCGCGCGTCATAAACCAAACCGAACATCAATATTCCAAACGTTTTCTATGTACAAACCGTAGGTCGCTACAACGGTATTAGTGAAGACCACATTTTGTACAGGCTTAATTTTGAAAATCGTTTTAATTAAGTTTAGGTTGTAGTGTTTATTATATTTAAAGTAGTGAGACGATAAGTCAACAAATCCCGGCTGTGGGGTTAGTTGACAAATATGATGGGGTTAGTTGACTTAACATTTGCTTTTCACATTTAACCCTTTGCCTGCGAAAGGCGTGTATATACGTTGTCACAGTTCCATCAATATACTATACGAACGGCGTACATATGTATATATATATACTGGAGCTAAGGTCGGGGCCAGATATATTGGCCGGTGAATTCGTTTTCGCGAACAGCGATCGAGAAGAAATCAGCCATCACCATCTGACGATCGTGGATTTGTCAGTGGGAGTTGCGACGAAAATACACGTCTCGTTTGTTTGAAATTATTTTTCCAACGGAAGGTCGTGTTTAATTACTTCGGTGAAAAAAATACAAGACACGTACAATTCAGCGGAGGTCCTTAAGAAATAAACGTGGCAAGTCATTATACTTTGCTACGGTCAGTACGAAACGTTTTATTATTTTATTGGTAGTAGCATATATTCGCATAGGTCCTACGACGTAGGGGCGAAAGGCCGTTTTACCTGTACCTGCAGCTAAATCCGCGCGGATAAGGTGCCGCGGAAAGGAACAAGACAATTAGCATACGGATTTGAGAAGAAAAAAAATTATTGTACAAATGAGAACAAGATGAAAACCACTATTAATTTTTTACCTAACAAAGCAAATTTAAAACATTTATTATATACGAATGGGTTATCGCATAAAATAAAACGATATGCTACATTTTAGATAATACCATGAAGAATATATGTACCAAGTTTCAAATAAATCGGACAAATAGTTTTCGATCTGCTCGAAGTTCATTCGGCCTGCTCGCTTCTTTCCAAGCCGACTGGTTTCTTTCGGGCCGCTTGGAAAAATTAAATCCGCCTGGTTCTATCCAATCCGCCCGTTTTTTTCGGGACTCTCCGTCGGTGCTTTTTCGAAGCACCGTCGAAAAGGTGCGGAAATAGTAGGCGCGAAAAGAGAGCGTACCTATACATACTTAAAAATGGTAATTTCCGCGCGCGGAAAAACCAGATCTCAGCGAGTTTGACTGCCAGATACGTAGCTCGGCTATGTCCCAACTCACCCAGGACCTCGGGGAAAAGCCCGAAAGTATACTTATTTCCGAATCATTGTTCGGGAAACATTTGCCTACCTGATGTGGAAATAGGGGGCAATCGACAACGTGCCCTTTTTGGGGGGGGGACTTCGACTTTCCTCGCTTCGGGTTAAGCCTTGTTGATCTGTTGACATTTAGTAACCATCCGTACCCGCGTGTACCGTTGTCCACCACTGACTCACAGGACAATACCGTCATAAACCGCGACCCTGGCGTGACGCTCTGTCCGATCATCACGGCTATTTTTTGGGACCAGCTGACTGTGCTTTTCCTCCTCGTCGTCAGGACGGTGAGGGTACCTGTTCCATCGACGAATTCACAGACGGGAGACCCTCCCCTTCCTCAAAATTGCAACCAATTAGAATTGTCAGCTCCCAAAATTATGGAGATCCCGCCTATTCCGAGTTTACCTCCTGGACTAGCTTGTGGCTAGCGATCATTCTCTTGCTTAATATTAATTATGGCGGGTGATAAAATATCGGGCAGCACGCGTACCATCATATTAATTGGGTTTTAAGGTGAAATCATGCGGCACGTGGATCGGTGAACCGAGACGGCTCGCCCAGGATCGTCCAGGCTCGCGAAAAAACATAAGGAATCCATCGGCATCACTTCCATATCGATACGATAAAGATTAAATAATTATTTTTTCCTGAAACAGGTATGAATCCTCGGGTGAACGTAGCGAATGGAGGTTGACATATGAAATATTCATTTCAGCGTAGTAAGAAATTCTTCATTCTTTATCGTATCGATATGAAAGTGGCACCAATGGATTCCTTATGTTTTAC
The DNA here is from genome assembly GCA_029448645.1 of Andrena camellia. NCBI lineage: Eukaryota > Metazoa > Arthropoda > Insecta > Hymenoptera > Andrenidae > Andrena > Andrena camellia. Next base: position 49,921,635 of record CM055677.1, on the reverse strand, counting down.
TGATGAAAATCATACCAAATTTTATGTAAATCGGACTACTTTTACATAAGGAATACCAATTGCTTGTGTAAAAATAGTTCGATTTGCATGAAATTTGTTATGATTTTAATCGGGAGAACGCCAGGAATCCATTGGTGCCACTTTCATTACGATACGATAAAGAATGATGAATTTCTTACTACGCTGAAATGGAGAATAGGGAGCCTCAAGTGGCGTTCGGTTCAGATCTGGCCGCGGTTTCAGGTCGACCGAATCGTTTTTCGAATTTGCTCCGGCCGGCCTGCAGAGTCCTTATTGCGCAGGAAAAATAAACTTTCTCCTACCGAATTCTACTGAATGTATACTACAGGGTGATTCTCTAGCGACGCCTGTCAAAGAGATGCCGCCTAGTATCCCGCGGCGAGGACAGGATCCTCCATTGCTTCACCGAATTTGATGCCTCTCGATCTTCGAAAGTGTTGGAATACCATTAAAAAGTCAGAAATGTCCAGGATTTCCGCATTTCTCATCAGATCTTTGCGAAAACGACACCTACCGATTCTTTATGTTTCGCCAATGAAACTAACACCAATAACGACATAATTCGGACCATAATGAAGGAAATTCCATGAAAAATCGAATTATATAATTTCAAGCTAAATTTGTTAAAAATAGTCCGATTTACATGAAATGTTGCATGATTTTCATCGGAAAAACATAAGGAATCCATCAGTATCACTTCTATATCGATACAATAAAGAATAAAGAATATCTTAATACCCTGAAATGAATAAATCCGTTGAATAAATGAATAATAAATGAATACTAATGTTTAACTAAACTGTAGATTTCGTCACAATTTCTAATAGTACTATTTGGTTTTTCCTTATAATGGGAAACTAAAACTTTTCCCAACAAGCGATTTAAATCGCTTAAAGACCATTAAATAAACTCCTACATATAAAGTTTTCAAATTTTTTATAACAATTAAGTTGAAAAAAATTGAAAAAAAAAACATTAAATGGACGTACAATATATTCAATTATAAATCATTAGAAAGGAATAATTTTCTCATTTTATGTTTTTTGGCGCCATTCCGATATCTTTTATAGTTTAAAAATTATACAACAATGAATGTCACTAACTATCCCTATCCCGACCACTGTGCGGCGTCAGGCCGGCCTGCGCAGGCCGGCCGGGCGGCGCGTAGTGCATCCACACGGTCCAGCCGACTTGCACAGGCCTGCCTGCGCAGGCAGACTTGACTGGCCGACTGGACCGTGTGTGGCTGCCTTAAAGTATCAATTAGTACGATTTACTGTGTCGTTTCTGACTTGTTCCTATCACGCATGTTACAATGTAGTATCGTCCGATGATGGCCCTATGCGCGAGCGGCACGCACGCGCCCCAGAAAATTATTCGACGTCGAAGAAAGTTAAAATTAAAGTTAAAGTTGAAAAATGTATTCGACGCCAAAGGGTATAGCCGGTTAAGATGGTCAAATGTGCCCCTGAACCAAATTCAAATCGCGATGAGTCATTCGAAAGCTTATAAAAAAAGAACGATTTCTGCCAAGTTTCAACTTTGTATCTCGATCTGGGGGGTAGTAAAGGGTAAAAATAGAAAATCAGGTTTTTGGCGAATTTCTACTATACCAGGGAATGAAAAATTTTGAAAAAATTCAGAGGCATATCTGTTATCGGGACACATATTAGGGAATTATTTCAGATTTTTAAATTGAGAAATCAAGCTGTGAAAAATAAAAAACGCCAAAAAATGATGAAAAATGCCAGTTGTGTATCGAAGCAGTTGCAGAACTATAATCATATTTTTACTGTAAGTGCGTATCATTGTTACTATTGTCCTGAATTTTTTTCAGATTTTTCAATTTGGTGCGCCGCAGTTAAAAAAATTAAAAACCGATTTTTTCGTCGTTTTTTCCGTGTTAGAGTAACTTATACGTCGAATTGCTTCATGAAATAAGTGTTTTATGCGATCTTTAATGTTTATACGTACAGCAAAACATCATAGGAATTAAAGAAACTGGAAAAACCGAATCATTTGAAACTATGTTATGCAGCTTACATTATAAAGTGTCTACCGTATTTTCCAACGGTGTCGGTGGCGCAGCGGTAGAGTGTCGAGCTGCTATACCGCTGCGAACTTTTTTAACATAGGTTCGAATCTCGAACTTCGAAGTCCGCTTGGGCAAAGTTTTTTCTTTTTTTTCCGTAATTATATATATTTTCTAACTATATGACAATGATCAATATTGGTTTTCAAATGATTTAAGAATGTTTGAAAAATATATTAATCTGAAATATACGTAAACATGAGTTCGGACTGCGTTTCTCTTGTCAAGTATCCTGCCAATTACGATATTATTTAACATTTCCTACATTATATTAATATGTGAAGATCGTTTTCGAATCTCTTACCTTTAACAATTATGCATGGATAGCAACAAAAATCGTGTGTGATGGTTTTAATCTTCATCGCTGTCTTCGTTAATTATTGGTGTCACGTGTTCATTGTTGAATATTTTACTAAGAATTTCTGCAGGCCTTACAATTTTTGAAAGGTACCGAGCATGCGACAAGTAATAAATTATTGGAGCTACGTGTGAACAGCACCCGACGGTTCGGTTACCATTTGCGCATTCACAACAATAGCGTTTAACTCCGGAGTAGCCTATTGAGTTTGGTGCATAATCAATGTAACATCTATAGGTTTTACTGTTAATATGTCGGGATCTTACTTCGAATTTAATAATATTATTTCTCTCTTTAAGACATCGAAGATTAATGGTGTTCTCTTCATCCATTAGTTCTGCTAAATATGAGATTGCTTGAGATAATTGATATGAACCAGTGAATAGAATTTTGAGGTCTTTCTCTGTCATTTCTGGAAAATCAAGGAGATCGTTAGATGATAGTTGATTAAATGGAATCTTACGTCTGTTCCAATGCTGGTTTTCAACTTCTACTGACAATGAATTCTCAGCAATGTTTTGAGATGACATTCTTTCTACTATCTCATCACAGAGATCTACGTCCGAATTTAAGCGCTTTCCAAACGTATTATTTAAAAAGCACGCTATTTTGCAATATAAACTAACTTTAGGCAGTAGCTTATTGTCCATTTGATGGTGAAGAAGTTTGTATTTTTGCCCTATGATGCCGTGAATTGCCTCGACTACCCAGCGAATCTTAGTGACGTGACGGGATGCATTTGATTCTGCAGTCGTTAGCTGATTACGCTTATATTTTAACGCAGGCATGAGCACTCTGTAACCGCGCTCTTCTAAATAAGATGTTACGTCGCGAAAACCTCGATCAACAATACAAATATCCCCAGGTTTTAAAAGGGTTTGCAAACCATTTGGATCTTCCAGAGCAATTTTCATGATTTGTGCATCGTTCTGGTTTGCACAAAAAGGGCCAAGAACTTCAACCACATAGCCGTTTGTGGTGCAAATCGTGAAAGGTTTACATAAGGGTACTTTCTTTTGACCGGAATATGATTTTCGTTGATATTCATTATTAGAACTTTTCTGATGGCGAATATATGTTCCATCGAAAATCAGTGCTAATTGATCTGTTATATTATATAACTTTTTGGCAACAAGTGACGTTTGATCTTCTATTAGGGTTTCCCGAGGAAGTGTCGCGAATCCAAAATAACAAGGAAGAATGTCTTTTTCAAAAGAATTTATGACGGACCTACAAAAATCAGACACCTGTTGCTCGCGTTCTAATCCGAGAATTGCAGCTATCATGCTGTTTGAATTGCCAGTACGCAATTTGAACAAGAAAACAACAATAGCTTGTGTGACATCTCGCTGCTCAGAATTTCTCAAAGAAGTCATCATTTCCCGAAGCTTTATTACGTTTTCCCACGTTAAACCTGTAAATACTTTTAACCGCTCTTCAGAAAGTGTAAAATCACCTATTGTATCTTTGATACTTGAATTGTTATTAACTGAAAGGTATTCAAAATAATTTCGTAATTCTTTGGTCTCGATTATACTGCTATTTGAATGTATTCTTAAGTTTAGAACATCTTCCTGAAACAAACGGTTCTTTAATAAATGACCAGAACAGCACCGATTTCCTTTAGGAACATATAATCTTCGCAATATAAATACCTGCTTCCTGGTTTCATTCGGTACATTCACGATATTTTTCGAAATCCCACAGACGAAACAGTACCTATGAGTGGAAATAACTCTAGAAAATGGCATCTCTACGAATTCAGTAGCTACTTGTTCAACATTCCTCAAATCCATAAGAAATGATGGATCTTCTGTTGAGGAAGACGATGTAGCAACAGATTCGGATTCAGATTTTTCCGGTGAAGATTTTTCAGTTGATTTTTCGGGTGAAAGTATTTCGGCTGAGGCTGTTCTGTGCAAAGATATTGCGGCAGAAAAAACTCTGGATGAAGAGGAGAGTTCAGCCGAAGAAGAAGGTTCAGCTGATGAAGAGGGTCCAGCTGAAGAAGAGGTTTGAGCTGAAGAAGAGGTTTCCCCCGAAGTAGAGGGACCAGCTGAAGAAGAGGTTTCACCCGAAGAAGAGGGTCCAGCTGAAGAAGAGGTTTGAGCTGAAGAAGAGAGTTCAACTGAAGAAGAGGGTCCTGAAGAAAAAGATTCAGCTACAGAAAACACTCTGACAGAAGATTCCTCAAGTTGACGAAATTCCTGAGAATTTTCACGATTGGGGGCGGTAGTTATCGCGTTTTTGTAAATGTAAACGCGGCACCTATTGCAAAATATGTCACCAACAGTCACCACTCTTTTCAGAATTTTAGAATACTTCACTGCATCAACTTCCGTCTTGATTTTCCGTATCTGACCAGGTGATTTGCGAACCAAAATATTACACCGAATACACTTAGCATGTAAGGTTTTCCTTTCCACAAATTGTACTTTCTCCGTCGACATATTGAACACACAACCACAGATGAACACACACCGACAAAGAATACTGTTTATTTACTAAGGTAACACAAAAACTTCCGTAGAGAGTTAAAATCTAACGCGCGAAAAGCACAACCGCTCAAGACGCTAACTCGTAGCCGAATGCTCATCAACGGTCGCTTTCCTTCCCTTACCGAAGAAAACGCGTAGCGTGTGCAAAAATTAGGAAAAACCCCGAGTCCTGGAACAGGGGAGGTTTCGTCGCCTGGCAAAATCCAACGGCTACGAAACCTTCCGTTGAACTTTACGACCCTACCTGGTTGCCTTCTGCTCCGCTCGAAATTCGAAGCTACGCACGCTACAAATGTGTACAGATTGTAAAGACCACACGTTAATTAATGAATGTCACAAGTTTCGAGAGACGACGTGACCCCGTGACAGTCTGTGCAGGACTATTCTCGTGCATTCATGCATAATTGTTAAAGGTAAGAGATTCGAAAACGATCTTCACATATTAATATAATGTAGGAAATGTTAAATAATATCGTAATTGGCAGGATACTTGACAAGAGAAACGCAGTCCGAACTCATGTTTACGTATATTTTAGATTAATATATTTTTCAAACATTCTTAAATCATTTGAAAACCAATATTGATCATTGTCATATAGTTAGAAAATATATATAATTACGGAAAAAAAAGAAAAAACTTTGCCCAAGCGGACTTCGAAGTTCGAGATTCGAACCTATGTTAAAAAAGTTCGCAGCGGTATAGCAGCTCGACACTCTACCGCTGCGCCACCGACACCGTTGGAAAATACGGTAGACACTTTATAATGTAAGCTGCATAACATAGTTTCAAATGATTCGGTTTTTCCAGTTTCTTTAATTCCTATGATGTTTTGCTGTACGTATAAACATTAAAGATCGCATAAAACACTTATTTCATGAAGCAATTCGACGTATAAGTTACTCTAACACGGAAAAAACGACGAAAAAATCGGTTTTTAATTTTTTTAACTGCGGCGCACCAAATTGAAAAATCTGAAAAAAATTCAGGACAATAGTAACAATGATACGCACTTACAGTAAAAATATGATTATAGTTCTGCAACTGCTTCGATACACAACTGGCATTTTTCATCATTTTTTGGCGTTTTTTATTTTTCACAGCTTGATTTCTCAATTTAAAAATCTGAAATAATTCCCTAATATGTGTCCCGATAACAGATATGCCTCTGAATTTTTTCAAAATTTTTCATTCCCTGGTATAGTAGAAATTCGCCAAAAACCTGATTTTCTATTTTTACCCTTTACTACCCCCCGGGTCGAGATACAAAGTTGAAACTTGGCAGAAATCGTTCTTTTTTTATAAGCTTTCGAATGACTCATCGCGATTTGAATTTGGTTCAGGGGCACATTTGACCATCTTAACCGGCTATACCCTTTGAAATGCTCGACGAATAAAGTTAATTTTTTTCGAATAACTTCTCGTTGAAGAAAGTAGTAGAGCTATATGGTTTCTAACCCAAATTTGAGTTTCAAGGTCATGATAAGAATTTCCCCTGACTTTGAAATCCAAATTTGAGTTGGAAAATTTTTCGCAATTTGTTTTTTGGGGGCGAGCGGCGGACGCGAGCGGGCTGCGGGCGGGCGGACGGGCTGCGGGCGCGGCGGCGGATGACGTCATAGAGATGCGGCGAAGTGGTGGGGGTATAGCGCGAGAACTGATAATTATCGAATCGATACCGAATTGATATCGCGAACCGATACCGAAGTGCATTGAGGAGGAACCGCGGGTGTAGTGCTTACTCTGGAGCGTCGTACAAACTGTCGGTAAGGAAGGAAATATTAATTTTAAGATATTAATATAAATGAAAAAACGGAAAATCTCGGGCGACGGGGCTCGAACGAACCCAAGACCTCCGCGGTACGAGTCAGCCACCTAACCAACTCTCCCAACGCCAGCTCTCTGAAATTACTCTTTCCTCAATGGTACATATACAATGTGTCACACGCGCATGCGAGCGCGCGCACACACGCAATGAGCCGTTGCCAAACGTCAGCGCATAATAATTATCGGATGATGTCGGGAAATGTCGGCTATTTACGTGCAATCTATTGGAGGAAGGAGGTACATCGAAAGAGTTAGACAGAGATAGCACTACTTAGTGGTACAATCGTATGCATTCTAAAGCTAAATTCGGGGGAGGGAAAGAGACAGCACTACATAGTGGTACCATCGCATGCATTCTAAAGCTAACAGTATTTCAAAAATGTTTTTTCAATCTTAACATCGCAGCGTATCGCGCGATCGTGTGTAATTTGAGTCTTCTGGAGCAGCCGTGCGGGATGACACCATTTGGCGGCGCGAAGAAGGCGCGAATCATAGAATTATGCGGTGTCAGCAGAAATTTTATTCCAAACCAACAGACACTTTTTCCCCAACGCAGAGAAATAATAATTTTATGAATAAACAATCTAGCGAAACATTATGTAGCAAACAGACATTTATTTCCAACGTAGAGAAATAAGTTTCAAACAAATATGTAACAAGCATTCTAAAGCTAGCAAGTTTTTTAAAGCGTTCTGATTTAGCGTCGCAGCGTATCGCGTGATCTCGTGTAATTTGAATCCTCTGGGACAGCCTTGCGAGATGATGTCATTTGGCAGCGTGAAGAACGCGCGAATCATAGAAAGAATTATGTGGTGTCAGTAGAAATTGGTGAAGAGAGAAGGAGGAAGACGGATATGTAAATGGAGAAATAATATGTTTTAAGTAATTTATTTAAAATATAAAAATATAAAAATACAATATAAAAATATAAATTTAAAATTAGAAGAATATAAAAATACAATATAAATAGAATATAAAAATATAAAATAAAAAGAAAAAATATAAAAATAGAATATAAATAGAGACAGAATACTAGCAGGCAGACACAACGCACATTACACAGAAATCAGGGATAACCAGAGAGCAAATTACCTAAACGGAAACTACAGAGGCAGAGACCAAAGCATGATTGCAAGGTTTGGATGTGGGAACAAAGAGCGGGAAAGCAAGTACTGGAAGCATGCAAGTGATCGGCAAGTATGCAGACTATGTAATGGGGCTAGAGAGAGACGCTGGGTCACGTGCTACAAGACTGTAAGGAGCTGAAAAGAGAAAATTCCACGATCAGAGGGATACTAAAGGGAGAAGAAAAAGAAGGAGCGAAGTAGATGCGTATGGTTCTGGAAAAAGGAGAAGAAAAGAAGAACAAGATGAAGGAACAAGTCAAAACGAAAGCACAATCTTGAGTTAACAGTCCCAAAAACACTTACACACATAACACATGTAACCCCATTTTGAGGCCGAAATGCAAAAAATAAATCTATTTACTACCAGAATATAAATAAAATATAAATAGAATATAAAAATATAAAATAAAAAGAGAAATAGAAAAATATAAAAAGAAAAAATATAATAATAATAATTTAATTTATTGCTCATTTTCGTGTTACAATTTAACGATCATATACTCTTTTCATTTCATTCCCGCGATTGTGTCAGTGTCCAACCCTTCTAATGTATCCTGCTGTGTCTTAACAATTTTTCTATTTTACAAGTGTTTCCTAATCTATTCTATGCTGTATAAGCTTCTTTTATCACTTTCCAGTTCTTTCCCTCTTTTCCTTCTCCCTATTATCTCCTGTAAAATAGCCAAGTTTTTCCTTCTCTTCTTTCCAATTCCTGCCACTCTCTCCACTTACTTCACATGCTTCAATCACGTGTTTCACTGTTTCTTCCTCTTTCTTATAAAGCCCTGTCTTCTTTCTTTAGCCAATATTTGCATGCCCTTGTTTCACTACTTTTTTTTATTTTTCCCCTCAATAGTATTTCGGCTTATCTTCAGGTTTCCTTGCCACCTCTCTTAATTCTCTTAGGAACTTTGACTCTTTTACTTTCGTCTCTCTTTCTTGTTCTTGGATGTCTTTACTTATCTGCTCTATTTTGATCAACACTTCTTCCCCATTTAATCTTCTTCTTTCCAATTCTTCATTTGACCATCCTCTCCCTTCCAAGAATTTGATTCTCATTCTTTCCCTTTTCGTAACTTTATTTCCTCTCATTAGGCTTCTCCCACTTTCATATCTTATCGATCCTTCTTTCGAGTCTATTAGCCTTTCTACAAACTTCATTGCCTTTACTCCCATTTTAATTTCTGTGTCATCTCTTCCTGTTTCTTTTAACAGCCAGTATGATGGTGTTGATCTCTCCAATTTCATTATCCACCGTATGTATTGTGACGTCCCACTATTTTTCGCGCGCGGTTAATTATAACATCTCATCTACGACCCCCCAAATCCCCTCTTCGCCTTACGTGGCATGACCACTTCCCTCCTATCTAATTTAACCAGGCCCCTCGTCCCTAGAAACCCCTCTTAAATCGAGACCACGTCTCACACCCTCTGTATGACCAAAGAAGTCAATACCCCATTTACCCCTTTCCAATCGAAACTGCTAAACTCCATTAAATGGGTTGAATGTTCCCCTTTCAAAAGCCTATGCATACAAAAACCCGGAAGTCTAATTGCGACGAAATTTGGCGTACGTGACTGAAAGCCGTTTAATAATAGACACAATCCTGTAAAAACCCCGGAAGACCTACTACGACTTATTTTTCTAAATGTGTCAAGGTTCTTACCGCGCGTAAGTATATAAATACAAGGACCTCAGAGGCCAGATTATTCATTGTTCTTCGAAGAGTCAGAGATAATATTTGTTCCTCAGACGAGTCAGAGTTCATAAACCTGTTCAGTTAAACTTAGATATCAGAAATAAGCAACATTTAAGGTGTTAAATTCAGTGCTCCGATAAACCACACGGCAGCCACTGTAAGTGCCGATTACTAATTATAATACTAAAGCATATCATCATCTTTTATACTATTTCATATTATTACTGTTCCATACTTCTCTATTGCGCTCTTTACTGCTAATGCTTATCGATTTATATTATTATCATAACTAGTACTTATCGCTTTATATTATTATTTTTGCCAACTTATCGCTTTATATTGTGTTGACTGCTAATACTTATCGATTTATATTATTGTTACTAATACTTATTGCTCTTCTAACGTATCTCATGTTCATATATATATATATATCGCTACTGCTTATCGTTATATACATGTTTATGTGCCAATGCTAAACGTCTAACGCATTTTTATATTAATCACAAGGTGCATTAAAATAAATAACGCTCTTATCTCTGAATAAAGTTTCGAGTTATTGGGACGATCCTCCGGCCGCGAAGCATCGGAACCGTAACAAGCTAGTGCAACAGCTGATTCCGGTTCGCGAACGCCGGGACTTCTTATAGTGTTTACAAGGCTTACTTTCGTATGGGTCTCGCACAAGCCATACGGCTAGACGTATTTCGCGGAATTATTACTAATGGCTTTTTATATCACTGCAGCAGTAAATCCAATTAGTCAAACCAAAACAGAGTGCTTAACGGGTGTCTCCAAAGCAAAGTGATTACCAACCACACCTTCCATAGTCGTTCGGTGCTACGAATCTGGCATTCGCGCCCGCGTACCCTCCAATATTATCCTGTCTATGCCATCGTCCTAAAGACCGCACCCGGGAAGTGACAGTATTTCGCCTGCAATTATCATAATTAATATAAATTGTATTAATCTCGAAATTAAAAGAGCTAATTATAAATTATTTTTTATGTGAACTAATAATTATAAATTTATAATAAGAGGTGATATGTTATTCGATTTTATTGATATCTAGTTTTTTAAATGAATTTATTCATATATTTAATTAATTATGAAAAGTATTTTTATTTTTGTTAAATATAACAAATTTATGGGATTATCTATACATTTATATTATTATTATTGATTTGATGTATTTAAGAATTGCAATTTTAAAATTTAATTTCATTTAACATAATTTAATAATTTATTTCATTGATAAAAAATTTAAGAATTTTGGTGCAACTTTTTAAATAAATTATATAAATGAATTATGCGTAGGGTATAATGATAAAATTAATAACTAATTTAGTAATTATGTTTTTAATTTGCAGAATTCCTTTAGTTCATTTTTATCAAAAACAGGTCGTTTTGTTTAATAATTTAAAGTCTGCTCTGCCCAATGAATTATTTTTAAGTGGCTGCAGTATATTGACCACAAGGTAGCATACAAAGGTAGCATAATAATTAGTCTTTTTATTGAAGGCTTGAATGAATGAGTTGATGAAATATTTCCTGTCTCTAGATTAAACTGTTAATTTAAATTTTAAGTAAAATGCTTAGATTTCTTCTATGTGACGAGAAGACCCTATACAATTTTATAATTTATTTTAAGAATAAGTTTTAATAAAATTAATTATTTTATTGGGAGGATATTTAAAATTATTTAACTTTAAAAAATTTATCCAATTATTTTTGTTTCAAAAGATAGTTTATTAAAATTTGTTATTTTTAATTACCTTGGGGATAACAGCGTAATATCGTTGGAGAGATCATATTTATGAAGATGATTGCGACCTCGATGTTGAATTAGGATATAATTTAAACGCAGCAGTTAAAATATTAAGTCTGTTCGACTTTTAATATCTTACATGATTTCAGTTCAGATCGACGTGAGCCAGATTGGTTTCTATCTATATTTATCTAATAAATTTTTGTACGAAAGGATTTAATTTATAAATTATTTTTTGCTATTTTCAATAAAAATTGGAATTTTATATTTATTAAGAATAGGTGTTTACCCTGTGATAATTGTTGGTTGGTTGGGCTTCAAATTCTAATTATTCAATATTAGGAGCGATTGGATCAATTTCACAGTCAGTTTCTTATGAAGTCCGTTTATTTTTAACAATATTTTCCGTAATTTTATTAATTTAAAGTTATTCATTATTGGATTTATATAAATTTCAATATTACATTAAATTTATTTTAATTTTAATCCCAATACTACGACAAGAAAACTGCGGATAGGTCTTTTGAAATCGGAGACCAAGTGCTACTACACGACGAGACGTTAAGACGCGGACGGTCACAAAACTAACACCTGCATGGATAGGTCCCTACACGATTCAAAACATGCACGATAACAAAAATTACAATATAAAGGGCGACGAACAATCCGCGTTCACGCGAACCGACTCAAACACTGTATAGAATAGGGCAAGTATAGGAAAATGGTTGTAGTTATGAGGGGAAGTAACAGCGCACCAACAACTATGTAGATTTGAAACAAGGGGGAAATATATTTATTAAAAAAAAATGAGGGAGAGAAGAATTTTTAAATAAGTATTTTAAAATAAGTAATTTAACTAATGAGGATATTCGCCGTTTTTGAGGGCGATCGCGAAGGCGGCTTCCCAAAGAGACCACAGGCGTGGCTGTCGCGCGGGCCCGACGAACTGGTCTCCGTAACGCTCTAGAACAATCACCAGTTGCAAAACAATTAATTTCGAATAACGGAAAATACACGAAACATAAACAATGGGAAACTCACCGAACAGGGCCTGCACGCCCCACGCGTCCACATCGCCTAACCAGCCGGCGTTCTCAACCTCAAACCGACGTCGCTCCGTGCGGTACTCCCGCACCGCCCGCCGGTATTGAATGTTCATGTAACCCGACGGGGTCGGAAACTCCAAACTCTAGAAAAAATAACGAACGTTGAACCCATGCACACTTCCACAGAGACACGAAAACACTAATGAACTCGCACTTAAACGTACCAGTAGAAACATCGCCAGGTCCCTCGGGATCGAAAGCAACGTCAACATCGTAACGACTCAGAGCGAAATAAGAAGCGACCAAGAAAATTGAGTCTCATATGCCCTCACTTCTCACTTCTACTCAAGTCCAGACAAAGAAGATGAACTGTCCTACGTTAGCAAAAAAATTTATCGCGCGCTCGCACAAGGAAAGACTTCGCGACCAACAAAACGAAACAACGACTACACCTTGACATTATAATTTACTGGATTTTCGTTCTACTATATGATATGCATGTGCAATGTAAAAAAAAACCTTCTACCGACAACTTACAAAAATTCTGTAAAACATTCGTCACGAAAATCCAAGACAAGGTAGACCGCGTCGCCAAACTCCTTACCTACTTCCAGCAAACTAAAATCTCAGCACAAAACAGCGTCGTGGACAAATAGACGGATTAGGTTACATAGGCAAATCACCCTTGGGGCTAATGGATTCCGAAGGTAGAAAGAAAGTCAATGATTAAATAGACCTTTTAAAAAGACAAGATAACAGACTAAAAAATGCAATCAAGTGACAAATGCAAATTGTAAGAGCAAATACCGAATTTCTCAACGAGACTATACATGACATACGAGACAACGAAAACACCCTCTTAAACGCGACTTGGCAAATTCAATACTTACTCCAACAGACAACCAACATTACTAAATTTCGAGAGACAGTAGACGAACACCTCGTACTAATAAATAGCGTCGCAGAAACACTATTACACGACACGCAAGACTTGTTAGAATTCATTATGGATATAAACAAAGGAGTCCTAAACCCACGATTAATACCAACGGCACAAATCATAGCGTACCTCACTTCCGCACTCGCACATATTCCGAAAGGACTAGACTTCCCAATCGGAATAAAATTAGAAAACTTGCACGTCCTGTACAAAATCCTTACGCTCTCAGCATTTTCGGATACCAAATCAATTACTGTAGTACTAGATATTTCATTGTTAAACGCGAAAAAATTCAAATTGAGCAAGGTACACCCGGTACCCACGAAGATAAATGAATCGTTCTACGCGTATATAGAACCCCTCGACTCATACGTGGTACTTGACACCTCGATGCAAGATTACATACAACTAAGCAAACAGGACCTAGCAAAATGTAAGACATTAAAACGATCTGTACCTTTGCACCTCTAATCACCCAATGTTCAAAGCGATACCATACGGACCGTGCGAAGTACAGTTGTACACAAAATTAACAAAAACCCCAAACAATTGTAAAATACGAATTATGACACTGAATCACACGATCTTGATAGAATTGCAACAACCAGGCACGTGGATTTATGTCGCAATTGTCGCCCAGAAAAATTTCCACAAGCGCTATATGTCGTACGCTGATTCCGATTTCCAAATATTTGCAGGTCGTGGATATTAATGCATATATTCTGACATAGGACATGCAGTCTAAGAGAACAAACAAAGCTATGAAACAAGAGCACAAAAATGTATAGCATTAAGGATTCTGGTATAATAACAATAGCAATAAGAAACAAATGTACAAGCACTACCGCTGAATTCACAATAGAAACTGGAAAACAATACGGAATAGAAAAACATGGTACTACTTATCTGGCTACAATTTGTCATTAGATGAAATTATACTTCAGCAGACCACTGTAAATTCGTACCGAAACACAAATTTCGAGCATAAAAGGGTTATCAAAACACCCGGAAGAATTAAATAAAGTTAGCAAACAATTTAGAAGACTTACAAAACGATTTAGAAAGAACTCGAAATTATACCAACCGAGTATCACTCTAGCTTCTTTACACTATCCACAATTACGGGATTTATCACATGAGGACCTATGCCTAAAGTTGCACACGTTGCAAAGTAGGATGCCGTTGTTCATCACCTTCTTCTTCTTCTTCATTGACCATCCGCTTCCTTCTTGCACTCATCTTCTTCGAATTCTTCACAGATCATCCCCTCCTTCGTTGGACTCAGCATTTGACTAGAACATGTCACTTGAATGTGTACCAAACATCTATCGTACCACTCTGAACGTGTATCGAACGTCCATCGTACCACTCCGAACGTGTATCGAACGTCTATCGTACCACTCTGAACGTGTATCGAACGTGTATTGAACCACTTTGATCACGTATCGAACGTGTATCGTACCACTCTGAACGTGTATCGAACGTCTATCGTACCACTCTGAACGTGTATCGAACGTCTATCGTACCACTCTGAACGTGTATCGAACGTCTATCGTACCACTCCGAACGTGTATCAAACATCTGTGGTTACTTTTCTGAAGGTAACCCCCTCCATCGGTTAGGCCGGACATGTATTGAAACCCTTCCCTCGGTTAGTTCTGAAAAATCTCTGCAGTGGGTTACATCTGTAATTTTCCAGCGTCGGTAAATTAGAAAAAGATACATTGAAGGAGAGGATGGTCAGCGAATATGCAGGTGGAGAACAACGGTATCATACTTTTGCAAAGCGATGCAACTTTGGGCATGGATCTACATGCGGGATCTTGGAGATGCAGCGAGACCAGTTACTCGTCAATCTGCCACTGCGAGGGATCATTACGCGTTTCAATCAGGATGTGGTGTGACGACAGCAACGAGATGAAAGAGTATTTGGTAAGTGATATTTGTACGTAGCGACTACAAGGTCTTTTCATAAAAAGCGAACATATGTTTCAGCGAACAGAGTATCCATATACGAAGGGATCCTACAGCATTAAATGTAGAAAATTAATGCATGCCTTCAGGCAGTTTTGGCGCGAGGTTGGAGACGATTTAGACCGTTTGGCGTTCAACGACGACAATGATGATCCGGACTTTTGGGGGCTACGACGATTATTCGAGCCGTAAATGTACGTATATAAGTGTTCAGAGGATTTATTCGATATAATACAATCACGATGTGATACACGTGCATACTGATTACAATCTAGAGACGCGGTAGCGTCTCGACGCCAAGTACATGAAAGACACCCTGTATATGTCAACTGTCGCTACCGTGTATCTTTACTCGTCCCCCGGCTATTCCAACCTAACCTGAAACTTATTTCATTAATATATCATCACGCATGAAGAAATGTCTGTCTTCCCATGCATTTGCTATTCAATGTATTTGGTCGGGTGCCGTGCGAGCGATTACTTGCCATTGCAAATACAGCAATTATTCACTTTCATTTATACATGTCTTACAGTAAATCAAAAACAACAGAAAGTTTTAGAAGACCTGAAAGATTTTATGGACGATGTAAGGGAAAAAATTCTGCGGCCATCTCCGATCAGATGGGTTGCATTACCGGAAATTGTAGAAAGAACGTTAAGTCAGTGGACAGTTTTATTTGCTGCCTTTGCGGAGGCAGCAGCAGAACACAATTATTCCGAAAGAACAAACCAAATATTTCGAACATTATGTTGCCCTTATACTAAGGCTTATTTGCAATTTTTAAATTACGCGTTAAACATATTTACAAGATTCAACACAGTGTTTCAGAATTCGAAAGTTCTAATTCATTGCCTGCTCCCTGAATGTTGTAGACTGTTAAGATCATTGGGAGGAAAGTTTATAAAGCGTGAGTATAATTTAGCACCCAATTCACATGAAATAGACGTATATAATGAAGATAATTTACTGCCACTGCAATCAATTTTTATTGGAGAGGAATCGATGGCAACCATTAATAAAATTAGAAGTAGTAATTCAGAAAATAGCCAAGGAATTATAGACTTTTATGAAAATATAAAAAAATATTACCAATCTGCCTTCAAACATACTGTTAGGAGATTGCCTTTTACTGAGAAATTTTTAATTTCGTTAGAATTTTTAAGCCCGCACATAGCTTTAGATTCGAGACATCAGAAAGACCAATTGAACTGTGTTTTAAATAAATTTAAATCTAAATTAAACCCTCAAAAAACGGCGAATATCCTGATTAGTTAAATTACTTATTTTAAAATACTTATTTAAAAATTCTTCACTCCCTCATTTTTTTTTTAATAGATATATTTCGCCTCTTTTTTCAAATCTACATAGTTGTTGGTCCGCTGTTACTTCCCCTCATAACTGCGACCATTTTCCTATTCCTGCCCTATTCTATAAAGTGTGTGAGTCGGTTCGCGTGAACGCGGATTGTTCGTCGCCCTTTATACTGTAATTATTGTTATCGTGCATGTTTTGAATCGTGTAGGGACCTATCCATGCAGGTGTTAGTTTTGTGACTGTCCGCGTCTTAACGTCTCGTCGTGCAGTAGCACTTGGTCTCCGATTTTAAAAGACCTATCCGCGGTTTTCTTGTCGTAGTATTGGGATTAAAATTAAAATAAATTTAATGTAATATTGAAATTTATATAAATCCAATAATGAATAACTTTCAATTAATAAAATTACGGAAAATATTGTTAAAAATAAACGGACTTCATAAGAAACTGACTGTGAAATTGATCCAATCGCTCCTAATATTGAATAATTAGAATTTGAAGCCCAACCAACCAACAATTATCACAGGGTAAACACCTATTCTTAATAAATATAAAATTCCAATTTTTATTGAAAATAGCAAAAATAATTTATAAATTAAATCCCTTCGTACAAAAATTTATTAGATAAATATAGATAGAAACCGATCTGGCTCACGTCGATCTGAACTGAAATCATGTAAGATATTAGAAGTCGAACAGAATTAATATTTAAACTGCTGCATTTAAATTATATCCTAATTCAACATCGAGGTCGCAATCAGCTTCATAAATATGATCTCTCCAACGATATTACGCTGTTATCCCCAAAGTAATTAAATCTAACAATTTTTAATAAACTATCTTTTGAAACAAAAATAATTGGATAAATTTTTTAAAGATAAATAATTTTAAATATCCTCCCAATAAATTAATTAATTTTATTAAAACTTATTCCTAAAATAAATTATAAAATTCTATAGGGTCTTCTCGTCCCATTGAAAAAATCTAAGCATTTTTACTTAAAATTTAAATTAACAGTTTAATCTAGAGACAGGAAATATTTCATCAACTCATTCATTCAAGCCTTCAATAAAAAGACTAATTATTATGCTACCTTTGTATGCTACCATGTAGTCAATATACTGCAGCCACTTAAAAATAATTCATTGGGCAGAGCAGACTTTAAATTATTAAACATAAAGACATGTTTTTTGACAAACAGGTGAATATTTTTAATTTGCATAATTCCTTTAGTTCGTTTTTATTTAAAACATATATTCACTAAATTAGTTATTAATTTTATCATTATATCCTACGCATAATTCATTTATATAATTTATTTAAAAAATTGCACCAAAATTCTTAAATTCTTTATCAATGAAATAAATTATTAAATTATCTTAAATGAAATTAAATTTTAAAATTACAATTCTTAAATACATCAAATCAATAATAATAATATAAATGTATAGATAATCCCATAAATTTGTTATACAGGGTGCCCGCGGGAAGATTGAACAGCTGGATATCTCCTAAAGTATTGGTGCTAAAAAAATAACAAAAATATGGAATCGCATGGTTCGAGGGGGCCAATTTAGTAGGGCAGACGAATTTCTTCTTCGATTATTATTTTAAAAGATACGATGGTCAAGTTCTGGTTTTTAAATAGAGCTATTTTTTTTGAAGAGGTCACTTGATAGTGCGTCCCAAGACAAATTCAATAAGCTATAATATATGTACTTTATTTCCACTGCTTTTTAAGATATTGCGCTTGCAAATTTCCTGGTTTTCCTTGGAAGAAAACTCGCTGGAATAGCAAGGACCGGGGACGGTCTTGCTGGCGCCGCGGGTGGCCTTGCCTATTGAAACAGATACCTACCTGCCAAAGGTCTACGCCGGGAATGGCAGGCCCAAAGGCTGGACAATACTTTTCCGTCAGAAATGCTACTTAGGTAGGTACATCTGCGGTATCGAGAAGCGCACCGTTACTTTTATTTCGCACTTGCTTCTACGCTCGGATGGCCGGTTCTTTTGGGAGGGATGCAAGTTCGATTGGTGAGAGTTAGGAGGTGTGAAAGTTGCTAGACCAAATTTCAGCCATAGCAGGCAGATTGTAGTAGGACCAATCGGATTTGCATCCCTCGCAAACGGCTGCTCTCTTGAGGAGAGCCTCTTCACAGCAATACCTCCTCCCCAATGCCTGCTCACCTGCTCTCGCACGGAATACGTCAACGCATGCTGCTGTTTTGATATTGGAGCTGGTGTTTATACTCGAGAGATAAAGGATCTGTGTGAATTTTTAAGGAGGACCTCGCGTCGACAGCGGACTATCCGTTTTCTTCTTGTGTCTCTCCACGAAGCGTATTGACGGTGGATTATAGGAGCGTAGATATCTGAATTCCAGTTATTGAATTCAGGAGACGATAGAAACACTTTATTAAAAAACACACATACACTATAATATTAAAGTAAATCGTATTCCTCTCGGGCAGGAGTACTGATAATGATCGAACTTGCGCCCTACTTCGCGCAGACCGATTACACGGAGGGTACTCGAGTCACACACTGCACATAAGATACAGGGTGAATCTGGAGCTACGCCCGTCGAAGGATGCGGCCTGGTACCCCGTGACGAGGACAACCCCCAGCAGTGCCTCACCGAATTATATGGCTTTTTCCGGAAAAAGGTATGAATCCTGAGCCGAACGTAGCGAATTGAGGTCGAGCCCCCGCAGTCGAGGGTGAAATATCCATTACAGCATATTAAGAAATTTTTTTCTTCATCGTATCGAAAGGGAAGTGACGCCAATGGATGCCTAATGTTTTTCTGATGAAAATCATACCAAATGTCATGCAAATCGGACTACTTTGACACAAGCTATTTGTACTCCTTATGTAAAAGTTGTCCGATTTACTCGACATTTGGCATGATTTTCATCGTGTGACTCGAGTACCCTCCGTGTAATCGGTCTGCGCGAAGTAGGGCGCAAGTTCGATCATTATCAGTACTCCTGCCCGAGAGGAATACGATTTACTTTAATATTATAGTGTATGTGTGTTTTTTAATAAAGTGTTTCTATCGTCTCCTGAATTCAATAACTGGAATTCAGATATCTACGCTCCTATAATCCACCGTCAATACGCTTCGTGGAGAGACACAAGAAGAAAACGGATAGTCCGCTGTCGACGCGAGGTCCTCCGTAAAAATTCACACAGATCCTTTATCTCTCGAGTATAAACACCAGCTCCAATATCAAAACAGCAGCATGCATTGACGTATTCCGTGCGAGAGCAGGTGGGCATTGTGGGGAGGTATTGCTGTGAAGAGGCTCTCCTCAAGAGAGCAGCCGTTTGCGAGGGATGCAAATCCGATTGGTCCTAATACAATCTGCTCCCTATGGCTGAAATTTGGTCTAGCAACTTTCACACCTCCTAACTCTAACCAATCGAACTTGCATCCCTCCCAAAAGAACCGGCCATCCGAGCGTAGGAGCAAGTGCGAAATAAAAGTAACGGTGCGCTTCTCGATACCGCAGATGTACCTACCTAAGTAGCATTTCTGACAGAAAAGATTTGTCCAGCCTTTGGGCCTGCCATTCGCGGCGTAGACCTTTGGCAGGTAGGTATCTGTTTCAATAGGCAAGGCCACCCGTGGCGCCAGCAAGACCGTCCCCGGTCCTTGCTATTCCAGCGAGTTTTCTTCCAAGGAAAATCAGTAAATTTGCAAGCGCAATATCCTAAAAACCAATGGAAATAAAGTGTATACAGTATAGCTTATTGAATTTGTCTTGAAACGCACTATCAAGTGATCTATTCAAAAAAATAGTTCCATTTAAAAAACCAAACTTGACCATCGTATCTTTTAAAATAATAATCGAAGAAAAAATTCGTCTGACCTAATAAATTGCCCCCCTCGAACCATGCGATTCCATATTTTTTTTATTTTTTTATCTCCAATACTTTAGGAGATATCCAGCTGTTCAGTGTTCCCGCGGGCACCCTGTATTTAACAAAAATAAAAATACTTTTCATAATTAATTAAATATATGAATAAATTCATTTCAAAACTAGATATCAATAAAATCGAATAACATATCACCACTAATTATAAATTTATAATTATTATTCCACACAAAAAAATAATTTTTAATTAGCTCTTTTAATTTCGAGATTAATACAATTTATATTAATTATGATAATTGGCATAATTGAACATGCGGTGCACAATGAAATTGGAGAGATCAACACCAACATACTGGCTGTTAAAAGAAACAGGAAGAGATGGCATAGCAATTGAAATGAGAGCATGAGCAATGAAGTTTGAAGAGAGGCTAATAAATTCGGAAGAAGGATCGATAAGATATGAAAGTGGGAGAAGTCTAATGAGAGGAAATGAAGTTACGAAAAGGGGAAAGAATGAGAATCAAATTCTTGGATGGGAGAGGATGGTCAAATGAAGGATTGGAAAGAAGAAGATTAAATGGGAACGAAGTGTCGATCAAAATAGAGCAGATAAGTAAAGACATCCACGGACAAGAAAGAGAGAGGAAAGTAAAAGAGTCAAAGTTCCTCAGGGAATGAAGAGAGGTGGCAAGGAAACCAGGAGATAAGCCGAAATACTATTGGGGGGAAAAATCAAAAAGTAGTGAAACAAGGGCTTGCAAATATTGGCTAAAGAAAGAAGAAAGGGTATTTAGGCTTTATAAGAAACAGGAAGAAACAATGAAACACGTGATTGAAGCATGTGAAGTAAGTGGAGAGAGTGGCAGGAATTGGAAAGAAGAGAAGGAAAAACTTGGCTATTTTACAGGAGATAATAGGGAGAAGGAAAAGATGGAAAGAACTGGAAAGTGATAAAAGAAGCTTATACAGCATAGAATAGATTAGGAAACACTTGTAAAATAGAAAAATTGTTAAGACACAGCAGGATACATTAGAAGGGTTGGACACTGACACAATCGCGGGAATGAAATGGAAAGAGTATATGATCGTTGAATTGTAACACGAAAATTAGCAATAAATTAAATTATTATTATTTTTTTATTTTTTTATTTTTCTATTTCTCTTTTTATTTTATATTTTTATATTCTATTTATATTTAATTTTAATTCCAATTTATTTAATGTTTTTAATTAGATTATTAATTGAGCCAAATCAAAAGGTGTTCGATTTAGTGGAGGGGGTTTAATACTGAGTATTTTAGAGGTAGATTTTCATTAATTGTTATAACTGTGTATTTAAGAATTATTTTTATAAGATTTTTAATTTCATTAATGTTTATGATATTTTTATTTAGCTAGAATTAAATTTTTATGCAGTAGCATAAGACCTTCTCTTCTCACGAATTTCTATCGACTCCGCATAATTCTTTCTATGATTCTCTGATTGTAAAGGTAACACTAGATACTAAGCCGCTGTATTTCAAACTGAATACTGTAACATTTTTATTTAATCTTGATCTGTGTATAGTAGGGTGGTCCTTATTTTTCAACTTCCGATTTTTTTTGGTCTTACCCTCCTAAAATAAGAGGTTTGGTGAGAAAATGATATGTGTAAAATTTCAAAGTAAAATTGACAACGGGAACCCGTGTCGCATTTGAGTTGAAAGTTTTGAAAATATCGTGAGTTCTCGTCAATTTCGGATATAATTGTGTTCGTCTATTTTGGAAGTATCAGTGAATACTTTGTAATAAAAATACAGTCTATTAGATGTACAATAATAATATGTATGCGTTACTTCGAAAAATATTGACGAAATCTTTGAGTTTTAGCTTTTAAAATTAGTATACAACGCAGCGTATAAGCCAGAATAGGCGATTTGCGGTCTTAATTGCACTGTTCAACACGTATTTTGATCTGCCATATGCACTCCGAGATCCTAGTACAGTTTTCCGCCCCAAACACGAATCCGTAAATAAAAGTGTTCTATCACCTTCAGTTTTTGGAAAACATGAGTTTTTGTAAAAAGCGCACGATTTTGGGCAAGAATGAGGTATTACGTGAAAACCAAGAATGCTAGAAAGTTCAATTTACTCTCAAAAGATAGAGGAGAGTTTCCTGAATATATCGGTGTATACAAGTATCAAATTTGATGGTTTTATACGGTTGTCATCGGCCGTCAAAGTTTAAAAAAGTGCCGATGTGCATAATTTCTACGCAATACTTTTGCATTTTTACGAAAAGTTGTTTATCTAGCACGAATTCGCTCAAAAGTATCGGATTCTGTGGACATTTCTAATGAAGAAACCATTCACGAAAAATGTCGGAACGGTTTTAAATTCGGATTGTTTGAGAAAATACCCAGCAGGAACGCGTGCACGGTGTTTTTCCGCTTGGCGGCAGTGGCGGCCATTGCTCGTCTGACGCGTCTCGCCAGGGCCGTGGCTTCGCGCAATCGATACGGTGCCCCGTAGAACGGTCCTTAGCTATAGGAGTCAAAATTTGTTTTGAAATTTTTTTGGCCTTCGGCTACTTTCGAAGTATCAATGAATATTGTTTAATAAAAATACAATTTCTTACATGTATAATAGTAATATTTGTACATTACTTCCAAAAATATAGACGAATATACAATATTTTTTATTTATTAAAATTGTATTATTCACTAATTCCTTATAATTATGTAAGTATTTATATACAACAGAATATTATTACAATTTAACTTAGATATAGGTATAAATAAAATTATAATAATGCATAGGTGTTAGTATTTCTCTTTTATCAAGCTAGATTTCTTTGTATCGGGGTAGAATTGTCGATATTCTTCTAAAACTTGTAAAATGTATTGTTTGTTGTCTTCATTTGTTGTTAATATTTCATTGTAGTCTGACATCAGTTTTACGCCTCGCTCCGCAGTGTCATTCACAATTTTCAAATTCTGTACAATTTCTAAACCCGCTTTATAATTTTCGTCGTTTTCCCAGGCTTGCGGATCTAGTTGCAAAAAATTTGTCGATATATTAAATCTTGTAAAAAAATTTTTGCTTTCTCCTGAAATAAATTTTTCCACGCTGGCATTAACATAATTTTTTATGTCAATATTTTTTATAACAATTTTTTTTAAAGAAATTTTTGTATCGATTTCATCTAACTTTGTAACCATACGCCTTTTTACATCGAAAGATAAATCTGCATCAAAAAAAGATAGAGCTGCACATTCTGGCGTCAAATACCATAAATGGCCACTAAATTTACGTAATCCAATTTGGCTTATCTTTTTGTCAACTGCTTCGTATGCATAAAGCTTTTGCACAAATCTTAAGTCCTGATGCGAAGCTTTTTCAGGAATTGGAGCACTAAACCATGCTTCAATGTATAAACTAGTTAAAAATATACATATATCCTTAATTCCTACCATTTCTTCGGAACTTAATGCAAATTCTTCGCGGAATAAATATATCTTTAATATATATATGGCTTTAGCCATCCATCTGGCATGGTGGAAAGCTCCAGGAACATGAAAACGATTTCCTTTGGCACAAGTTCCACCAAGAAAAATAATCATTAATTCGAGGAATTCCACATAATCACCTCTTGGTTGCTTTTGCTGTATAGTATTGAAGCAGAAGTTCAATTTTAATTGTATGTCTTGGAGCTTTCCACTAATGTAATCATCTTCTATACCTGACCGAAAATTTGATTGTTTAATGGTCGGCCAAGCTTTTTGAAATTTCTTGAATAGCGGTATTTCAGGAGCTGAAGATTTCGATATTTTTTCTTCGAATACACATTTTAAAACTAATTCGTACATATGGTGACGACACGGAAAGTACAATAAATCCCGCCCGACCATTTGCTCTAAAATAACGCAAGCACCTTTCAATCGTCCCATATTTGTAGCAGTTGTATCGCAGCAAATCGCTTGTGCCGAATCTGTTAGTTGCCAATTCTCTAGCATTTCGAATACGGCTAACGCTTGTTCTTTACCAGTAGATTCTACTATCGCAGGAACCCCCAGGAGTTTTTCTTTTTGTTTATATGTAATAACTATAGGCAATCTCTCTACCCGTCCTTTGCCAGATAAGCATGGTAGCATTTTCCCATCCCAATGAACGGTTATAATATTAGGTATATTTTCTTGAAATACTTCCCGCAATTTTGCGGTGCGTTCTGCGCGAAGATGATGGCGGATACGCCGAATTGAAGATCGGTTAATGATCAAATCGGTTAATCTATGTCCTAACGATTCGGCAGTAGCAATGATGATGCGAACTGCATTGCGATCACTCACTTTGCAGTTGTCCAATGTTGCGACGAGTTTCATATTAATAACATCCTGTTTCCCCCTTTGCTTCTTTGGGTTACTTGGACCTGGTTCATTAAGAAAATCAGGCTCCTCTGTAATAGAATCTGTGAATGCAGAAGATTC
Source organism: Andrena camellia (assembly GCA_029448645.1). Lineage (NCBI taxonomy): Eukaryota > Metazoa > Arthropoda > Insecta > Hymenoptera > Andrenidae > Andrena > Andrena camellia. The sequence continues at coordinate 49,896,628 of CM055677.1, read as the reverse complement.
TGGTTCATCACTAGACGAAGTTGATTCAAGTTGTGCTAATTCTGCAATACAAGAAAAAAAAGTTACCTCAAGTCTAGAAATACGTTAAAACGAATTAAAAATTAGAAATACATATATGTATATCAAATTTAGAGAGATATATATATACCTTCTACTTCCGCCATCGCTTCAAATCGTTGTTTGCGTATCTCATCTTCTTGTCGAATTGTTTTCCGCTGTTCCTTTTCTGTTAAATTTCTATCTACTCCAATCATTGATCCTGGTCTTCCCTTTTGTCTTTGATTTAATAGAAAATGTTTGTCACTTTCTATATGCATCATTGTTAATGCATCACTATGTGCGATATTAAAAAGGTCGTCTAGTGAGTCAAGAAATTTTTTTTCTTTGCTTTCTTGTAGTTCACTTCGGCGCTTTTCGGACCGTTGCAATAGTCGCACACTTTCATACAGCGCTATTAGTTTTGTAATACTATTGTACGATTGTTTTACAGGGATACGTGCTTTCTCCCAAAACACTTCCACTTCTTTTATTACCATCGCGGCACTTGGTCGAATATCTAATTTTACTTTTCGCAAATTGTAATACAATACACGTAAAACTTGTCCATTACTAGGAAGTTTTGAGCTAACAATTTGACTTTCGTCATGTCCCAGCAAATATATTTTATTAGAACTTCTGCTGTCCATTTTTCTAAATTCACGTTCCGTTTAACACTCCTTTATATCAACGCGAACTGGCGATGCGCGCTGTTTTAATAAAGTCCACGAACCGGATAATATACTTGTAAATATTAACGACTCGACACGGTACCTTCAAGGGCTACTACAAGACTGAGAACTCGTGTCACTTTTGGAGGGCAATTTATACAGCCCTCGCACAGGTACGCGTTCCTCAAGCGACGCCAGAAGCGCGCCGGAAAAATTGGCGCCAAAATGCGATACTATCCACTTCCTCCGCACGCCGAAAAATACCTGGGCGAGTTTGCCTGCCAGTCAGGTAACGGGGCGATAGCCTGACTCACTCCGGCCCACGGCGAAAAACCGGAGAGTAGGAGAGACCGGGGCTAGTTGTCTCAAGGGGTAGGTTGACTAATTGCTAATAACCTTGCACCAACATATGCTTTACTGCGAAAAGATTCACTGTAGAAAGAAGTCACTTCTACTATGCCATTCATTTATGTCCGACCCCGCGATGGCACGTTTTTTAACAGTTATAAGCGTTTGTAAAAAAATTGATTATGTAAGTAAATATTTTTATCTTAAAGATTTTATTTTCTCACGCTCTATATAGTTACAATAGAATAAATGTTAAGGGACTATTTTAAAGTTTGTTTATACGATCTATTGAGATAGTATTTTTGTTTATACTGAAGTTAAAATGATCGGTCGGGGCTGGTTGACCACTAACGTTAATAAGGTTTAAACTGTTATTTTGTTATTCATAAAACGATTTTTATTTTTTGTTTAAATTTCGCGATGTTATAAATATATTATAATTAATGTTTAAGTTGAAAAAAATTTCAGCTTATTATTAAAATATGAAAGAAAGAAATTAATATTTTATAATGAAACAACTCTTGTGACATTGTGTTATTTTATTACGACTGAGATAAGTTACTAATAACATTTTCTTAACTGATGACCAGCATGGAAGGTGTTAGAAAAACATTAAAATACCTTAATTGTTGTCACATTGAGTCAACATTAATAATTTAATCAGATAGGCAAATGTATGCTCTATCAAATATACTAACCGGTTTAATGAGATTTCGTCCACACAATTTATTAAAAATCAAAAATTGAAAAACTGGCCCACCAGCTCTGGTCTCCCCTACCCACCTACGCCAAACGGTACAATTATCTCTTACTTGCGAAGGCGAGCTAGTGACGAAGCCGCTAACATTACAATAAAAGGTCCTTCGCAGGGAAAAACCAGTGAGGGTCACTAAATGGATGACTGGGTTTTATACCTCAGGTAGCTGGCTTACGTACTGCCGTAACTCAGACACTGTTTTATATGCTAAGACTAATTCAAAGATTTTGAGTTTATTGTTGGAAGTAATATACAAATGTTACTATTATACATGTAAGAAATTATACTTTTATTAAACAATATTCATTGATACTTCGAAAGTAGCCGAAGACCCAAAAAAGTTCATAACAAATTATGACTCCTATAGCTAAGGAGCATTCTACGGGGCACCGCGTCGATTGCGCGTATCCACGGCCCCGGCGACACGCGGCAGGCTAGCCATGGCCGCCAGGCGGCAAAACACCGTGCACGCGTTCCCGATGGATATTTTCTCGAACAGTCCGAGTTATAAACCGTACTGACATTTTTCGTGGATGGTTTCTTCTTCAGAAATGTCTACAGAATCCGATACGGTGTAGCGAATTTGTGCTAGATAAACAACTTTTCGTAAAAATGCAGAAATATTAGGAAATCACGATATTTTCAAAACTTCAACTCATATGCGACACGGGTTCCCGTTGTCCAATCACTTTGAAACTTTACACATATCATTTTCTCTCCAAACCTCATATTTTAGGCGGGTAAGGCCAAAAAAAACTCAAAAAAAAATTCGACCCCTATAGCTAAGGACCACCCTAGTGTATAGCCTATGTGTATCTGTGGTTGTATGAAACTGCACAAGATGTGCGGATGAAATTTTTAAATTTTGTTAACGTGCTACAACAGAGCGATGTTGCCTGCGAAATATTAGATACGCGTCGTGCTGCTAAAATCATATGTGATAGTGAATATTACGAGGAGGATTATCTCGTAGATTGCGAACTGTTAGCATGTGCCATCAATGATATTCTAGCTGATGCTCGTAGGAAGAAAAATGTTAAATTATTATTCTATTTTCATATTCTTTGCCTGTAACAATATATTATCATTTAAAACATATTATGTCTCTATTTTATTTACCCTCATTCTTTCCTCAATTCTAAGATTCGACGTTTTAAATAGTATTATATTTCGTTCACGCGTTCTTCGCGTCGTGTCATCGCGCGATACGCTGCGACGCTAAATCTGAACGCTTTAAAAACATGCTAGCTTTAGAATGCTTGTTACATATTTGTTTGAAAATTATTTCTCTGCGTTGGAAAAAATATGTCTGTTTGCTACAGAATGGTTCGCTAGATCGTTTATTCATGAAATTATTATTTCTCTGCGTTGGGGAAAAAGTGTCTGTTGGTTTGGATATAAAATTCAGCTGACACCGCATAATTCTATGATTCGCGCCGTGAAAATGACGTCATCCTGCACGGCTGCTCCAGAGGAGTCAATTTACATACGATCGCGCGATACGCTGCGATATTAAGATTGAAAAACATTTGAAATACTGTTAGCTTTAGAATGCATGCGATTGTACCACTATGTAGTGCCGTCTCTTTTCCTTCCCGAATTTAGCTTTAAAATAACTGTGCTTGTGCCGTCTCTCTCTCTCTCTCTCTCTCTCTCTCTCTGTCTCTCTTTCCCGTCCCCGAATATATGGTTTGTAAAACGTCGATCTTTCCCGACATCGCTTGAAACAATTTCTGATAAATTATTAAACAATTTCTGCTGCATATTGGTTCGCTAGATCGGTGTGGGGCAGGTGTGAAAAAATTTTCGGGGGTGGGCCAAGGTCGTTCCCTCCCTCGGTTAGGTATGAAAAAATTTTCGGGGGTCATTCCGTCCATCTGAAAAATTTCCAGCGGCGGGCCAGGTCTAGAGTGGTGTCCGCGGCTGCTCGGCCTGGACTGATCCCCTCCACGATTATGGCTTCCCCCACTCCGCGGCTCGTGCGCGCGCATCCAGTTTTCCACTCCCCGATGTCCCCACGCCTAAAGTTCCCTCCGCCGCGCTCCCCCGCTCGCCCTCACTTCCACCCGCCCCCCGCGCTCCACTCAGAGGACCTGAGTTAGAACTCTCTTATATACCCTACTTCGTAGGTTCGGGAGTGAACAAAAGATGAGGATCTACTAGATGAACTATACCAAGTTCGATTAAGCTCAAAGTCTAAGCCTTTTATTCGAACTTAACTAAACTAGACTGAGATATACAAGTGTTTTAGCCGTGTTAACAGGTCGAGAGTCGGGTCTAGAATCCGTCCAATAACGGAGTCGAATTGGTTTTATATCCCTCTTGGGCGTGATGCGCGTTACCATGCCCGGTAAATGCGAAGCGTTCGCATTTTGCTGATTTTGTAGATTCGCGGTTGCTTAGCGGCTGTCTTAGCTTAGGAACGT